>KK351012.1:3206147-3327427 GCA_000671755.1 Glossina brevipalpis
ACACACACACACACACACACACACACACACACACACACACACACACACACAGACACGCACAGTCAAACACACTCACATTTACTAAAGCCAGTCGATCGGTCAGTCGGTCAGCTAATCAGTTTGTCAGTTAGTTAAGCCAGAACTTAGTAAGTCACTGACACACATACACACACAATCACCTGCATGCATGTACCTATGTATGTATCTGAGTAACTTGTTATTCATATACCTTCTACATATATACTATATTTCTATACAGATGAACAATATTCGGACTCGGACAGGTGGAAAGGCATAATTGTAATTGACTTTGTGGCTCCATAAAAATGACTGATGAGGGTTATATTTTGTTTGGTGTTTTTTCCTTCTTATTTTCTCGTCTTAAATGTGGCACGTTCGGTATGATAGCATGATAGTAAATTTTTGCACATATATATATATATATATATATATATATGCATATATACAAGTATGCACATTCGAACAAATGCACACTTTTGTAGCACCTTCAACAGATGGTTTTTCAATATCGCATATTATTCATATTATGTATTAAGTTGTTAAAATATTTTCTTACTTTTGTCTGTCTGTCTGTTTTGTTGTCTTGTATTTTGTGCGCTTGTTAAAATATCAATGAACAATTCATACATTTTCATTATGTTTATGATGTTTATGATGTTAGCAGCCGAACAAAGATAAATACGAGCATATAAGCATGCGTCGTTATAATGTTTATGTATGTAAAAGCCCAGTAAAGCTGGATTTAAATGCATAAACATTATATGTTATGGTGTTAATATTTAGTTAATTTCTTTAATAAAATTAAACATTGTCTGTTTTAAAGGACTATAAACTTAATGAATTTTAAATATTATAAAGACTAAAATAACGAGAATACATGAAAGTCATTTAGTATTATATGGGAAGCGTTATAAGTGTCGATTGCATTGTTTGGTTTTTTAAGGGAATTTGAAAACAACAAAAAAAAAGAAAAAAAACGTGAGCTTAAAAAATTTGTATATATTATATTTAAAAATTAATTTTTAATTTTATGATATTTACACATACCGTACAAGGATCCTGAAAATAGAAAAATAAAAAAAAAATGTTTCAATTAATGCTTTTCAAACAAATTTATATAAATCTTAATATTAGTTTTGTTATTCGTAGGCGTTATTGAACTTATGATGAAATATATTACACTTGAGCTTATAATTATTAATTTGTATTTGGTATTTTTACAATTTATATCGAATATACAATAATTATAACGAGCAATATGAAGCAAAGATGTATTCTCAAGCGTATTGATCGTAAATTGATTGTATATCGAATCATTTCCATTCATATTTTTGTACGTTTTGACAGTACACTTTATAGCATAATGCGTCTTTTTTGATTCTTGTGACTGAATGGATTTATGTCGTTTTCGATTTTAGCCCATGAATTATATTAAGGAAAAATTTAAAAGCTGAAGACTGTAAAATAATTTAGAGAGAGGGAGGCAAAAATCTTGCTTTCTTTGATATTTGTGGTCGCGCCTATACTACGATTTAGCGACTTATCGACCTTGAGATTGGAGGATGAAGATCGAAAAAAGTTTATTTTCCTTAACAAAGTTTTGAGATCGTGTTATAAATAGACGAACAAAAGACATATAAATGTCGGCACTATTAACGAATTTGTATGATATTTAGATACTAGGTAACTAAGCTTCAAACGAAATGTGTCAAATTTACCCAATTAATAATTTCCATGTTACAATTGTTTTTTCAAAACAACTACTTTTGTAATTTTCAAAACAATGCAACAATGTAATCTGAATTTTGTCCCTTTTAAAATAGAAAAAAAGACCGCTCAAACCAAGACTGCGTTTGAAAAGTGTTCTCCACCGAAAACAAGAATTCATCGGTGTTTTTTTTGCTGACTTTAAACGAGATCTTAGAGATTGCGGTCTAACCATTTCGATTCGATAATTGTTCCAGAAAACATAAAAAAAAGTGCACAAAATCATTTTGGAAGACCGAAAAAAATGAAGTAGAGTGTTCATTAAAAAAAAAGCATAAACTTTATCTTAAGACAGTGTATTTGCTATTTTGCATGAAAATTTGTTCACGAGAAAGCTCCACTTGAACCGGGTAACGCATTTATTCACTTTTGATGAAAAACAAAAAGGTGTTGACGATTCAGAGCATTATTTAGAGGAAATTAAAATTAATTTGGTTATGCGATATTTGGCAGTATAGATGAAACATGAATTCATCACTACACTCCTAACGCAAATCGTCAATCAGCCGAGTAGAGAGTAATTTGCAGGAGCCGTCCAAAGCGATGAAAAATGTAAAAATCAGCCATTTTGAGAAAGGACAAAATATTAATTGTTTGTAAAAGTATGTACCAGTATATATAGCACTAAGCCAAAGCACCGTGTCACATCTCGACTACAAAAATGCCAAAATGGCCAAAAAAAAAAAAAAAAGTTTCATGATTCCGTTTTCTAAAAAAAAAATGGATAATTTCTTTCTTCTTCTTCCTTTCCCAAAAAAAAAAAAAAAAAATTAATGATTCTACGAACTTATGAAGTGATGTGTTAACACTTTCCAAAATAAGAACAACCGAATGGTTTTCTTTTATTAGATAAATAATTAAGATTTGATGGTTGCTCAGTAAAATTGAATGTTTATAAAAAAGAAAAATGCAATAAAATATTTTATTGAAAGCTTTCTCTTATGTACTAGCCCCTATTTTCTCATCTCCTTGAGAGATGGGAGCTCCAGAGAGCTATAGAAGCTGGAAAATGAACAATTTGTCTTCTAAACTTCCAATGTTCCCGGCACCGATTTTATGATATCTATTGGTGTATTAAGGCCGTTTCACCTTTATGGATCGGTTCAATTGCGGCTTTTATTTATAATAATTTATAATAATATTTTTAACAATTGCGTCCACTATTGTATAGTACTATAGTTATGTTCTCTCTTGAAAATATACAAAAACTTGATCGTGCATGTAAATAATTGATGGCACAATTTTGGATTTAAATATTTTTTGACTTATCATTATGATAAAAAAAGTTTTAACACATAATCACAATCAAATATATTTATCTGAAGCGATTAGAGTTTTTGCTCTTAGCAAGTGTATATGCAATGTAACGATTCGTATTCCTAAGTGTTATAAATAATGAAAGAGATAAATTGTAATTTATGTAAATCATATGAATTGCTCTCGATGATATCGAATCTGTCTTCTTTTCATTATTTTCATTCATTGAAATTGCTTTTAAACACGAATTCATTACGTGCGAGTTGAATAAATCTGCTTATAAAATAAGTATAATCTGTATACGAAGGGTATTTGAAAGAAATGTAAATATATGTGTGTGCCATTGGGTTTTTGTTTTTGCAAAATATATTTAATGCCATTTTAAAATTAATTCGTGAAACCGTGTAAAAACAAGAGCTCATTTTCACCATCTGGATCAAGTAAACATAAAAAGTCGAAGAACACACATTGAAACGAATCCTTTTCAGTGAATTATTTAAGCTAGACCTTTTGGATAATGATTTCTGTTTTCTTTCAGAAGAAACTCATCAGTGATCGATAAAATACTAAAAATATTCGCGTAGCTTGATAAAAACATAGTACAGAAAAACACAAGGAACTTGGTGGCAATTTGTGAAATGAATGTTAAATGAAAAGCTGCGGGTGGTTTGTTGCGATGCACTTGCCACCAGCGCGTTGCCAAACATGGTCAATGCAAAAGATACCACAACTAAATATTCCCTCAAAGGTAAATGATACATATTTCTTTTTCCTTTTTTTTTTTTTTCCTTTTGTATGCTTTTTTTGTTCGATCCCGATCGGAATTCATTGGGATACCAACCATAACAAAAGTTGTTGTACATTCATATGTATGGGAGTATTGCGCAGCATACAGTACGTTTCGATTACTGATTTAATTGTTTGACTAATTGAGAGATTTTCGTTTTTGTCTTCGCCACACAATGCCCGAACGTAATACCAGTAGTAAAACTGTTCACAAAAATAGTGATGATCTCCCGAAGCGTATGCCACATATATGGAAACGAGAGTGACAAGCGTAATGACTTGATTTTCTTGGTGTGTTCTAAATAACTATAAACGCGAGTATACATACATACATACATACATATTCACATAAACTGATATGAAAAATACAAACACACACACACACACACATATATGCGCACGTATATGCACAAACCCAAGGGCTTGCATAGAATCACGGAAAATGAATAAATGTGCGGTAAATGATTTTAATGCCACGATTAAGCCAAATTGAAGGCAAGTGCATTGTTTCGCTTGACGCCAATAATGCTGCTCGATTGGCGGCTTATTGGCGACAATGAGAGTATCATGACGATCAAAAACCACCACTTTTTGACTGTATGTACATGTGTAAGCAGCGGTTGCAAAGGAGTAGGAGGGGGCGAACTGAATAGGGAACAGTTTAGTTTTATATAATCAATACGGAATTAATTAACTGCAAGGAGGCGCAACCTCACAAGTTGTCGAGACATTATTTCATTGTCATTGTTGTTCACAAAGTCAGAGTTTGACTCCGGTTTCTTTCTTTTTTTCTTTTTTTTCTTTCAAAGAGTTGATGTCTTGTTAGACACGACGAGGACACACAGAAGCGTATGAGAGGATGTTTGTTAGCAGTTTAGTGTAGTTCGAATCATGGTTATTTTGAAGACTTTTCCCAAAAAAAAAAAAAAAAAATAAAAAAAATAAAAAAAAAAGGAAAGAAAAAAGAAAATAAAAAATGTTAAAGAACTGATAAAGAATAATAAAACTATTTAAGAAATCCATTGAGTTATGCGCAACTGTACAGTGCTTGGTTTATGGGAAATTTTAAATAAAAAGTTTATATTAAAAGCATTCTATTTAATGATCAATTTTGAAGAAAAAAAAAAAGTAAGTCACTGCTTTAAAGGTAAGAAAAATTTTAATTTTGAATTTGATTTTTAATAAAATTTATTAAATGACATTTTATGTTCATTGAGTGTGTTAGTGAAACACGGTGATCGTGTATTGTCAATTACAAGAACCACTGCATGTATCCCTGAGTAAACAACAGGTCATAAGATCTCATTGTAATAAAGCATGCAATCATCAATGGCAGATTGTAACTGATCATGCAACATGATCTACATTGCTGACTATCTCTTTTTGCATACGGTGGCGCCACATGCTATTGATGACAAGATTTATGCAAGCAACCCGGTTTTTGCTCTTGTTCCAAATAATCGTTTATATGCACTAAACTAGCACGGTGAGCTATTAATTTCTTATATCATTTGTAACCTACTTTTCGTGTTCATATTCGATTCATTGGGACCACTGTTGCGCGCTGGCTCTAAACAATATTTTCTCAATATTACTTATAGGCTGTTAGTTACACATTTTTTATCATAGCGGAAGTGTCATTCTGTGGATGGATCAAGTCCATTTTTTAAAATTTTAGATGGTTTTCATAAATATAACAACATACACATGTCTGTTAAAATTTGTATGCTATATTTGTATGTTGTTTATCGTGGGAGCGATCGCAGCCAAATTTTTTTTTTTTTTGGTTTCAATCATAATGTTTGCAACTCCGAGCGTTGTAAAGGAGGACAGACGGACCAGGTGAAATTGACAAAGAGATCTGAAACTGTTTCAGAGTATATACGTTATATGGAGTTTGTAGTGCAAACAGCACGGATAGACGACGGATAGACGAACATGAGAGAGACGATTTAGAATCCAACTAATGATATTGAATCGCTATTGCATACTCCATGGTATTACCAAGGACGCGATGAATATATTTTTATATGTGAAAATTTGCACCCTTTTGCGGTTATAAACTCTATTCTATGTCTATCCGTTCTATATTTTGTGGATCATAGACGTATCAGTTTACTGATCGATGCACTGAGCTTCAAAATGACTACAGAAATTATTTATTCTTAGATTAATATTGTATCTTGTAACTAAGGTTTGTAAGTTCCGTTTTTTTCTCTGTTCTGGACGAAACATAACCATTTGCGAACTCGATCTGTGGCCGCCAACTGAGGGTATGTGGACACCAACTAAGGATATACAAGTTAACCTTCAATTTTTAATTTCACAGTCATTATTGTTTGACTCTGAATTTTAGGAGAATCAATAAAGAATACTTTGTGACCTCTTCGATCAATATCTCGATGTATTATGAATGAAAAAATAAATTTAGCGTACGGTTATCTTTCAATTTATCCAACATTTTTTCTGGCTGAGAACAAGAGACAATTAAATTTTACCTATTGTTCTGTAAGTACTCTAAAAGTAATTTATTTTCAAGTGATTGCAAATACTTTGCTTGCTCTACAGAGGAATTGGAAATTAGACCAAGAGACTTCAAGTACGCTCAGACAAGAAAAGAAATGAATTGAATATTGGTTGTAGGTTTGAAAGGTATCATATATAAAGACTTAATTTTCGTGAGAACCTATACATGAGTAAAGGTCCGAAAAATAGGTCTATTTAGTCCAAAATTCACAACATAAATTCCGTATCAAATTTTCAAAATGAAACGCTAAATATTTCGCCTTATTGCCATAAAAAAGCTTCATTTTTCTGAGAACATTTATATGGGGAAAGAGTTCAAGAAATGACTCAAGCCCATCCAAACTCTTCACATTCATTTAATATATTCTTTTTCTATCGATTTTTGTCGAATAATATTCTCCATATAAAGAAATTTTCAAAATACAATTTTCCATGAGAAGTGATCGGTCATAAAAACGATTTGTTTTAATTTATTTTATAAATATCGGTCCTCCTTGAGTCAAATTGAAATATCCCAAAAATTGTGTAAATGTAAAAAAAAAAAAAAAATACGTGGACATCAACCAGATATACGGTCAGATACCAGGTGGGTTGAAAAGTTCGTAAGTGGATACATAGATGGCCCTACTAGTATTAAATCTATATGATTTTTAGTTAGCCCTAATCTTCAAAAGACACGTGTATAAATTTGACATTTGAAATCTGTTGTACTATTAGTATGTGAGTTATAGCATTTGCAGTGAAGTGGGTTCGTAGTACATATTAAAGATTTGACTGGATATAGAGTAAAGTCTTACTCAATTCAAGCCAATGTCATTTTTGATGCGATCGAAAAATAATACGATATTTATGTCCATAAAATTTTGCTTTAAGAAAAATGCAAATGAATTCAGTAGGATGCAGTATATTCTTGGGTCTCACTTGCTACGTGACTTGTAATAACAAAAAAATCAGTGAGAACATAGTTTAACACAATTATATCGATTCACAATATAATTTTCAATAATGTCTTTTAATCAAATACATCGATCATTAATATCAGTCATAATATTAATATGAGAAAAAGAGACCGATGTAATAAAGCCACAGTAGTGAGAAGAAGAAATGACGATCAATCACTATACAGGTAATGTGAGTGAAACAACATGGCCAAGTGCAAAGTTTGTGGTAATTTTTTTTTTTTTTTTTTTTTTGCGTAAATTGCACGTTTTAATGTTGGTTACGTTTTCATTTTATGAAAGATTTCCTTTAGAGAAGGAAAGCCTTCAAGATTACTTGCATCAATACCCTTAGCACGTTTAGGTAATTTTTTTTTTGTTCATATAATACTCTGAGTTGGCTATGCACTCAATGATTAAGTTAAATGCTACTAAACTAATTTAAAATCGATTGAGAATTTGCTGCACTTGATGAAGTTTTAATCGTTACAAGTACGTTTTAGTAAAGTTGTGATCTCAGGGCCTACAAGTGTTGCGGATTTCATCTTGTAGCTCAAAGTTTCGATGCGTTTTTTTTTTCCTTCGATTCAACTCGCGCCTCGATGACGGCTGTCAAACATATGGTTCTGAGTTTAATATATGTATAGTATGTGTGTTTAGCAGCCATTTCGAAAAACATGTGTAATCTTTTACGGGCTGATTTTATGTATATTGTTGTTGATGTTGTTATCATGTGCACACACGCACACACAGACACACACAGGCACTGATATAAGAAATTTGCTGTCAATATGCATGTCTATAGACATGTCGAACATTTTTATATGGTCATCAACATCATCGTCATGATGATCGTCTTAAATAAGAACAACAATCATCAACAGCAGCATACGACGGACGGCAAATGGCAAACGGCAAACGGCAAACGGGCATAGTAATCGTTTATCCTTTTGTTTTACTGGTCGTTGTCACGTACTGTAGTTGGACATTGTCCGGAAGTTAATAGATTTTACTGCGTTTTCAAAATAAATATTAAAAATTGTTGCTTGTTCGGCTGCTTCGTTTGGTATGTGTGCGCACATTTTCATTAAATTTCAAAATTACTTTTATGAGGAATTTAATTTGTGAACCACATCGTACAAGCAATAATATCACAATTTAGCTTCTTGCAGCACATAATCCGACAGTCATCTGATGCGGTCTGAGCTGCTATGGAATTATCCTTGCTCTTCATTTAAAACTGATTGTTATGTTCATTGAAAACATGAGAAATCATCCAGTAATTTGGTTTAAATGAAGAGCTCTAATCTCTACTATCCCCATAGCAGTAGTAGTCTCGGTAGTTGTGGTAGCCGCTTGTATCGGCACCGTAATAAGTGTATAATAAAATTTCGAAAATAATTTTTTCTTTTTTTTTTTCTTTTTTGATGTTGTAAATGCTTTTGTTTTTTTTAAATATTTACTTTAAAATTCCTTTTAATATTTATAGCAGAGTTTTCATTAATAAATAAATATTGAAAACTTTTAATATTAACGAAAGTATAGTAATGTGAATGCCGGTTGGGAAATAGATCTATATGTCACTTTTTATTACTTTTTATTTTTTTTTGTATTTATATCGAACTAATCTTTCTCGTCTTGCTTGAAAGGTTACTCAAATTTTTCACTACTAGTAAGTTAAAAGTCCGATGTATATCGATAAACGCGTAGGACGTTAAAACATTAAAACCAAATAAATAGAAATACTTGCGAGTTCCCAGACATGGATTGAAAAAACGACATATTTCGCGTTCCCAGAGATAGTTGGGAATAGAGACTTTCTTTATTGTTGCAGGCGAATGTATAAATTGAAATTGAAGTTTCGCACCGAGCCATCAGGGAAGATTGCTTAATGTGAACGATTTGAAACTAATTGATTTGATGTTGAGATCTTATTACTAAAATAATTAAATATACATCTTATAAAATAAAAAATAAAATAAAATATACACGAAATGGAAGAAAAATTGAATTAAATAAAAGTACATAAAGTGGAAGTTTTTAGCAATAATGACATGGAAATTGGGGACTTGAAAGAAAGAAGTAAAAAGCAAAGTTATATTCTAATGTTTGAGAACTCTAAAGTATTTTTATACCGACCACTCAAGGTGAGGGGTATATTCATGTTGTCATTTTATTTGCAATGCTTAAAAGGAAACTTCTGAAATCCCATAAAGTATATAAATTCTTGATTAGCATCAAATTTAGAACTGATTTAATCCTGTCCGTCGCTAGATATGTGTGTATAATGTCTGTATGGTAAACATTCTCCTGGCCGTAGATATCGACTTTAAATTTGGTAGAAACACTGGAAGTTTTTGGAAGCAAGTTAGTATTGAAAATATTCACAGTACAACGAAAAGTGAGAACGTCTTTGCTTTTTAAACAAAAGTGTATGTTTTCTTGATCAGTATGAAATTTCGAATTCATCTAAATGTATCTGTTCATCCGTCTGCCTTTTTGGTCTCCACAACCTCTTCTCTCCGCCCGTTGTCTCTTCAGTCGTCTCAGTTCCTTCAGCACTTTGCTTACATACGCGTCCAAGGCGTTCGAGGCCGCGGCACTGCTAGTAATATGATGCTGTATGTCGCTGGGTGCCATTTGAGTTCGGCAGTTTTCGAATCTCCGGCAGTAGAACGTAACGTGCCGCGCATCCTCCTGTATGTATACATACCGGGCAGTGCGGCGAGTTATCATGCCCGAATCTGTGCTGGTACGTCCGGAAACCACCGTGACCGGTCAAGAATTTACTTCGCCGTGCTTTCTTTCGATCCACGCAGTTACGTTTGGAAGAAGATCTTCCTTTCGACGTTTTCTCCCATCTCAATTGTCATGCTCTCATCGAGACTGACCGCTCTTCTACTCTTATGGCGCGTCGAGAGCGCTCATTATCGTGCCGCCGCTCGTAAATGCAGCTCATTTAGTCGGCTAGGGTGTCAATTGGTAGAGCGCCTGCAATTATGAGTGCAGCCTTTTCCGACACTATTCCGAAAGCATATATATGACTTAGGGTATTAAGGTGATATGTTGCCGCGTCAATCTCCAGTATACCGACTTTATGGCTAATGCGTTTGCCCATACTAGACTCGATTGAAGTAACTACGGTTCTGATGACTTTCCGCTTGACTGTTTACGGCCCTCCAATATCCGACATAATTCTCGCTAGAGATGCTTGGATGCCTGCAGCTTTGTGCGCCACGTATTCCACGTGATATTTGAAATTAAGTCTATGGTCTAACATAACCCCGAGATATTTGAAATTAAGTCTATGGTCTATCATAACCCCGAGGTATTTGAGCGGTGAGGAGGACTGTATAATATATTTCCCAACTCGAACACCGCATCTTTCCACACTTTGTCGGCTGCTTTTTAGCACTACTTCTGTTTAGTGCTCGGCTAGTTCTTGGTCGATTTCTTCCAACCATGCCTTTACCATCGCAACTGTCTCTCTAACTTTCCTCTCCACCTGTTCGACCTGCCTTGCGAATACTACTATTGCTATATCATCCGCAAAGCTGATGGTTGTTGTGAGTGAGTGAGTGAGTGTGTGTGTGTGTGTATCTGTGTATGGGTGTGTGTACCAAAATTATAATAGTATATAGGCATATAAATAGTATATCTTTATATATACGATCGACTCATGTGCATCCCTTAATCTAAAATATCAAATGATTTTTTTTTGTTTTGCCATAAAAAATAGCAATTGTAAGTAAGATTAACAATTTCGAGAATTAAATCAAGAGAAATATTTTTGTAGCCTTAACAATTTTTAAATAAGCGCATTTGTTGACTTTCTAAAATAGATTTTGACTATTATCTTTTTTAATACGCTTTTCCAAAGAGTAGTAACATATGTATACATGTGTACTGCGGATGTTTGGTTTATCTTTAAATATACGTTTAACATTTTACTCATTTGCAATGTTTATGAGTTTATGAGGAAAATTAAATTTTTTTCTTTATTTTCTTAACCAGGTTTATGACAAACTTTTTATGACGCCCCAAGTCCCAAGATGGCTTAAAGATCATAAATAGTGAACTGCTCTAGACATGCATACGTAAGTGGCCGTTAGTGTGCAGACAGCCACAGAATGCTATCGCTGGTGGCGCTTAAAAATTAAGCCGAAAACAAACAAAAGTCAATTGTTGGCACAATCTGATGTCCAATTCAAAGTTCTTGATCTTGATCGTGCTGCAGTGGCATGTGCTTGGGCTCACGGAGGCCGTTTTGCTGTTTGCGATCGGGACAGGCGGTCACGATAAACTCTTGATGCTGATGTTGATGCTGCTGCCGCTTTTGCTGCTGCAGGACGGATTAGTGAGATCGTAAAGCGTATGCGAGTTAACAAATACAAACAAATGAACATTTTTAAATGATTAATTTAAGCACTTTTATGATGCCTTTCGTGGCTGCGTTGATTTATTATCGTCATCATTGCCTTTATCGCGTACATTGGTTGTCTTTGGGTTGAGTTTTCTTTCACCAGCATTGGCCGGTGAAATAAGGAAAAAAGAAAAAAAAAAAAAAACAAAAAACAAAAAAAAAAAAAAAAAAAAAAAAAAAAAAAAAAAGACCAAGTGACGTAGATAATGAAATGTTACATAAACTGACAGGTAAACGCTTAACCGCAGGCTTCTCACCACACAATCATAAACGCATGATGACGATGTTGATGGTTAGTTATTGCACCAGCCAGGGCAAGCTGTTGAGATTTAATGTAAGCAATTCGTTGTCTAAGTTGGCCTCAAGATAGAGTCGAGAATTTAGTATTTTTTACTTTTCAAAAATGATTTTATTAATGAAATTGTCTCAGGTTTGGCTGATGCTATGCCAGCCAATATGAACTTGAGCCTTAGTCAGTTTATAATAGAGAAAGAGAGCGTACAGTATGCAATGTTCTGGGTGGTTTATGATGTGTCTTCCATAAAGATAATGGTCTTGTTTGGTTATCGCTGGTAAACTAAAAAAGCAAACCAAACAAACAAACTGCGTAGTCGTAAACGTTGTTGATGTTGTTGTTACCATATATTCACTATTGTTATTCTAGGCGATATAGATGCGAACATTATAGCGACACAGCAACCGCCACAACTTCAAACTTAACTAACTATTGAAGCAGTTTAGCAAAAGAACATCATATTAAATGGTATAACAATCAGCCATTAAAGGTCAAACACAAACACAAACACACACAAACATACACACACACACAATTGCTCGCATATATATGCTTAAACACGAAGGCCAAACTACCACGTAAGGACAAGAAGGACCGGAACGGACAACGGAGCAAAGACTACTAAACTACTACTACTGGACTGGCCTGTACAGTGGGGTATTGCATGCATAGTACCATCTATGTGTAGATTCATATATGTTCAAGTAGTGTACATACAGCGATAAGGAATTTTGTCATGACCAAAAAATATCAAATAATTGCCAATTTGTTAAATTATGCATTATTGGCGGCATTTTGTTTGCCTTCCGTATGTGTATGAGCGGGTGTATGTCTGCGTCTACGTTTGCGTTTAGTGTGGCTGTCCGTTAGCCTTTTCTTTTTTTCTTGTATTTTAAGGCTCATACATATATAAGATTTAGATTTTATTTTTAATCGTGTTTCTCTCTCTCATGATTGTTGGTTCACTGAAACTGACAAAACCGAGACAAACCGCTTCTCACAGAGCGACCAATGCTTTTTCGACGGCTTTTGTAAGTCTTTGTTTGTTTGTTTTTTTTTCGCAGTTTTTATTCACAATGGTTAGTTTTTCCTTTTTTTTTTTTGTTTTTTGTTTTTTTTTTGGTTGGTTTCCCTTCTTTCTTTAACTTCATTTCAATTAAATCACGACTAAAATTAAGGGAAATAATTACTTTTTTCACTTTTTGTTTTGTATTTTTAAGAGACTCCGTACAATTGAAACGTTTTCATTGTATATCACGATTCGTTGTTTTCATTTACTTTGTGCAAAGTCTGTCCGACCAACAAGAGACAAACGAAAAAAAAAAAAAAAAATGTAAACGTGATTTTTAATTCTTTGGCTTATAGGACAAAAATGTCGGTTAATAAAAACAAGCAAAAGATTTCGATGTGAGAAGTTTATAAAAATTTAAATACGCTGAAGACATTTCTTTTTATTGCTTTCTGACAAATTGCTGTTGCCGTTACCGAAGACCTAATTGTGTATGTGATTGAATGGATGGATACCTTATTTAATTTTTGTTATTTATTGCTGATTAGAAAGTAGGTTGAAATTGTTTTCAAGATTTTTTTAAAAGCTTTCTTGGTGCTATTGCCCCGAAACAACGAAATTAAAAAAAAAAGTTATTCGCCTTAAAGAGAATTTTAATTGTCATTCACCGAATTTGATGATCTATACGATATAATAGGGAAGTTTTTATTTTATTTATAGCGATAATAATCTTTAATAAAATTTTCCTGAAATTATCTCGAAAATGTTCGCTTCTTTTAAATGTTCAAGATATGTAGCGAGTAAGTAAGTTGGGATCAAGGAGCGAGGAAGTGCGTTATTACAAAAATGCTGATTCTGTTTCGTGCACCATAAATAGATAATGGCTAATATAATCTTCCATGTAAGTACACTATAGTCAAAACTGTGAAGAAGTTTCAAGAAATTAGATCTACAACAAATTGTTTAAGGCTCACACATCATTGAAACGTCCTCCCGACTGAAAATATTTGTCATGTTAGTCAAGGTGTCAAAAAAGAAGATTCAAATTTATCCATTATAAGGTGCATGTATCTCCATCCTTACAATATTCAACTAACACAAGAACTGAAGCCGTTCTGTTATGCAATGTGTTGAAGAAAAGAAAGAAAAAGAAAAAAAATTTCCCGGAGGTGTAATTTCACGTTACATTAATGTAAATTGGCTACCAAGATCGTGCGATATCTCACGGCTGGAAAACGAATACATGTTAAGTTATGATCGAGCTTTTGCCCGCTATGTGCAAATAAGTAATCGAAAATTACTTCAAAAGGATCCGGTTTTCTGAGTTGCCACATTGTAAACATCTGGACGATATTGTATTCCACAAATAATGGCAAGATCCAAACAATATATCGAAACAAAAATATGATCCAAATCTCAATAAGAAGTATATTTTATTTACGATTCCTTTCGGAAATACAAAATGGATAATCTTGCATAAAATGTTTTTTGATTTTTTTTTTAAAAGCTCAATAAAGTTTTCTCTTCAATGAACGTATATTTCGTTTAGTTTTAATTATATATAACAATTACCAGAACTGTAATATCTTCACTAACAGTAGAGATAGATATAGATTACTCGATGCTTAATATAATGTTAATCAAGAATGTATGTAAAATAAAAGGTGGGCTGAAAAGATCATAGGCTGACACATAGATGACGCTACTTGTATTAAATCCATATGATTTGTAGTTTATACACGTGTATAAATTTAACAGCTATTGCACTATTAGTATGTGAGTTATAGCATTTTCAGTGAAGCAACGCTTTGGAGTCGGTTCATTACTATTCAAAGATATGATTTTTATGTGTTACGACATAGGTCGTAACGATATCAAATAGTAAAAATTTTCTGGTTCCTTATTTTTTTTATTTTATAACAGAATTTAAATGCATTCGAAATTTGTGCGGACATTGATATGAAAACTTGAATATTAGAATACTTAATTCACACACATAGCAAGTAAAACTTGAAAAAACGTTCAATTCTTTAAATTAATAATCAACTTAAGCTTGTGGGCAAATTTTTTATTTTGTGAATAACAAAAGAAGTGAATGAATATATTTATACATTATATATATATATATTATATAATAACGTGGAAAATTTTTTTTTTTGTAAGTAAATTTTTAATTTCAAAATACATGCAAGCTTTAAAAAATATAATGCGAAATTAACTTTAAAATATATTTTAGAAGTTTGGAAAAAGTTTTTTATTTTTGATTGCATGAAATAAGCCATTGCAGATAATTGCTCAAATAAAACAACAAACTATATATTCATGCTGAAAAGCGGTCTGACCTATATGTGTCACTAATAGGTATTGAAAAACACGTCCACGTTATCACCAGAAATTGTTGCGTGAGCACTTAATATCTAAGGAGAAGAATTTGATAATTTTAGCAAAATTGTTCGAAATCGATTATCGAAATTTTTAAGGACGAAACTGTAAATGATCGTGACGTAATAATAAATAACTTAAGGTGGTCATGAAGACGAACAAAAGATATAGCATTTTATGGCAACAGATACAATATTTATAGGAAGTCGGCTTTGCAGGAAATTGAAAAAACATTTCCTTAAAATAGATGACAATTCCGAAAGAAGTGCGAAATTCCAGAAAGAGCCTCTTCGATCTCTCGTGTCTCTGGTTATCGCGACGTTAGCAAGCTCCTGATCAAACGAATGTCATCGAAAAAACTTATCACTGATTACGTGGTAAAAAAAAATTAATTTAATTGAAATGTCTTGACATAGGATTATAAATCAATTCGTCGCAAGTATATGTGCGTTTTGAACACATAATATTGAATTGCGTACATTTTGAAAAAATCCTTATCTCCTTGTTTAAAAAAAAAAAAAAGAAAATTTCAATTCTTTTTAATTATTTTCATGTGTAATTTAATTATTCATTTTGTTTAGAAAGCAGTTTCTCGTTACAGTTTAAAGCTTTGGCATATATTCTAAAGAAGACTTTTTTACACTGTCCCTATCGACCGCATAAAATAAATTTTCTTTAATATTTTGTGAAAAATTATTTGTTATAATTAAATAAGAAATTTTTGAATATTTTTTTTCGGCATTGTTGGGACTCTATTTAGAATCCAAAAACAGGTTTATCTCTATTCCGATTTTCAAATGAATCATGTCCATCGGATAACTTCTATTATGTTGCGACAAAAAAAAAAAATAGGTTTATTGGATGATGTTATTATTATTATTTTTCAGATTAATTCATACTTCAGATTTTTAGATTAGAAAAGAAAAAATTAAGCACTGGCAACAACATAAGTTATCGGAAACAAAAAAAAAAAAAAAAAACAGAAAAAAAGAAAGTAAAAAATGTTATCCAAAGATAAGTTTGTTCACTTATCTAACCGTTTTAAACTTTCCCATCTGTCAGAAGTGAAAATTATAAGTCGCCTGTGACATAAATTTTAGAATAAAATCCCTAAAAAATTCCATATGATTTCAGATAATCGCAAAATCATTTAGTTGAAATCGTTTAAATGTTCACATAAGGATGATGAATGAATGATAAGCTTTCATGAGCAAAAGCTGTCGTATTTGTGCATAATCGAGGTAAAACAAAAGCAATGTATCGAAGATTCGGGAATCGTGTTCAAAATTACTTTCTGACCGATCTAAATACATGCATGAAGTTATTGTTATTATGTACTTGAGTTGCGAACGCGCAGTTTTCAGAAAAGATATTTAAAAAAAAAAGAAAAAAAAAATTATCAGAATTATCGTTTGTTACAAACTTTTGCAAAATATTATGCGGAATTATTTTGTTGATTAAAAGGAGAGACAAGGACGAAAAAACAATGATCGTCCATATGATTTATACATCGCTTTACACAAAACGATTAAAATTTTGAAATAAGAATTGATCTCATTTTTTTATATTTTTTTTATTTTCTTTTTTTTCTTTTCTTTTTCCTAATGATTCTGAGAAAAAGTTTTGCGGTTTGCTCAGAAACGAAAACTAAAATCGAAGCCGTGAAGGAACACGACATTTTAACGTGATTTTAATGTAAAAGTTACCAAACCAGATGTGAAAACACATTTTGTGTGCGAAGCGGAACTTTTAAAATAAATTAAAATTACGTCTTACGCAATATAACTTTAGAAGATTATATGTATATACGTGCGTTTTTATATTTTTAATATTCTTCTAAACACAAAGTACGTACATCTGTGTGAATTGTAAGCGTAATATTAATAACTTTGCTAACATATCCGGCGCCTAATATTCATGTAAGATTTTGCGTAAATTTTATGTAAATATTCATCATATGCAATGCATGCATGCTGCATGTATCCCGCAGAAGCATTAAACATCAATAATAATAATAACAATAATAAACACAATCATCTCCAGCATCATTATCATCATTCTCGTCATCGCCAACATCGTAAATTGCGCTTTGAAATGTTTTATTGATTTCAAGAATTATAGGGAAGTTGTGATAGCAATATTGGTATTTGGTTTTGGTAGTGGTAATGGTGGTAATGTTCGTATTGATGATGGTGATGGTGATGACGATGATGATGATGATGGTGGTTGGTGGTGGTGGGGGAAACTCTGGATCAGTATATTCGCGGATTTGCTAAAAGCGTGAACGACCACATTAATAATTTCGCTTGCGATTTAATTGTGCATAAATTTTGTTTGTTTGCTTGCTCGCGTTTGTGTGTTTGTTGCATTTGAGCATTTGATAATTTATAATTTTGTTGATTTTCTCAAGAGGGTGCTTGCTTGTTTGTTTGTTTGGTTGGTTGGTTAAGTTGAAAGACTTTTTGTGTTTTGGTTCATTTGTTTGCTGCTAAAGGGATTTTTTATGAGATTGAGGCACGCTGGCGCATTGGCGCATGTTGTGCCAATATGTTAAGGCTGTTAACGATTTTCCTGTGATGAAGTTGAATATGTTGGACGGTACCTTAAGCTTTGTTTTTATTTTTCTTTTTGCTGTTGCTATGTTCCTATGTTACTGTTGTTGTCCTCCTACGTCTTTCAAATGTATTAAAAAACAAAAAAAAAAAAAAAAAAA
The DNA here is from genome assembly GCA_000671755.1 of Glossina brevipalpis. Lineage (NCBI taxonomy): Eukaryota > Metazoa > Arthropoda > Insecta > Diptera > Glossinidae > Glossina > Glossina brevipalpis. Next base: position 3,224,265 of record KK351012.1, read on the forward strand.
AAAAAAAAAAAAAAAAAAAAGGAAAAAAGTAAAAAAAAAAAAAAAACAGAAAGAATTAAAAGGTAAAGATTTGTTACTGCAGATGGATTCGAAGGCATAAATTATTTCCCATACGAGCTTTTTTTTACTTTTTCCTTTTTTTTCTGTTTTTTTTTTTTTTTTTGCTTTTTTGTAGATTTTATGTTTATATTCGCAGACTTTTAGTAATATGTGACTGAGACTTTAGAGAATAACTGCTGCGCAACTACGGCTGCTGTTTCTGTTTTTGTTTCTGTCATGATCGGGATGAATATTGCGATTGCTTAAAAGGTGAGGGTTTACGCAAGTATTAATTTTTCAGCGTGTGTTTGTTTTTTTCGTAACACACATTGCGCACAACAAGTACGAGAGTGGTGTTGTTGTTAAGCATCGCTGAGTATACTGGCTGGCTATGGCTAACTCTGGCAGTTTCTTATTTATTTATTTATTTTTTTATTTTTATTTTTATTTTTTTTTGGCTGCCTGTTGCTGTGTTCTGTGTACTGCTGATCAAGCCTTAAGACGCTCCAATGCAGATGCTGGTGTATAGATTGCATATGTATGTAAGTGTATGTGTTGATTTAGGAATGAGTATGTTTTGTGGAACAGTGTATGGCGCAGTTAATTATGAGTGCTTGGACATTTTTTTGCCTCTTTGATGCAGATTACATTATGATTTATGCAAAATAGCAAAAACCATGTGAAGTCAACAACATGTGCCTTATAACTACATATGTACATACGTCCATACATACAAACATGCATACAAATATAGATACATGCATATACACGTATGCGTACAATGCATTCATAAGAGCGTAAATACCAACCATTCATACAAAGTTAAGTTTCTTTTCTCTTTTTTTCTGTTAAACACACACACACACACATATATATATAGCTATGTATATATATCCTAACCTTAAATATCACAGAAGATCTTTGCAGCGCGCCAATCGCATTGCTTATGATTTTTCGTAGTGGCAATGTTTATTGGTCGGTTTGTGGGTTTTTGTTAAAACTATATATTTGGATGCTTGCTCTTTAAATTTATATTTAACATAACTTTATAGTCCTGTCAACATTTCAATCGATACGCAAATATATATGTCTGTCTGTCCGTTAGCTTGTTCAGTCGTTCATTTCTCTGTCTGTCTATTCTATTTCATTTATCTATAAAAGACGATCAGTTTCAAATTCCACTATTCTTTCGTGTGTATTATCTGTCTCTTTCCCTTTTATACGCTAGCAGACATGTGCTGTGAACGTTGTCAGCTCCGATTATGATGATTATACGGTTTCAATTTCATTGTTGCGTGACTACTCAGCTTCTGTTTAATAGGTATAATGTTTGGTTTTATTATATTATTTTTTTAATAAATATTTTCTTTCGTATAATGAATTTTAAAAACAAGTCGTTAAGGCGACCATTGATAAGAAATTTTATTAGAAGTAAATAAATATATTGGAACAAATGAAAAATTTTCAGAGTAGATTTTGCAATAATGATTCTATTATATGCATATACATACATACATACAAACATACATACATATATATATATATATACACATATATATATCATATATATATATCACATTACTTTATTATTAGTTTAATTTCCATTTTATACCACAGTTCCGTTCATTTCTTTTTTTACTTACTTTCCCCAATTATTCTTCCTCAAAGCATTTCAATGTACTTGCCGCCACCTAAGCTTGTTATGTCTTCTGTATCTAATTAGAAACGCTTGACATGCAAGATGACCATTTTAAACCTTTGATTGGTTGATTGTTTTAGCAATTTATCATAAATTTTCTCTGATATAGCCAGTACACTCCTCATATTATTGTATAGAACTTGAAGTTAAACAATTAATAAAATACTTTTTGCATCCTAAAAAACGTTTGATATAAATTTTTTTATTTAGAGCTGAAAAATTAGTTTTCATACGTCATCAAGTATTTGGTATTCGCTGTTCAAAATCGTAATGGCAACCTTATATATATTATAATATGATTTCTAATACGTATATATATGTATTCGATATATCGATCATATATAGCATTATATAAGAAGTGTATAAACTAAAGACCATGTTTCCATAATTCACCTTAAAAAAACACGATATTTTGATTTTTGTAGGTGAACTCTTGATGCGATTTAGCTCACATATAGGTTCATCAATTTTGTGGTGCTAAGACTAAAATATATGAAAAGGGACTGTAATCCCGGGCATCATATGTTCAGTGTAATGTTTACTATTTTTTAATATAGATCGTTTGACAATCGCTGAACGTGTAAAAATAGTAAAAACTTAATACAAAAATGTTGATTCATCAGTACGTACCTTTTGTGCATTAGGAATAGATTATGATCGATGTAATCGTATAACTAAGCGCAATATAGACAAAACTGGGAAGAAGTTTGTGTAAACTGGATCTTTAAGGGATTTGTTAAGGTTAATTACACACAATATCGAAATGTATATTCGATTGAAAATGTTCGTGCTGTTAGTGGAAGTGTTGAGGAAGATCCAAATTATTTCATTACACATGCAGCCACATGATTACCAATTTATTTTGACGTGAAACAGTCACTTGACATGTTCCGTCTTCGAATTGAAGAGCAAAAAATTTCCCGAACGTTTAATTTCACATTTTCGTAATGTCAATTGTCTATCAAGATGACGCAATTTCTTACCGCTGAACCAGTTTTTTTTTTCGAGGTTACACAAAATATCGAGTTTATTCGAACAATCGTCAAACTTTTGGCGATTTAAAAACGAACATGCGTCAAGCTATGGCCGACCTATTGCCAACTATGTCCAGGCAATGCATCGAAAATTAACTAAAAAGATGTCCTGACATGTAAGATGTCCTATGGATAACATTTGAAAGATGATGTATTCCGCAAATATTCCGCAAAGCTCCAAGCAATATATTGAAAAAGAAAGTTGATTCAAATCTCAATCAGAAATTTTTTTTATTTAGATTTACCCCAAAACTATAAAATGGATGACTCTTCTATATATATATAAATTTGAACTTTATGTGATGACAATAATTAAAAGAAAAATTTGTGGATAAATTTTTGGGTAAATTATTCTTTTTCTAGACGAAACTTTGAGAGAATAACGCAAGTAGTTAAATTGACTTCGCTAACCATGCCTGTCTGGTTTCATTTGACGGAATTTCGAAAGAATATCTTTATACATTATAAACATTTGGAAGATCTAATATATAATCGGTGTGATGGGTATTAAAATCATTTATTTATGGTAATTTGAGTTTCAAATTACGCACAATACGAGATTGATATCCTTAATAAAAAAAATCCCAAGAAGCAAACACTTTAAACGAACACTTTTAAGGACACGAACAATAAAATAAGTTTATTACGAATTAATGTGAAGAACATATTATCTCTAAAGTATGTAAAGATAACTAAATTGGCATTTGGGATCGATTATTACACTCACTATAAATCCAATGAGAATGTGAAATATTTATTTGGATTTGTTGTTAGCAGGTCTTAAGAAATGATATAATTTCAAAACTAAAATGCTTTTAATTAATTTATTTAATTAATTAATTTATATAAGAAGAGTTGATGATTTGTTTTTTTAATTCATTTATCCATATGTGAACCTAAATCATTTTTAAAGCTTATGACGTAAATTAGACATAAGGTAATTAGCGCAATTTGTATATAAAATGTTTTTTTGATCTCATTGGGCGTTTTTGTACAATTTCAAACTCATATTTATAAATCATTTATTCATTCAATTCTTTTGTGGCCGTTTAAAACAAAAATGGCGAATTTTCGTGTTTCGTGTTAGGTGAACTTTTAGTACACAACACCGTACAAACTGACGAGAACACGGGGGCACGAACAGATCTATTCAGAATGTAACACTCAAGATCAAGGATAGAGAGTCTCTGAAGCTTTGTTCTGGATGTTGCAAACGTGTTGATCGATCAGATCGCGGTCAGCAAAAAAAAAAAAAGAAAAAAAATAAAAAATAAAACAAAGCCTGATGGAAAAAGAAGCAATCAGCTCTGTTGGACACGGACAACTACTTATGTAAAATTCTAATTAAAACTTTCTTTCATTTTTAATTAAATGAATTTGTTTATGGCCATTAATAGACATCGATTTGTTTCTAATCTTGACTTTGTAGAGATGTTCTTGAATTACATTTAAGTCAATTTAGTTCATATAACGAATCTAAGCTAATATTGCATTTGCGAAATGAGAGAACGTTTTACATTTTGCGGCATTTTAAGACCGAATTTCAAAGATTGGCAGAGAAACTGGCAATTATTCACTTAAAGCTTATCTCAAACATAATAATTAATTAGTGAAAATTAACAAACGATTACCATGCAAATAACTTTGAAATAAAGGAACGATCTGGCCATTTAAATGAAATGACTAAATATAAATAAAGGAAAAAAAGAAAGATAACAACAACTGCAATAACAACAAAAATGGTAATAATAATAAAAAAAAAATAAAAAAAAAAAAAAAAAAAAAAAAAAAAAAAAAAAAAACAAAAACAATAACATCAAAACAAAAGAGATAGAAAGGATGGCCTTAAAGTATAAGTATTGCATATATATATTGCAAGAGAAACCGGGCTGTATTTTTTTGTCCGTCTGAGAGGCAGGCAAGTTTACAGAAACACAAACAGCAAAAGACTGAACATAAACATAAAATTACAAAATTCTGCAAGTCACGCATGCAAAACTTCTGCACTTTTTTTTGTTTTCGTACAAATAAAAAATGTTGATGGCCGTTGTTAACGTAAATAAAAGAAAAACGAACGAAAAACTTAAAGAAAATGTTTAAGATTTGGTTTGCAACCGAGTTAAGCACGAGTATTGTCTGTTTGTTTAAAGTCACACAACACATATTTTGATGATTTGAAGGTAAAAGGTGGTGGTTAACGGGGGATATAATAGTGGTGAAGAGGGAGTAAAGACCTACACACACTCACTCATTCACTGTCTGGTTAAATTTAAGACATGCCTTAAAGCTCATGTAAGTGATTTTGTTTATGATTCCTGGCCATCACCGTCACCAGCACAAGCACTAGCACTAGCACTAGCATTGGCAGCAGCACCAGCACCAGCACCGGCACCAGCACCAGCACCAGTACCAGTACCAGTACCACATCAGCCAACACCAACACAATTGCCAAGCTTCCGTGCCACAGTTACCACAAACAGCGTTCCGTAGGTTAGTCAACTAAAAGATGCTAATGTTGTCGTTGTCGTCATGATCTGCATCAATGGGACGTTGTCTTAGCCCCGTAAACTTGCCTGGCTTTGACTTAAACGACTTGCTGTCAGAGTAATCGATATAATCGTTGATCGTAAATCTTAACAGTGCTAGACTACGGGAATCAGGCACAAGTTATTGTATAAGTATGACGGTAAGTTTGTATGTACATGTGTGTATGTGTGTGTGTGTGTGTAAGAATGTATGTTTTAGTTTGATTACACAGTGGCTCCAGTATGTCATGCCACATACATACACTACGTAACAAATATGCCCCTTAAACTTTTTTTTATCATCAATTTTTATAGACTCTTTATTCGGTTTATACATGTAATTCGCCAGTCAAACATTAGACGAGCAATATAAAGTCATTTAAATTTAGAGTTTTCTTGTTTAGCTTGTCAACACTTGACAAAAAGGAAGAAAGAAAAAAAAAAAAAAACAAAGAAAAACCCCAAGATTTTATATCAACATTAACAAATTCCTGGGAAATATTATTTAAACAAAATATCGATATATACGAGTATTCCTCTATTATTGTTGTTTGTGTGCGGACGCACGGACATGTGTGTACGTGTCTACATATAAGGGAAGAATTATATTGGGCTTGCATTGCATTTCTAGTACCCGTCATCCGAATTCAATAAAAATTTTTTCCTCATCAGAAAATTGAAGCGAACCGTTGTTATGTTACACTGAGTCAATTGGTGTTGTTTTCGTTATTATAATTCACATCATTCAATAAGTTCGTAGGATGACATATAGATTCCGTTATTATTAATCAATTCGTATGAGTTTTAGATACTATTGTCTTTCAAATGAAATTTGTCAAAAATTTTATGACATTCCAGCCACTAGTTTACAATTTTCGCTTGCTTTAGTGACGCTACTTTTCCAATTTTTCAAAAAAAAAAAAAAAAAAAAAAAACAAGTTGAAAAATCTAAATTTCGTATATTGATAAAGAACTGCTCCTTTTTAATGAGAAAAAAATACATCTCAAATCAAGAATCGGCTTGAAAAGAGTCATGTAAAAGACGGTACGAGTTCTAGTCATCGCCCGGATTCGGTAATTGTTTCAGAAAACATAAAAAAGTTGAACAAAATTGTTTTTGAAAGACCGAAAAGTGAAAGTATATGTTAATAGCTGATACAAGGCATGAACGCTTGTTCATGAGAAAGTCCTTATCGAAGGGGATTGTTTCCTTTTGAATAAAAACAGTAACGTCTTGATGGTTCAAAGCTCTGTTTGGAAATGTTTAGGCGAAATAAAATGGATTTTTTTATGCGATTTGTGACAATCGATTAAACATGGATTCATCATTGTACTTCAGAGTAAAATTTGACAGTTAGCCAAGTGAACAGCAGCTGGCAGAAACTAAACAAAGCGATCAAAAAACCAAAAGTCGATTAAGAACGTAATTGCGTCTGTATGTTAAGTTGCCGATGTTCTAATATTCATTATGAATTGTTTCAACATACACGGAAATTTTTTGATTTAGACATCAGCGACTACGACCTGTTCACGGATATCGAAAAAATGTTCGCCGGAAATGGACATGACTCCAATGAACTCTGTTGAACACCGAAGCTCAAGCGTATTTTGAACGGCTGGAGAAATTATTCTATAAAGAGAGCACAAAAATATTAAAGAAGCGTTGGAATGAATGCATTCTATTCGCATATGCGTATAAAATTCATTGGCTATCTTGAAAAAGTACAAAGGATCAACAGTGCATATTAGATAGCATTATTAGCGCATTTGAAGCAGAAAAAAAAACTCTTTCGCCAAGACAAAGTAATGATACAAAGGCAAAAAAAAAAAAAAAAAAAAAAACAATTTGTGATCTTACGAATTTATTAAGTGACGTATCTCAAATATTTTTATACTTGTGAAAATATCCGACGTTTAACTCAATTTGTGTCAATTTATTTTTTCAGGATATTTCTCTCGATTTATTCTAACGAACAATGGATTTTTAAGCGTTGAATGCTTATAGCTCTGCTTTTTAACTGTCACATACTTCTATTTTTGCAAACAAAATTTTCAGATAGTCAGACAGTTGTGAATTAGAAATTTTTTGAAGCATACTAGATTGAAATCCATACACAAAAAGCAAACGTTTGCATATTAGAAAAAGTACTTTCATTGAAGGTATCAGATCGTCGCAATAACTGTAGAACAATGTATGGAATATTATAATGGAAATTCGTTTTCAATTTTAATTCGATTTGTGGTTTCATCTTTAATTTAAGTTACAATTCTCAATTACAATTTAATTTGACCTGACTTTTATATATAGCACTTAAGAACACGTAACAAACGTTTTCTACTTAAATCTTTATATGATTTTTTTCATATCAAAAAGCTCACATTATATGCTTCAAGTTTATGTTGTTTTTCAAAATGTTTACTCTCTCATGACCTTAATCTAAATGAAAACTAATCATTGATTAATCAATAAATCATTTATAATATAAGGTATAGTAGTATTACTCTTAATCGGTACAGTAAAATAGACAGTTGTCTTCATGATTTATCGGGTTGTTACAAGTCTTTTCACTATATAGTGTAATGTGTGTAAAGAATAAAAATAAAATAACATTTAAAAATTTTTCACTTCTACGAATTAAATTAAAAACAAAAATTTTGGGTTTTTTTGTTGTTGTTTTTAAATCACTTTTATTTAAACATCACTCTTGAGCGTTTCTTTTAAAACATTCAAAACTGGTAGCGCCTTTTTTTTCTTTTTTTTTTTTGCCTTTGACGTTATCAGTGAAAAGAAAAATTAGCTTTTCAACGATGACAAATTAGTTGTTATTAAGCAGATTGAAACTCGGTGGTCTGAGACCACAAAAACTTCATTCATTTATTCAGTGATCTCTGATGCAAATGAACGTTGAGATGATGAACTCTAAAGATAAGCAACAATACAATCGTTTAAAGTATGCGTAATAAGTCGGCTGATTCTCTTTAGTTTCTAAAGAATTTCATATTTGTGGAATTTTGATAACGTCTGCTTGCTTCATCGCGCGACCATGGTTCTCATAATTATTCTTCTCTGCTACCTTTCTAAGAAAGCGTTTTGTGATATATTTTTTCTGCTTAGCAGAGGTATATGTTGCGTTTGGATTTGTGTGTTTGGTAAAATATTGTACTATTCGTACCAATGCGAACAGACACACAGACGCACAGACGCATATACATATGAGTGTCATGAGAGTGATCCACATTATTTATGATTATCTCGTTTTGATTTTGTCAGCGGTCAAGGCGGTAGCAGTCAACTTCACATCGTGTAGTATTATAGAGACTGTTACTGTTGCTTTATCTCTACCTCTCTCGCGTCTCTCACTCTCTCGCTTGCCCTATCCCACGCTCTCTGTCTATGCTTTTCTCTCTCTCTTTTAGTTTGTTAGTGAAATCGCGCCGTGTGTGGTCTAAGCTAGATCTCACAACAGCGCTTTTAAAATAAGCAAATTTTCTTGTGCACACTCTACCACCATTTAAAATGACATGACCATCATCAGGCAGATTATGTTTGGTAGCAAAAGCAGTGTTCAACTACAACAGCAGTAACAACCATACAGTAGCCGTAGAATTAAGTTCCAGAAGCGCATCTGATAATGACCACTAACTTAATTTAATTGTGCCGTTCACAATGTTACCCTTTTCAGACGTACCATTCATTCTCTCTTTAAAATCTTAAAAAAAAAAAGCCAAAAAAAAAAAAAACAATTTTTCGTATACTAACATGCATAACTTTATTTACACACACATATATATACATGTATGCACATATACATATATATATATATATATATATATATATGCGCCTGTGAGTTATGCCCTTTAAAGTCCTTTTTATGCTTTGATGATCAGACACCAAAATGGCAAAAACAAAATAAGAAGAAGAAGAAGAAGAAAAAAAGTCAAGTTAATTAAAACTTTTTGTTTCGAAAGCCATTTAAGATTATGCAGCCGTGATACTTAAAACTGTAATTAATTAAAAGTTTTTCGAAAATCTTTCTGATTGAGATTTCGACTGAGAAAACATTCTCAATGATCAACAAAGTGGTCAATTAGTTTTAAATTGATTCCGAAAGTGGCCACAATTTACGGTTAAATGAAATGAATGAAAACTGAAGAAACGTTAATTTTCAAAAATACAAAAAAAAAAAACAACAACATGTGCATGTATGTGCATGTTATTTATAAGCAACCTTTAATGACTATATTGCATAAAAGGGCATATTTGCTGAATTTATTTCCGTTCAAAAGGGATTTATAGTTGTAGAGACATTGAGAATGAAATTTATTGAAAAATTATCGAACGAAGAACTTTTGTAGTTAAAAAAATTTGCATTTCCTTGTAGAAGTTGCAAATTTTTTAATATAATATTATTATGTATATATACAATATAATATAATATATATATATAATGGGCTGGCAACTAACTAACTGCCGATTTTACTTATAGATGTCTCTCACTCTCTCATTTTTATGATATCCGTAAATGTTATGATCTTCTTCTTCTTAAATATGTCAGCTGTCATCCTTATCTAGCTTTGCAAGTTCATTGCGTACATATTTTCTTAAAGTTTTTTTTTTACCTCAACATTAATATAGACTGCAAGCGCGAACATTTCCGCCATATTTTGCTTTATTATTTTCGTAAAGAAAAGAATGCAGTGCAAGCCGCCAAAAAGTTACGTAATGTGTATGGTGATGAAGCCCTTAAAGAAGAGCAATGTTGAAATAAGTTTGCAAAATTCCCTTCTGGAAATTTTTCTCTTAAAGATGATCAAAGTTCAGGTCGATCAGTTGAGCTTAATGAGGACGAAATCAAAACCATCATCAAAGCGGATCGTCATGTAACTACACGGGAGATTGCAGAGAAGTTAAATGTTTCACATATAGCCATTGAGAAGCATTTAAAACGAGTCGACCTCGTTAAGATGCTGGGTATTTGGGTTCTTCACGATTTGAAAGAATTTCATCTAACAAAGCGCATTAGCGTTTGCGAATTATTGCTTAAACGCAATGCATTCGACCCGTTTTTAAAACGAATCATCAAATTTTTTACTTTGCCTGATCAATTCAGAAATATATACTACTAAAAAATTTAAGCAATTTAAAAAAAAAAAAAAAGAACCGTCTACAAATAATATATTTGAAGCTATTTCTGTTAATATCGCGGGAAATATAGCAGATATAGCTCTTGTGAAAATGTTTTCGTTTCTCTTGCTCTCTCTCTTTCTCATTGCTCAAAATATCGATCCTCTCTTTGAGATCATTTAAGTACATTACAGGCAGTCTTCATTAGACCAAAGATTATATAGATACTTGTTTCATTTATTCAAATTACTTCGATATATTTTCATATTTTCATTGAATATTTTTTATGCTTTTACTACAATGCAACGATCGCAAATTTTTATATATTAATTGCGAGGCACCTTTTTCCCTGATTCACTTCTACCTGATTCTGATATATGTTTTTATTAGACTTTAGTTAACTGCTGACGAGAATATTTTCAGATTTTCATTTTTTTGCGGTTTTAAGTTCATTATACCTTATACCGATCCATTCAGAATCATTTTTTGAATCGGCCTGTGTATCTATCTGTCTGATTGCTGTATGCATTTTTGTATTTAACCTACAATTCGCAATTTTTAAGATATTTTTACAAAATTTGATACATTTGTTCGTTTTGGTCTAGCAACGAACGCTATTGAAACTAGATTTGATCAGATCATTTGAACAATCACTATCTATATAATGCCGCATTTGGAAATTTTATTTTCGTTATGTGCTTAAAATTGCAATTTCTAATATTTTTCCATAGAATTTATTATTATAATTTCTAGAACAAATATCAAACATTTGGATCGCGTAGGACCATCTTTTGAACCATCTCTCATATAACTATTGTTATGAAAAGTAATTCTTTATATAGTAAAAAAATCAAATTTTTAATATTTTATGATACAAATGGATCCTTAATAATAATTTCATAAAAAAATTAACTGCAGTAGATTTCAACTATGCAGGACTATTTTTTGGATCACATCCCATATAAGTGTTTTCATGAAGTTTTAGTAAGTAGTAAGTTTTTTTGTATAATAAAATAATTTGATTTTTAATATTTCATAATAAAAATTTTGGTTCGCGCGTATGACCATTTTTTAGTCCTATTTTTTTTTGGCAACGAATGTAAACTTTTAAATGAAAAAAAATTTGAATTTTTAATATCTATATCTGGATCCCATCTCATATATTGTTTACAATGAAAAGTAAGTCCTTAATATGATATCTAATTTTTATTACTTTTTTTAAGTACTTTATGACAGAAATAGTTGAAGAATAAGATCAATAACAGAAGAATCAAATTTGCTCAACTTGGACTACATCAATTCACGGTTTAGATCCTCTCCATTGCCCATATGGGCCCTTGTAAAAAGCATGCCTTAACCTAGAAAACGAGGTATTTTTTTTTTTTTTTTTTTTTTTTTCCCCAAAAGTAAATGAAGAATTACATTAAGCATAGTGATGCAAAGTATTAAAATGGTCAACCTGGACCGACTATAATATATATTGTACTTCTTTTTTGGTTTAGATTAAATACATCCATTTTTTAAAAATACTTCTGCCCAGAAACTCAAACCATATATACATATATATGAGATTTCCATTTCAATTTTTGCGATTGCGATACTTCTGATTAAAGGTGAAGACGGGTGAGGAAAATTAAAATCTTACGCTATATATTTAAAGAGATCAAACGTATCTTTATCGCTTGGTGTCAATATGCATGTAACTCTTAAGAAAGTTAACAGCAGTCTAGAAAATTAAAATCAAATGAAAGTAACTAAAATAATTGATTTTTGAATGTTTTAACACGACGACCCTAATTGGGAATTTAGGATAAATTCATTTTCATGTGACATTTCTCTTCAATGCATTTGATATCTTTTTTTATAGGTGCTATATGGCGTACAGTTTACATTATTGACATGAATTATTTTGATTTAATCATAAAAAAAAAAAAATTCAATTTCGATATCATCCCCGATATAAATTTTAAGTAAAGAGATTAAAATTTTAATTTCAATATTTTTCGATTTAATTTAATATAAGAATTTTTCAAAATCCTAACTAATACAAATTGAGTTTAAATTTATTGCAGATGTGGTATGTACATTTTTAGCAAAATACAAATACATAGTCACACACATACACACACAAGCACAGAGCCAAGAGCAAAAGTACGATAACAAAGTATCTTTACCTAAAGAATTGAGATTAGATTGAAAACTTGTTATTTGTTGAAGTGTCTCTATACCTCTATATATATATATATATATATATGTATATATATGTATATATATATATATATATGCGTGCGTGTTTGTGTGTGTGTTTATAGTTTTGTGCATAATTAATGCGAGAATACGAGCAGGTGCTGTTTTGTTCCTTTGAGTATTTGCGTGTGATAACATTTGTGTGCTATTGTGTGCTATCTTAGTATTGCATAAATGTCTATGTATGAGTCATTTTGTGCGTGTGTTTGTATGTCTATAAATTAAAACTGTTCAACAAAACATCATGAAAAACATTAAAGATTAAGTTTTTTCGAAACTATTTTGTTATACCTTATGGTTGTTGCTGTTGCTGTTGTTGTTGTTGTTATTGTTGGCGTTGCTGTTAAGTTCGGGAACATAATTTGAATATATGTACAAAAGAACAAGACAGGAGCAACAAACATTGCTAACGTCTTTGGTGTGAAATGGTTGTGAGTGACATAAAAAAAGAAAAAAAAAAAAAACCAAAAAGAAAAGGGAGAATCATTTCATTTCATTTTTTCATTTTTTTTTTTATTTTTTCATTCTTGGGGAGTTAGAGAAATTTACATGAAAGCTTAGAATTCACATTCTGACAAACATATCGAATAAAGTTGGCAGCAAGAGGCTTTTGTTAATTTCTGTTTTGTTTTGTTCTTTGCTTCCCCCGCCCCCGTAAATTTGGTTAAAAAGGGCTTTAGATAGATCATGTGTGCATATATAGACATGTATGTATATATATATGTATATATATATGATTAGGTAGTGCGGTGCTCCCGCACTAATGGCTATAAATACAAGCTCATAAATTACCAAAAAAAAAAAACAAAAAAACAAAACAAAAAAAAACGAAAAAGACGAAATTAAAAGCACATAATGTGACCAAACGGACTGAATAGTTTTATACACTCCCATATACATTCACACTATGAACATTTACAGTCTGAGTGCATTTGCTTGTCAATGAAAAGGTTGTATACAACACCAACAAAATGTTCACAAAAAATGAGAAAAACCAAAAAGGAATAAAAAAAAAAAGATTTTATACGAAAAAAATCGAAATCTCAGCGAAAAAGTAAAGCGAGGTAAAACAAAAACAAAAAAAAGAAGGAAGAAATAACAACAACAAGTTGACCACAGCATGCGTTAAATACTTTAGTTAACTGTAAGCTAAGATGTGGCCAAAAAACGAACGACAAAGTCACAGTTAAGCAGTCTAAATCTCCAGACACCCGGATACACACTCACACAAAAATGCTTAAGTAAACAAAAATGTGCTCAAGAAAGTCTTTTTTGATTTTTTTTGTTTTTTTTTGTTTTTGTGTTTCGTTTGCTGGATTTTTTGTGGCAAAAAAAAAAAAAAAAATTTTTTTTTTTAAGGAAACGAAATAAAATGAAAAAAGCTTAAGATCTCAATGTGTTGTGTGTATTGTGTTGCTGGTCACTTAAAGTTTCGTGGCGGAAACATTTGTTTCGAATTCCTCATCATAAGTCATGTGGACGGACATATTGGGGCCTCTTTTAATTGTGCTGCCATATAAGTGGCCACCGTCGTCTCTTTATTTGTTTCTGTTACGCGACGTTACGAATTATCCAGACAGATATCCAGATTTTGAAATGGTTTAAAAGAAGACCTTTTTGCCTTTTAATTCATTTGATTCTGTATATCTGTCTATCTATATATATATATATATATATATATATATATATATATATGTTTATATATATATATAAATAAATATATATGTAGATGAACGTTTGTTTGCTTTGTTTCTTATTTAATATTATGGTTAAATAAATTAATTCAAAAAGCAACAACTTCTCAACACCATTGAATAAATGCGAATGGTAGCTGCAGTAGTGGCGGTAAATATCATTTTAGTTTGCCTGCCATAGTATAGTGTGTACTGTTGTCTTCTGTTACTTAGTTTCACGTACCACTTGTAGCTTGAGCATCAACCTCATCTGTATGTATGGTTCATTATTGGTTGGTTTCTTTGCTGGTGTTGCTTGCTGGCTTTAATTGAACTCCGTGAAATGTTTGTGTGTTTTTAAGGGATTTCTGAACTTTGTAAAGTGATGCGTAATTTAATATATTGTACCATCAAGCAATAACCCATTGACCTTTTTTTCTGTTTAATATATGGTTTTTAGTTTTCGGTCTTTTTTTTTTTTTTTTTTAAACTTTAAATAGTGGTTAAAGCCAAATAGGAGGAGTGCATTGAAGATTTTATGGATTTAACTAAGTATCCGCCACAGAATCTAAAGCAGTTATAGCTGCAAGCTAACAAGTTTTCAATATCATCTTCTTTCATTCCTTTAGTATATATATTCTGTTTTTTTTTTTTTTTTTTAATCATTAAAGATAAGGACAAAAATTGACTCCGTAAACAGCTGCGATTGTGTTAACAGAACTTTTAGGCCTTTCATCGTACATTCATACATATTGTTTCTTGATAGTATTTTTGAGTAAGTAGTCTTCTTATATAACTTTTTACAATCAAAATTGAATTTGGTACGTTTTTAGATCATCAATATTAATGAAAATCTTACCATTTTTATGAAATGGAAACGTGGCACTATTTTGCCAAGATAAGTTAGGATAAAATTTTCTTCCCATTCAAACAGATATATATTTAGTTACCATTCACTCTTCAAGAGTGCAATCAATTTTGTAACTCGAATACGAAACATTTCAAAATATGTTAACAAGTTTATAGGCATTAAAAATTTTAGTATATATGTCAAACGTTGTATAACGTTTACTCAATATAATGGCTTAAGCAAATTTGTCTATACACTGAGAAAAAATGAAATAATATGAAAGTACCTCTACATAATTGGTTGGTCATTGCTTTGAAAAATGCATAACAATTAGAGGAAAATTAAATGATTTGAATGCTACTACGGCTTTTATATCTAATATATTGCCTTACATTGAAAATGAAACAAATCTGCGATCCCGAAAAAACTTAATAATATCCTTACTAGGTGGGCTGAAAAGTTCGTAGGCTAATATAGAAAAATTCTTATTTTTTGATAGAATTTGATCTTATTACTTAATATAGTTGCCTTCGAGGGCGATACAACGATTATAGCGGTCATACAAAATTTCGGTAACATTTTTATAGTACCATTTGTCTTTAGCATCAAAATAGTCGGTTCATCATGTGCAGTCCACTCGGCTAACTGTCGATAGGAGTTCGGAGTGAAATGATGGAGCGACGTTTCATCCATTGTCACATATCGACGCAAACATTCGGGTTTATTACGATTGAACAGCTCCAAACACTGTTTAGAATCATCAATCTGTTTGTCGATTGTGAGCTCGCTGCGGCCGCCAGTTGCACAGAGCTTTCGCATATCCAAATATACATTCACGATATGTCCAAAACGATTCTTTGATATCTTCAGGGCCTCAGCTATCTGAATTAACTTCACTTTAATTAAATTATTTTGTGAACTTTTTTGATGTTTTCGTCGGTAACAGCCTCTTTGGTGTGTCCACTGCGTGCATCGTCCGTGGTGCTCATTTCGCCTCGTTTAAATTTAGCAAACCACTTTTCTACGGTTGATTTTCCTGGTGTAAAGCCCGAATAATGCTTATCAAGCCAAGCCTTGGCTTCAATAGTATTTTTTTCGCCAAAAACCAATGCTTTAGTAACACATGAAATTCCTTTTTATCCATTTTTTCAAACTAACGAAAGTTGCTTCATTAAAAGTGCTCACATACTAATAGTGCAACAGCTGTTAAATTTATACAAGTGTCTTTTGAAAGTTAAGGCTAACTAATTTAATACTAGTAGCGCTATCTATGTGTCAGCCTACGACCTTTTCAGTCCACCCGTTATACTTTATTGATCGTTTTCGAGCGGAATATTTTCAGAACAGAGTTTCAAGTAAATTAATACTAATATATGTGGTTTCTGTTTCATAACTAGCGTTATAAACGTTATATTTCTCTTTCTAAATCTGAACAACAACTTTGTTTCCTTTAACACAAAATTTTTACATTTGCTTTTTATTTGACTTAAGAAAATAATTATATCAAATTCTAGACCAATATCATTTATAGATTTTAAGTTAGAGTTCTTTATCTATTGTGGATGTATTTTGTAAGCGTAACCCTCTTATGTATCTTATTTATACTCCGTATCACTTGTGTTAAAAGTACATTGAGTTCGTGCGTATATAATTACTATACCTATCAGAAAGAATCATTTATTTAATCGATTTAAGATTAATTGTTCACGTATCGGTCTGATGCGTTTTCCTGCTTCAAGTTTCAAAGTATTTTGATAGAATTTTATATATTGATGTGTTTTGGCCCAAGAGTAAATTTATTATTATTAACGGGTAAGACAATAGAGAAAATTTTTCTAAAAAAAAATTTTTTTTGTTTTTGATCTAATAGATACTTGGAACCTTTTAGAATATCTGCAAAAAATTTTTTACTTGGAAGAAAACTTTTTTTTAAAATTTCATATTATTCCTTAAACGATTTGAGAAGACTACCGAATATGCTAAACGGATTTCTACTGGGAAATTGTGTTTCGCTGTTGTTTTTCAACTTATCTAATACAAAAGAAATATCTTTACGAAGTATCTCAGATTTTTTAAAAGCATTTCTAAAATACATTACATACATTAAGGTACTTTCATTAATACAAACTTTGAGATGGACTTGAAAGCTTTCAATTTCAATGATTCAAAAATTTGCTTTGACGTTTTTATGAAATTGATTATGACTTCGGCTACAGACTTACTCATTTCCTTGCCAGTATTTTGTCCTTTTGCATTCCTGCGTAAAATCGGCGTCGGGATTGCCAGTTTTTTTTTTATCATCTCGTATTTCTGCACCAAATGGACACAGTCCGAACACATAATATTCGAAGAAAATAATATTCGAAGAAAGAACTTCTATATTTTGCTTGGGTTGATTTAAATCTCTACCCAACCTTCCTATAGAGTTAGCAGTTCCGTTTTAGGCGAATTTAATTATTCAAAAAGAGATTGCATCGCAAATTGTGAATTAAAATAGTTGTCAAAGTCAGGTCATTGGATTGTCAGTTAATTCCATTTATATCGTTAAAAAAAAAACCTTCAGAAATTGATTTTTTTTTTTAAAGTTGGGTCTTTAAGGCACAGAAGATTTTTTCTTTTTTCATGGTGTCTATTATCAAAGTTAAATCTTTATTATCTTGTCGCTGTAGATACGTAGTAATATGGTCAGACTTTCAACTTATAACGCGGTTTGATTTAGAAGATATTATTAAAGAAGACTTTTATGACCCGGTTTACTTCAATGCACTTTGCATTTACTTATTTACTTACTCTTCAGAACACCTTAATTTGTGTCGTAATACATTCTTTTCATGGGGTTTGGGTTTGAATTTGAGCAGAGGCAAACGTTAGCGAAAGAAACTTGGAAGTTTAACGCTACATCAGTCTTTAAAATAATTTATTGCACCAACGAAGCAATTATTGCAATTATTTCTGTAGTTTAAAACAAGAAACGATAATTTGTATATGCTGTAGTGGAGGTAGCATTCTTGCTTCTAATACAGAAATGTAGTGAACAATGGCTCTCTTCGATTTCTTACTTCTCACTGTAGTAATTTATTACACAGAAAATTCGTATATATTGGTATAAGGAACATATTTAGTTCATCGATAATGAGTTAGTTAGCGGTCATTACGAATCGTTTGCTTCTAAAATAGGAAAAATTTTTATACGCTGCTATGTAATGTTATCGATTGTGATGATTAGCAACCACCAACGTACTGTTATATAAGTGAGCGTTTTTTTTTTATCTTTTCCTGCAAAGAAAATTTGCTTTCTTTGTCTTATAAATTTTTGAACTTTTTTATTTTTAACCTAAGTAATTTAGCATTTAGTAACTTTTAAATTATTTAGTGTTTAATAGTAAATATTAACGTGATATTTAATTGCACCTGTTATATGGGAGCTGTTAGGTAGATATCAGAGTACAAAAATGAATATAGAAGGTCTTCATAAGCTTCATAAGATGTAATATAATCGGAATATCAAATGTCAAATCATCTTGGCCTCTCTATAGTTGGTAATAGTCAGGTTACTATTAACTTTCAGATTTCCCAGACGAATTGACCTAAGTCAAAATGAAAAAGGACTTTGTGTAGGTCTCAGGTTTCCGATCGATCGATTTTTATCGACTATTTGTTATCTACTTCTCTTTTGCTTTCTTCTCTTCTCCACTTTTCTGTTTCACGCTTTTGTAGACTAAAAAAATATTTGCAAAAAAAAAAAAAAAAAAAGACTATTCTCCCCAAAAGTTTTAAGTATTGGAAGGAAAAAAAAACAAAAAACAAAAAGAAAAGAGGAAAGAAATAAAATTAAAAACACAAATAAATTTATGTTTAAGACACGCCTACTTATTTGTGTTTTGACTGCTTGCTCAACTTAACTTCCAGGCCAAATATCATACAATAAAAAAACAAGAAAGAAAACAACAACAAGAAACATAAGTTGACTATGAAGTACCCGGTCTGTCTGTTTGTCTGTCTATCTGCAAAAGCATGATGAGGCCAAAAACAAACAGAGGAGGTCTGACAGGCGTTAAAAACCAAATTGCACTTTTTTTGTTGTATTGTTTTGTTCGTTAAATGCAATTTTAAACAATTTTCCCTGTGATGTAATTTATTTATCTTTCTCTGCGGTATTGGAATTGAAAATAAAAAATCGATTAAAATCGAATAAATGTAAGTGATTGGTTTTAGGTTTGTATGGTATAATAGCGAGCAAGCGAGCATTTATATACTTATATATATATGGTTTGGGTGTGCGCGAGCGCGCGCGCGCGTGTTCACTATAAGTTTGAGACTTTGTTAAAACGATTTAAAAACTCATAACATGGTGGTAACACCTTCTTTATGTCTTTGTATACGGTTGCCATTCATTTTTTGAGAGTTGCTTTTTAATTGGGAAGAAAAACGCGTGTGTGGCACTACCACCGCCGCCGCCACCGCCACCGCCACCGCCACCGCCAATAGCATCATCTTTTTTGCCGCCGTTTCTCTACAGTTAGTCCTATTTGGTTTAGCCTTAGGGTTCTCAAAAAAATCTTGAGTAACAAGTAAGAGAAATATTTCTTAAGCTTATGTGAATATTATATTTTATTTATAAAAAAAAAAAAAAAAAAATAATTTATGGCAAAAAAAAATATGCATCATATAGCGAAATGGAAAATGAAAAGAAAAGAAATAAATAAATAAATAAGACGGATTTAGTTATTTGAGTTTAGAGCAACGGAGTCTGGTCGTCGAGCTGTGTGGCGAATGCTTTACAAGATTGACAAATTGTAAGAAAACGCCTTTGCGTACACAAAACAAAACGCGCAAGCGTATCGTGCATTGAGATGCAGATGCATATTGCATTTGGTCATAATAATGCCTTTTCTTCTTTTCACTATTGATGTATATATGGCGCACATATTCAGATTGTTCTCCTCTTGTGTATGCGTTCGTTTTTTTTTTTTTTTTTGCGTTCCAGTAGCTGTTTTGCAATACAACGAACAGTGGCAAACAATACGACAGAAACATGCGTTTCTCCATTGAAAAATCATATCGAAATGCACACAAATTAAGGCCGCCGGCAAATTAACTTCATTTCATGGCATCATGATAAATGCAAGGAAATCAATTATTTGGTGGCCCATGTTTCTTTTAAAAATCGTATAAATAAATGCGCATCAAGCGGGAGGAGAAGTGTGAAGTGGAAAGGTGGCAAGAAAAAGAAAAAGAAAAAGAGAAAAAGAGAGAGAAAGAAAGAGAGAGAAAGAGAGAGAGCGAGAGAGAGAGAGAGAGTCAAGTCCAGAATCATATGTAGTATATGCGCATGGTGTCAGTAGTGATGTTTTTGTTGCCATTAAATGCTTGTAAAAAAGCAAAGATAATCGACGACTTTTCATTCGAGTTGTTTTTATGCTAAGGGAGAGTCAGTCTACTATACTTTTATGTTTTACACAGGAGAACTCATTGGAGAGGAAACAGTTCTGATATCGTAAATTTGCATTTTAATCAAAAACATTGTGCTAAAATTTTTACCATTAATGATTGTCATTTCAATCGGACGACAAACAACAGCCAGCAACAAGTGAGAAGAGAACAAGTCATGAGATCTGTTTAAAAGCAGTAGTCATTGAAAAGTATTTCTACAAGAACAAATTTTGATAATTTAAAATTCTTTTTTTTTTTTTTTTTTTTTTCCAAAACGTTTAAGATAATTAATTTAATCAAATTGAATGAATTTTCTCTAATCACGATTACAGATAACTGGTTTAATAATGAGTTAGCGTGATTGGAAAAGACTCTCAGAAACTTAACATTAAAATCATTCGATCACCTCTTGCTAATCTAACCTTGCAACAAAATCATTACATTTCTTCACATTGAGTTTGTAATTATGTTTTAAATATCAAATAGTATATTATCTATAATAATATGAATACCAAGAGATACACAATTTCCTTTTAAAAAAAAATTTATATATTTACAAGCCCAATACATTAGACGGACCTGTGTTACCAAATACACTAGTGAAATGAGTACGATTCAATAATCCGTAAACATTAATACATCCCTGTTTTAAATATAAAAGCTTAAAGTATCGTTGCTGATAATTTTCCACTTTTCAAAAACATTGATCTGAAATTTAAAACAGATACTTGCACGGATCATTTGAAATTTAAAGATAAATTAGGTCATGATAGCCTTACGGACACATTTGGCCAATGAATAAAAAACTGTACAATTTAACATTTAGTTAGTTAAAATGATCGGTACTCAAGTTGACAGTATGAAAATGCCTGTGTGCTCTACCATATCCATTTTGTTTGTCGAGGCACTATTTGTGTCAAATCGAAATATTTTTCATATAATGACTTTTTCAAAATTGGGTTTTATACGGTGTAAATACTTTCAAAAATAGTCCGATTCAAGCCATTCTTAATAGCGTTTATCTTTGGGCCAAAACATCTCGAGCTAATAAGTTTCATCAAAATTTTAAGGAATGTGGAACCTCATCAATCATTATTCTAGCACTACAACACTCCGGAGATTTATGAACGAAAAAATGAAGTAAAGTGATTTTCATAGACCTGTTTTGAGGTTATCTTTATACAATTAAGAGAATAGAGAGTGAGACAAATAGTTATTAGATGGGGCAAGATGGATGCACATCAAAGCTTCTCAGACGAGGTCATTAAAAATGTGCGTAACCTGTCAGATGTACTTTATTTATTAATCACGTGCGGACGACGTTTGATTTCACTCGTGAACCTTAATCGCCTTATTTAATAACATTGGAGAGTGAAATGAAACGTCTAGTGCGATTGTAGTAGTTTATGATACGCAACTTCCTTCCATATCCACTAAACGCCTAACACTCTACCTTAGGCGGTGTTAATCTGGTCTTTGTGAGCTTTTGTGTAACTTCCTTCGTGATTCCATAATTTTCTTATATTTTCGCTTTGTATGTGATTTCATAGAACATAATTAGGCTCGATTTTGTTTCGTTTCAGTAACGATTCCTAGATCGACTAAAATTTGATCCACTAAAATTTTCATTATTAATTCATGTGATATCTAAATATAATATTAAGCTTGCATTAGTATTCAGTTGAATTTAAATGGATTTAAAATTAATTTTGGATCAATATTCAGTTCTGTAAGCGCTTCAAATATTTTATGAAAATTGATAGACTATGTCAGTAATTGGTCAACGAGAGGGCCGTACGCCTTGCACATTGAAATTTGTAGAGCGGGCACGAGAAAAGCATTTCTGTGCTGCTTCATACTTTCTCTTTTTAATATCCTTATAATTTTTAATGAACCATTTCTTCTATGATGCCATGCAATGAAATGGATTCCAAGAAACAGGTCCGCTACGTATACAAATGTCGAAAAATTGTTCATATTTTCTTCAACTCCGACTATCGCAAGAACTTTACGTAATTCTTTTGACTTTGTATCTACAGGTTACGTTTCAAAATGATGACAATTTACTATAAATGATAAAAAATTGAAAAAACAACTTTGAAGACAGCAATTTAGGGCAACGCCGTTATATAGTGGAAGATATCAATCTTCAGTTTGGCACAAATAGTTGTTAGAACGGTTTTTAAGCTTGATGCGAAAACGATCTTTAGCAATTTTTTGTTTAAAATGGTAGTCAAAATTTCATTCAGAAAATCATTTTTTCTTTTTTTTAAATTTAAAAAAGTATTTAATTTTCTTAATATAACCACAGGAGTTTTGCTCTACTTTTTCCTTATTCTATAGAAAAAATGTTCACAGAAAGATCGTTTCCCTTCCCAAAAAAAAAAAAAAGAAAAAACAAGAAAATAACGAAAAAAAATATACGAACGCACGCCCATATAAAATACACTACGCACGTAGCTACGTGCAATACTTGTGGAAACATTAAAATCACTTGACAATGGGAAAGAATTATGTGTTATGAAATCTGTGTGGAAGGAATTGGCACCTTAAACTATATTTATGATGACATAAATTATTTAATTGGAATTTTATGACATTTTACACCACCAACACACAATAGACGCTTACAAAAAACAAGAACAAAGGCATATACACAAACAGACGAATAGACGGATAGATATGATTTTTATCTTTTATAGAAGAAGGAAATACTAAAAATTTTCTGAGGAAATTGTTTGCTTTGATAACCCTACCAGCGCCTTTTTTTTCTATATATCAAATCACAATAATAATATTTACTGGAAGTGTTGATGTCTGCCGACGCCACGGCGAGCATGACAACGTTATGAAGATGTTTCTATATTTAAGGGGTTTAATTGTTTCGTTTGACATAAAAGCGACAGCGAGACACACATCAAAGCAATTGCGAATGATATAATTATTACACCGAAATGTATATATATATATGCTCGGCAGGCATTATGAGACACCGTGTGTGTATGCGTTAATAATGACGCGAAAGTAGTTCAACCTCTCTTGCTTCCATATCATTTCATAACATATCGCATATTGGTGCACAAGCGATGAACGATAAAGAGCACTAATTAAATTTTACGTCATACTACATAACAGCAGTTGGGGAATACATACGCCCGTCAATATATATATATAAAGGTGTATGCGTTAAACAAGAGGAGCATAAGCAATAACAGTAATAAATGTCAAGTCATAAACGATTTTTAGAGTCACCGTTGAAAGGACGAATTCTTAAGGAATTGTCACTCGACCAAGATCTGTTTTATTATTTCATTTTTCGTCATCATGTTAGGGGGTAAAGCGATTTTATAGTTTTCTATTTTAAAATTTTTTTTTTTCATTTTTTATATACAGATATTAATGAGAAGCGGTACAGATAAAAAAGAATTTTGAAGGAAGTATAATTTTTCCTATTCATTGCCACTAAATGGTAGTAGTATATTAAGTTTATTATTTTGTTTGTAACACTTGGATATATTCGATAGAATTAATATAATAAACATATGCGTGCTTGTAAAGAAGAAGACTGGTTGAGTTGGGAATGTAAAATCATTTCTTAATTTTAATCTCAGTAACAAGTTCACGTGATACTAAATTGTATCAAAAAATATCCAAAAACGATTTATATTTCAAATTCAATCGTTAATAGGTGCGGTCTTGTAGAATTGTTGATATATTTTTAATGAACATTACAAGCTTCATAAGAAGCATTTAGGTTCTAAGGATTAAGGAAGGAATCAGCTAACAGCTGGTGTCTGGAGGGTGTCTCTGATTTTGCTTTGAAAGGAAAGAACGATTGTTCCGCCGTATTGAATTCAAGATTTTGTACACAAAATTATTTAATATTCTACGGTGCTGCTAGAAACATAGAGAGTATGTATATATATATAGTGTATATATGAGTGAGCATACATTTATATTTAAAACTGATTAAAAATTTTAATTTAAAAATTCTTTTTTTTTGTTTTCTAAACTTTTTGAAAATATATTCGATTTAAAAATTGCACCCAAGAGATTCGAAGAACATATTCAGTGTTTTTGTTTCGTTTTTTTGTTTTTTTTTGTTTTGTCCAGTTTAATCCCATACTAACAGATGTATATGTAAATACACGTACATATACAAATGTGAATATATTTGCATATCTAGGATATGTCCGTTTGCTGTAAGCTCTCATGTTGGGGACCTAATGACCATTACGTAGTTGTTAGATTGGTAATTTTTAGGATTTTATGGCTTATATAAGAGTTTACCTGTTTTTTTTTTCTAATACACACCATCGCAAGCTGGCACGCATAAAAGGTATTGTGGGTAATTAAAATCTACGAGACTTTTGTTGAAGTTCGACTCTGCGCATATAGTATTGTTTACTTATTAACATATGTATACTACATATATATACATATACATATATACATATACATATATATATATACAAAAACTTATACATGTAAACCGGCATGAGTTAACAAGCTTTAATTAACTGTACAGTCATTATTTTGAAAATTATTGTGAATATAGTAAAATGAGGAGCCGTATGTCTAACAGATATGTATACGATATAAGATTTGATATCTGCTTTATGCACTTTGTGTTTTTAAACTATCACTTGAAATTCAGGCAGAATGGCTATCTCATTTTTTCATAAATTGTAAGTATTGTTTTCTTTTATTTTCATCATATATTGCAGGATATTGAAGGTATCATCGAATTGCTTTTCCAGGGGGCATACGCATATCGTATATACTTCTAACATTTCTTATGATATTTTAACTTAAATAAATGCTTACAAAATTTTCAGATAACGCAGAAAAAAGTTCTTGAAATTAAAAGATTCCAATTAATGCTATTAACAGGTAGGCCGAAAAGTTCATAGGCTGACACATAGATGGCGCTACTAGTCTTAAATCTATATGATTTTTAATTAGCCCTAATCTTCAAAAGACACTTGTATAAATTTGACAACTGTTGCACTATTAGTATGTGAGTTATAGCATTTTTAGTGAAGCAGCGCTTTGGAGTCTGTTCATCACGTGCAGTCCACTCGGCTGACTGTCGATTGGACTCCGGTATGAAATGATAGAGCCATGTTTCATCCATTGTCACATATCGACGCAAAAATTTGGGTTTATTACGATTGAACAGCTCCAAACACCAATTTGTTTGTTGTTTTTGGTCGATAGTGAGCTCGCTGCGACAGCCATTTTGCATAGACCTTTCGCATATCCAAATATTCATTTACGATATGTCCAAAACATTCCTTTGACATCTTTAGACTTTCAGCTACCTCAACCAACTTCACTTTACGGTTATCCGAAATTATTTTGTGAACTTTTTTGATGTTTTCGTCGGTAACAGTCTCTTTGGTGTGTCAACTGCGTGCATCGTTCGTGGTGCTCATTTCGCCTCGCTTAAATTTAGCAAACCACTTTTCTACGGTTGATTTTCCTGATGTAAAATCCGTATAATGCTTATCAAGCCAAGCCTTGGCTTTAATAGTATTTTTTTTCGCATTTTTTTCGTATTAACATACGAAATTCCTTTTTTATCCAGTTTTCAAATTAACAAAAGTTGCTTCACTACAAATGCTATAACTCACATACTAATAGTGTAACAGTTGTGTCAAATTTATACAAGTGTCTTTTGAAGGTTAAGGCTAACTAAAAATCATATGGATTTAATACTAGTAGCGCCATCTACGTGTCAGCCTACGAATTTTCAGCCCACCTGTTAAATAGGATTCGTGCTTCCAAAATTTCTCTAACTTTAAACGCTTAAGCAAAGAAATTTGATTACTTGGCCTTTTTATTTTCTCTATTTATACTATTTTATTTTATAGGATGCCGAAGGCTAAATATTGTCAATGCAATCAGCTACATTTCAATGTTTGACGTATACTACAGAACGCTTTCTCTCTGCTTAATGAAAGGATGAATTAAAGAAAATAGATTAGAAGCAACGATATTTCTTTTTCGAGCCGTATTCTAATTCATGTTTTACTGATCCTTAAATAAATTTGATTTGATGTTTAGCTTCGAAATTGTAATAAAAGTTGTGTTTTGTGTTGATATGAATTGAATTGAATGCGATCTTTTTACTTTAGAGTTAATCTCTCTCTATATTTATGTTGGATTTATGTTGCTTTGCATTAAGAATTTCTTTCTTTTTAGTAAATGCTACATTTTCTAAATATACATAAGAACATTTATGCAATAATAAAATTTTTAAAGAGAAATTATTTTAGAAATTAATGGAAACAAATGTCTCTTTTGCAGTCATTGCTTAGAGTTTTCTTTTTTTTCAGGCTATATTAGCTTTTTTTCTTTTATCGTATCGACAACAACAAAAATAATGTACCATGATCAGTTAAAAAAATTAATTCTTATTGATCGCTTATATCGTTTAAGTATCAAGGTCTGTTCGTTCGTGTGCTTAAATTATATTACGAAAGGCAGCGATGAGATGGAGTATAATACTTGTGTGTCTGTGCTCATTGGAATTCTTATACTTCCAAAAACTGAAATAGATTGCTAAAGTTTAATTCAATGTATTCCAAACTATGTCATTTGTGCAGCAAGAAGTAAGAAAAACAAAAAAAAAAAAAAAAAAGAAAGAAAAGAAAAGAAGGGCATAAAGCAACCATAAACAAGAAAGGATTTATTTCGTCTTGGATCTATTTAGACCTAATAGTAGCCCTACGATATTTAACTTCAGAATAAAATCGCGATCCATATACTTGAAGTATTGATAGTTTATTATTGTTTTGTACGTATCGTATATATTTCAAGCAGTTCTTTTTTTATAAGATGTAACAGAATTTTTTTTTTTTTTACCGAATTACACAACAAACTACAGGCATTTGTATGTACATCGTTCAACTTAAGCTAATATTCGAATTTGGCAAAAAGATTTTATTAAGAAAAAATTTTATAAGATCCAATGAGGGATGATATATCTTATGTAGGAGAACTAATAAAAGACCAAGTTTTGATCTCGACTATAACAGGAATTTTGACAAAGTTTTAAGATCGCGTAGTTAGGATTTTATTATAAGAGCAAAAGTAAAGAACAAGGAAGACAGACATCGCTACGCAGCTTGATCAAATATCATTGCAAGTCTAATATAATGCACCGTGTGATGGTGAGTAAACGAAAGCTGCAATTTTCTCACACCTGATTGAAATAAACGATGGGTATCTAAGAGTCGTTTCGTCGTAAACATGACTTTTTCTTATTTGATTTTGAAAATTTTGTTCATTATTTGCACACACAGTTGGTTAAAAACACATTCACATTACTTTAGTGACAGCAAGTCACGGTGGGCATAAAAGCATTAAGCTCTTTTTTTTTTATTTTTTTACTTTTTTTTTTGTTTTTTTTTTCCATTTTGATTATTCTTGACGATCCATGATGGCGACGTTTACCACATTATACGAGTGGTACAGTACAACTACAATAACATTACCTGCAATAATAATGTGGAAACGATCAGCAAAACCTTTTTGAAATGTGTGGCTGACTGAATTTGAACATATTTTCTCTTTACTGTTTCGATGTCAACAACTTTTGCAATGACGATGAGAATTTTCTACATGATCGTTGGAACGTGCAA
The DNA here is from genome assembly GCA_000671755.1 of Glossina brevipalpis. Classification (NCBI taxonomy): domain Eukaryota; kingdom Metazoa; phylum Arthropoda; class Insecta; order Diptera; family Glossinidae; genus Glossina; species Glossina brevipalpis. The sequence goes on from KK351012.1 coordinate 3,252,539, forward strand.
TCGTTGGCGCCAATAACGCCACCCAATAAATGCTGTTGACACAATCCCTAAAGATTATCTGGCGTTTTGAAATTAAAGAAATAATAATAAAAAAAATAAAAAATAAAAAAAAAATAAAAATAAAAAAAAGAAGGAAAAGAACGGGAAAAAAAGGAAATAAAAGAAAAACTACGCGATTCCTTTGCTTTTATTTCTTGATCGCAAGGAACGCATGCAATTCTCATGTCGGGCTTTTGCACTCATTTAAACAAACAAAAAATCCACTAAATTCTTTAAAAACAGTTTTACAAAATCAACTTATGGCATGATAACGATACAGAGAGACAGAGTTCGTTTTGTACCTGTTTCTGTTACGTTTTTTTTTTAATTTTTTTTTTTTTTCTTCTTCTTAAGGTATGAAATGGTTATGTTTTTACCTTTTTCAGTGCGTGCATGTGTGCTAGTGCGTGTGTTTGTTTAAATGATTTTACAAAGGTAACCTCCCAGTGTTTAATAACATTCAGCTTAATTCATGTTAACTGTCATCGTGGCAATTTTTCATAATTAAACGAAAGTGGCCAACTAGCGCAATTCCACAGACGTTGAGTCGATCAATGAGTGGTATTGGTATTCGTACTCAAGTGCATCATCAATTGCTTTTAAGCCTTAAACTATTATACGTTATATGATTGGTAGAGAGTTTTATAGCTGATTAAAAATCAATTTAAACTAGCATAAGACAAACGTCCCAGTCAGCAGGATTTTTCAGCAACATTAGCGCAACAGCAGCAACAGCAGCAACAACAGCAGTAGCAGCAGTAGCATTGTAGCTTCAGCAATTACAGTAGAAAAATCCATTTACCAAATATTATAAAGCTTTCTACTCTATACTCTTCTCTTTCTAGTTGATTCTTTATTTCCATTCTCTTCACGGGATCGATAAATTTCCTTTACATTGGACCACATTGTAAATTTTAACATGATTTCAACTATTGTTGTTGCTGCAGGTATTGCTATTGATATTATTGCTGCTGCTCCTGCTGCTGCTGCTGCTGCTGCTGCTGCTACTACTCCTGCTTCTGCTTCTGCTTCTGTTGTATGGACGTTAGGCTAGTGTCGCTGTTTCCAACTTGTGCATATAGTTGCTTTTTGTTTTTGTTATTGTTGCTTCTGTGTATTGATCGTGCTAGAAATTCATAAATCATCTCACTTGTCGCTGTTTCAATGAATTTACTCATTTTCTCTCACACATAATGATGATAAAGATGACGACGAAGATGGGGTAAAGGATGCTTCTTCTTTCTCGTCTTCTTTTTAGATAAAACAAGGGCGGTAGCTTCGTTTGCTTAAAGAATTTTCAAACAACGTTTTGTTTTTTTTTGGTGTCTTTTTCGTTTTTTCTTTTTTTTTTTTTTGTATAACTCATTGACTTTGTAATTTATTGACCGGCTTTTAATCAAAGTCTTGATTACATGATCACACAAACTACCTTTTAAAAAGTAAAGTGTGCGTGTTGCAGACCATTTTACTCTACGCACACATACACACACAAATACACATATACGTACACACTTCTTTTTAACATACGAACTACACGAAGAATTGAAAATGATTGTAGTTCGGGTAACATTTTTTCTAGGGCCTTGAGTAATTAACATTTTTTTAGAAAATATTAATTGACCATCAAAAAAAAAAAAGAAAGTAAATAAGAAAGTTTGTCACTCTTCCTTATTAGCGCCGTATTCTGAGTTAAGATTTAGCGATCTTTAAATGTTCGTTCATTTCTCTATCCTTTGTGTTTGGAAATAACAGAGAATAGCAAAGAATTGAAATATAAAAATAAAACTTGATTGAGAAAGTACAGGTGATTACAAAGTCCACTGAAATCGTGCAAGTTTATTTAAGCGTTTACTTATTTTCATTTAAAAAAATTTAAATTTTCAATATTACAAAGGAATGAAAAAAGCTCATCAAAAATAATAAATTTAATTTTGAATCAAAAATGGATTTTACGAAACTTTAAGAAACACTTTCGATGGCCATCTTACCATCTAGAAAGCGAGTATTTTTGATTGATATGAATTGTATAAATACAATTAGTCTCGTGATCGTTCCTCAAGTTTTATCGATCAAGATTACAGAAAGAAAACTCAAACATCGGCACGTGACGATTAGTAATCTTATTGATCGCATCCAAACATCACTTGGTACAATTAATACAATCAATTTGGAAAAACTATATTGGGGCATTAAAAGCATCTCCGAATAATGTTTCTTTTTACCAAGCATTGATTCCTCAAAAGCTTTGTCAGCAGAAATTCTACTCAAAACTTTTTGCAACCGTCGGACTCTTGATACTTATCGAAATTGAAATAAAACCGATCCGGAACCGTAATATTAAATCGAGTTCAGTTAATATGATGGCCAAATTAAACAAAAACAAGACAGAAAATTGTAATCGGCTGCATCCAAATCTTTTATACCAACCATCTCCAGCACTTAAAAAAAAGAAAAAGGAAACTATATTTCGACACTGTGTAAATAGTAAGTGGGCATGGCTGATTGAGCCCGTAATGGTGGCCAAAAAAAATAGATGTTATTTACTTTACACTGTAGGCATTTACTTCGGTCCATTTCGAATATCAATCTGAATGCAAAAGTTTTCGATATTTTAGTCAAATTTTGATGAATTCTGAATTTGATATCGCTGGTGTGAATACACGTGGTAACCTCATGAGATTTCCGATTTCCTTTTTTCTGTGTGTTAAGAAAATGTTAATAAAAAATCAAAAATTGGTTTTCTGTAAAATTGATGAGCGAAGTCGATTTTCGATTTTTGTTTAGGATACCACAGCAGCGTTCAGAGAATATATGTAGATTTTTTTTTAATTGCCTTTGTCGTAGTTTATTAGTAATCATCAAAAATTCCAATTTTCCTTTCGAAAACAAAAGTGTTTTCGTTGTGTTTCAGGTCTGTCTTTTGATCGATTTGGTGCATTTTAAATACTAAGCCGGGTGAAAGAACTTTTAAAATTTTTACCACATTTCGAGGCGATATCTTCATTTTTGTGCGGCCAGAAGAATGTTTAGCGTAGACATTATAGAGAGGGACAGACGGATAAGGTTACATTGATTCTGGTCTCTTAAGCATTCTTCTGGGTGTTACAAGAAAAAAAAAAAAAAAAAAAAAAGATAGACTCGCATCCTCCGGTGATGGGTATAGAAAAATACCCTTTGGGAAAATGCTTCACGATTTAAGTAAAAAAGTTTTACTATCTTTCGATCGCGGTGACGTAGTCGTGAACTAATTGGTCATACTGAGTTCGAAAAAGGGGCGTTATTCGTGAAACAAACAAACTCCTGCAATACATAAAAAACTGAAAAACTGTTCTATGAATTCTAAATATTTTCTATATGAAGGAATATTTCAAACGTCGAGTCAAATCTACTTAGAACCTTAAGACGATAATAAGGCCGCTATAATAAATTAATATAACGAAATATAATGTTGATGTGCGATGTGTAAAAGACGAATTGAACAGAGATCCATCGTAGTCCAATTGTAGACCAATTGTAGACCAATTGTGCGTAATTTATAAAAGACATTTTACCTTTATTTAGAAACTTATAGCTAAATGAAGTTAGAAGATTCATTACACATCATTTCCTCTAAAGTTTCTTATCTCGACAATATTTATTAGTACCTTACAAAGGAATCAGGAATTTTGTTAGTTTCGCTTAATCTCTCTGTTTACGACATTTCCACGAATATTTGCTAGATTTTAGTCTGTCTTCCGGTTATTTTGAAGAATGCTTACTTCGTTTATAGTCCGTCTCAGATATTCTCAAGTTAAGAGTTCACACAGATATAATTTACTACCATTAGTTGTCTGATTTTAGTTAGAATCAGCGAAAAGTGTTATCTTCTGATTTCAAGAAAACCGATATAATAGAATAATATCTCACAAACATATATTTATTAAGTTACTGCATTTTTGCAAATTGTTATCACTGCAATCTATAGAGTTGGATTTGTGTCCGCGTGGTTCTGGAAATTTCTTTTTTTTATTACTGTTATTAGTTATTTATTTATTTATTTATTTTTTTGATTATCGAACGAATTTCTCCTAATTGAATATACACAAGTCTACGTTAAACGTAAATATAGAAAGAAAAAATAAAAAGAAGAAGCAGAAGAAGAAAATTCACGGCACAACATTGCAAAAATTCATATTAAAACAGTTTTTTTTTTTCTTATGGAAATATCAATTATTGTCCGGAAAAGGAAAAAAAATTATCATAAAATTTTCCCAAATTAATCGATTTATTGCGATGAATGAAATTAACAAAAGCAATTTACAATTCCCATGATATGCAATAAAGTTAGTAACCTGAACTTGTTTTGTTGTGGCAACTAAAGGTGGAAGGATCGGATCGCCCTTTTCGCGATTGCAAAGTGATTTATTCACATGTCCAATTGAATTGTTTTGCGCGTGCTTGATCACCCAAAACGCGACGACAAAACGATGGTGTGCAATTATTGCAAGCAGACAGACGGACAAACCTACAAACAAATATACATATACACACGAAGAAGAAGTACTTTACAGAGACGACTTTGTCGTTCGTAACAATACAGCAGACATAATCCTTTACTGACGGCTTTGGCGCTGATTGAGTGGCTGACAAAATCAAAAACGGTGGCCAGTTTTTGAGACGTAAGTCTCAAGATCAGTTTAACAATCTTATGCGGAAATCTGTCACATCCATACATATATATGTATACATACATACCTACACACACATATATATATATATATATATATATACATGTGTATGTATATGTGTATGTGTATATACATATATACATATATATAGTGATTCAAGAAAGACAATTGATGTGCACATGATTGACATGCCATGCACCAAAATTGACATTTTCTGCGGCCGGCTCAATAACAATAACAATGGCATTACCTGTACAATAACAACAGCAATAAAAAAGTTAACTATAGCGCGTATCCTTTTTTATTTTGTACACATAGTCAATAAACAAACAAAAGGGTAAGGCAAACAAAGAAGAAAAAAAAAAACGTTATGGTGACAATTCCCCAAATGACAAACGGAGGCGCCATGTTAACCAGTAGATTGGCCCCGAACGTTTTGTATATATTTTTGTTTTTGCATCGTTTTCTTTTGGTTAACTGTTGGTTTATATTTGTGTGTGAATGCGGCTTAAACTCTGACGAAGATGAATTTTCGTGGCGTCTGATTGCCAATTGTTTGTTCTTATTTCCATTTTTCATTGATTGCCATCAGGTCTTTTATTATACTTATCATAGCAGAATGATGGTATACTAAATTTATTATTGCATTTGGTACACTTCGAAATCAACAACAGAGACCTCATAAAGTTAAGATATCCTTGATCCGCGTAAGGAATTGAATCGATTTAGCTCTCTATCTATCTGTCTATTCATTGCTTTTCGCCTTCGGTTGTAAAAATTGAGATAGAGAGGGACTTTTTTCGTAATTGATGTAAATCAAGTGGTAACAATTATCCGATCACAACTACTTCCGCAGTGAGGACTATATTGTAAATTACAATTCATAATAGTTGCCAAAAAAGGAAGAAAAGTTTATTACAAATATTATTCTGAGTTGATGATTGTAGATTAAGTTCAAGGATGAGCGAGATCCGTCGATAATAACGCCCACCGAGAACAATAAACTATAACTTGCGTCTATTAATAAATATTAATAACGTTTTCTAGGCTCCAATAAAAGCATATACTCCAACAATTATTTTACATAAAAAGTAAAAAGTCTACTCATCCAATTGTTATTCCCCATGCCCAAGAATTTTTTTTTTAGGTGATAGGTATTAAAAATTCGCTTAGAGGTTAATATAAATTTTTTACTCTTTTTTTTTTTTTTTTTTTAGTTTTTTTTTATTTAAACATTTACTTTTATTTTTGTTGTGTGTCTCACGGCTAGAGTGCAAAACGATGGCGCTAAATTGACTTTAGCATCTTACTGTGAGATGATCGATCTTCTTCTATAAAGGAGAGTATTTAGGTTTCCTCAAAAAAAGAAAAGTATATGCATATATAGGTATGATAAGTACAATCATGAAAACGATGACGATCTTTAAGATTTCGGTTGCCCATACATATGTAAGTTTTTTTTTTTTTACATTCTGAAAATATTTGCTCTATAATACACTATTTTTATTTCTAGTTGGTGCTTTTGCTTAGAAGGATGATAATTTTGTATATTTTTGCCGACGTATATGCGTCATTATCTTCTATTAGTTTTCCTCTTACGGTGCTATTGAAGCATTGAATGAATTTTTGAAACATTTGTTTTAAAACGAAGCATAATAAACGCTGCGCCTGATGTTGCCTTAACTATTATCTGTTGCCAAGGAAACCAAGACGAACGAAAATATGAAAATATGAATGAAAGTTTCATCTCTAAGCGAAACTTGTTTTTATATCCATCATAGGTTTATGTATAGAATTGTCCAAAGGATATCCGCCTAAAAATATACATAACACATCATTCACTAAGTTCGTAGAATTATATATAGATACCGTCGCTATTGACGAATTCATATGATTTTTAAATAGCAGTAATCTTCAAACGAAATCTATCAAAATTTCATGCTATTCTAACCGTTAGTTCACAAGTTACACTAGTTTAGATGACGCTACTTTTATAATTTTCAGAACAATGAAAACAAAAAATACCAAGAATCAGCTTGAAAAGTAGTATGGCAACTCTTCTTTGTGGAAAACAACATTTTGTCGGTAGTTTCGTGACTTCAAATGAGATTCTACGGACAAAAGAAAAATTCCAAATGTAAAAATTCATGATTAAACCCAACCGTACCTTCCATACCGGTCTTAAGGCCACAGTACAATTTTTATCAAACTATAAGCGCACTGTGCATGATGAATATTGTTAAATAATTATTTTTTATATTTTTTATAGCATAAGGCATGATTTTGTTTTTCATTTATGTTTATATTTTCTATTTTTGTTTAGTTTTCGTAAGTATTTTGTTTATTTTTCCATCCTGCTTTATTATCAATTATCTTAGCAAAGTCATTTTTAGCAAAGACACAAACGTCAAAAATTTTTGGGGGCTAACTTCACACCAGTGCTTGAAAGTAATATAGGCCGACAAGATCCAATGACGATTTCTGAAAACTTTTACATTCCGTCTATTTTAGCACATAATAGGATAATAGAAAAAACGAACGGTGCAAAAAATATGAAAATTATATTATTTTTAAATAAGTATATTTGGCTTCATTCACCGTCTGTTGTTTATATATCGAGCCAACGTTAATGCTGTTATTCTACGATTTTAAATTAAAAGCCGAGATATATTTAAAAAAAATTTAAAAAGAATCGATAATTCTTTTTAAAAAATCGAAATTAAATTGATTATATTATTCACTTTGATCAAATATAACAATATCTATCTATCAATAAGTTCGTAGGATTAATAATTACTATTTTTACCATTTTGCCATTGTTGCCATTGTGACGCGGTGTATTGTTTTGATGAAAGAAAATTTTTCTCTTCTTCATTTGGGGCCTTTTTTTTTTTTTTTTTTTTTGCAATTTTGTCATGCGAACACAGTAATAATGTTATGTAATATTCACTATTGATTTTTTGTCCCTTTTCAATATGAACGAAGAATATTATACCCAAAATACGGACGCCTCAAATTTCCTAAGTAACTTTTGCATGGACGGCTGGTTTCGCTGCTTGCTGTCCAATCGGCTAACTGCCGAATTGACTCTGGAGTACATGTAATGGATATAAAAAACAAGTTTCGCCTGGTGATGAGACTTTTCCATTCTCATTATCTCATATTAAGATTTTCTAATTGTTAGTGGAACGTTCTCTACAAGTTATTATTTGGCTCTAATAGATAGGTGGACTAAAGTTTAAATCTTTAGAACTTTAACGACTAATGTATGATGAAAACATATTGAAATTTGAATTTTTTTTTTCAAATTTAAATTTTTTTTTTCAATTTTTTTTTAGCTTAACAACATTTGTGAATACATCTTATTTTAAGACAAATGCATGAGATAAGTTTTAATTTTTTTTTTAACTTTTGCGATCGTAATTATTTTAAGAATATATAAAAAGCAGATCGTCGAATAAACGGCTATAGCACTTAACAACTTTATATTAATTTGGGGATGTATGTGTTTCGGGTATAATGTAGGAATTGAAAAAAAAAAAAATACTGCATTTTCATCTTTCGGTAATAGCCATAAAAAAAAACTCAATAAAACAGGTATGGTATAAAAAAAAAAATAAAAACAAAAAAAAAACTTGTAAAACTGATCTCTCTACAACTGACCGAAAATATTCTCATATTGATGGATGAAACGGCTTAAATATTATGGGTATCTCTGTAAGAATAATAACAATATTGAATCTACATGATGGATAAATATTATAGAAAAGTAGAAAAAAAAAGAAAAAAACCAACTGGACAATCGCGTATAATAACAAAAAAACGAAAAAAAGGAGAGAGCTCAATATATATGTAAAAAAAAAAAAGAAGAAAACGCCAAAAAAACCAAAAAAAAGGAAAAATACTGAATATGAAATAACTGAAAAGTACAATTTCACATGTGTATGTGTATTGTTTATGTGTAAGTAAAGATAAAAAAAAAAAAAAAAAAATTTAAACAAACATCAAACATGGAATTGTTGAAGTTTTTAATTAACAGAAAACTTGTTACATTTCATAAGCTGCTGTTCTGCTATTGCTGTTGTTATATGTAACGAAGCGGCAACGACAGAGCTCAACAGAAATGAGAATTTTTGTTTTTCCTTTTTTTTTCCTCTATTTTTGTAATAGTTTATATATATATATATATATATATATATATATGTATAAATAGATATGTATATATATATATATATATATATACAAACTTGCTTACATACATTCATATGTAGATTACAGCACACATTTTGTCTATAGTAAATGAATATTGAGGCACAATTTCATTACTCACTGGCTGCGTTCTAATAGACTGATATTCTTTTGCTACTATGCAATGCATATAGAATACATTACCAACAAATATATATACATACATACATATAGATGTGTATATTAACTAACCTAAGCTTTATACATTCATTCAAAACTTTATAGTTATTACGAATGTATCGGTTCGTTTATAAACAGTTTTAGTTCTTGCATATGTGTAAGTAAATAATAGTTATTTATTATTGTAAATAATGTTTTCTAAACCTTGCCCAGATGGTTGCTGACTTGCATACGTACATATATATAGTATCCATCTATTGGTTTATCAGTATGTTGTCTGTCTGTCTTTTTGTCAGCGTGTAAACTAGAAATTTAATTAAACTTTGAAATACTTTTTTTTTGTCTTTTTCTTTTTTGTATTATTTTTTTTTTATTTGTTATTATTACCTTAACAAACATGACTATGACGAATATTTAGATGTATTCCTCATATATATAAAACATATGAAACTAACGGTGCTGTGCGTATATCGTTGCTTGTATTTAATTCACAACACTTTTCAACTGTAGCTTAATAAATAAAGATTAAAGTTCGATTTAAAAAAAGAAACAAAAAAGAAAATATTTAAATATTTCGTTTATTATTAATGGTCATAATCGTAGTTCGCGACTTTGTCATTTTGTTATGAAAAATGATATATTTTTAAATATTATTTTATTAATTTTAATAAACAACTCATCCTTTATGAATTTAGTCTATAACTTTATAAAGGTAGAAGGTAAAGATAGAATGAGTCCATTAATTCAAATCATTTATTGAAAATGAATTTTATTTACGTACGCGTACATAGCACTATTGTTTCTCATGATCTTTTGTCATTTTTTAGGATGCACGATGGCTTCTATGCTTCTATACGCGATAAAACGATTTTCTCAGCACTCTTCTGAAACCAACTAGTAGAGTTTAGAATCAATCGTTTAATCAGGTTCTAGAAACTTATAATTCACGACTCCATTTCAATCTTACCATATATACAATATTATTCTTATGAAACGTCTTTCGAAATTTTGAAGTCCTTTCTCTTAATGTATCTTTTTTCGATCAGGCATGATCTTTTCTCAATAACATTCTGGTTTTATAAAGTGTTTTCTTGGTCTTGATCAGGGGCTCTTGCTTTTTTTGTAGTAAAATGGCAAAATATAGCAAACTTTATCATAAGTTACAGTCATTCTCACATTAAAGTAACTTTTAATCGGATCGACGATCACAAAACAAAGCTATTAAAAAAAAAACAAAATTGTTAACCGAAATACCATCTTCCAAAGGTGGACCAATATGATATTATATCATTTAATATATGACATTAAACATCACCCACTAGCAAAAATCTCTTAATATTTTTTCCCTGCATAAGTATTTGAAAATATTCAGTAAACAATTTTAACAAATTAGGGAACAATTTGCGATAATATTTCGAAAATGTTTTTGAAAACTATTTTAATTTCTTAGGTGTTTTTACTTTAATCTCTTAGTGGTTATTTGCAAACGGGTACTATAGCCATTTAAATCTTAATATATAAAAGGGAACTAATGCCGGGTAATGTCTGATTTCAGTTTTGGATTTTGTTTTCCTTTTTTCTTTTGGATCGATTTTGCGAATGGCAATAAAGTTGATTTGGGCCAGTTTCCGAACAAATTTCCAAAAGTTCCAATTTTTCTTTTTCTTTATATGACTCATTAGTCAGGGAATATCTGCTATAGATGCAGAAGCACGATAATAAGTCATAAAGAAGTCCAGAGAGAGGGCTAGCGTGTGGCCGCAGTTTGGGAGATTTATGAACGATTTTTTAAATTTTTTTCACATTTCTACTTACAAGATTTGACAGAAGGACTATATCCGGTCAGAATTCTATATATATATATATATACATATATATGTATAAAAACAAAACTATTTAATCGTGAGGATCAATATCTACATATATATATTGTGAGGATCTAAGGAATATTCGTGACTTTTGAGCTGATAGCATTAAAAAAGAAAAACCGGCATTATATATATCTCTTTTGATTTTTTATAAAAGTTATTAATGATGAACATTAATTATGGCTATTAACTGTCTGTAGTATTTAAAGCAACCGTATGAGTAATCAACATTCTTGATTGATTCAATTTGTTTCAATTATGTTTGGATTTATGATATTCAGAATATTTCTTAGTGCGATTCCATGTACACGCTTTCTGTTTTTCACAAACCAAATAAAAAATTTAGCAGACTCTCAACCTCGTCGTTCCCATTTGAAATAATTACATCTGTAGTTAAATCATCAAACGAGAAAACAATTATTGAATTTTTAATAAAACTTAAGTTTTATTTTTATTTTTTTTTTTTCCTCTTCTTTTATTCTTCAAAGTTTACACATGTCAGTGGGCGTTACTTGGCGGTATCTTCAATTTCAATGAACGCCTCTTTCAATGAAGTACATGCACATCAAGTAGATGTTAACACAAAAGCAAATACATGTGCATCCGAGTATACAGAAGTATATAGTAGAGTCTCGGCTTTTACTTTTTTGACAAACATAAATGGACGGACAAGTTTTTTAACAAATTCGTGCAAAAACTCTAAAACAAAAAAAAATGAAATACAAAAACAATTGCAATGTAAAACATGTGTTTTTCATTTTGTTAAAATTTGTTTTTTAACTTACGTACGTACATATTACATATTTTTTATTTTTTTTTATTTATATCAGCCTGAATGTCGGTCTGTCCATCAGTCTATCTGTTTATTTACTTATTTGTTTAAATAGTGTTTGCTGTTCGTGTCGTCTCATATGTATCTGTGGGAGACACAATGTTAACAGACGAACGGAGAAGAACACAGACAGACGGACACGTGTTGGGAAGTGCTTTTTTTCCGCTTTTCTTCCAAATAATATTAGTAATGATATTCGGTACGCATGCACACATAGACACTTAGACACATACATAAGCGCACGCTTTTTACTATATATACATGAACTCCTCCAAATTGAGACAAAAATTGAGTTTGTCGTGAAACAAAAAAAAAAAAAAGACATAAGAATCGCATGTATGTTGAATTTGTTTGACAACAAATATAAACATATGTTCTAACAGTTTATAGTAAAGTCGCGAGTATTAAAATAAAATAAAAAAAAAAAAAGACAACAAATCCAATCCATTGTCAATAAGTAACCATGTAAATGAAACAAATGCACATACATATATTAAATATATATACATGTACATATATATATATATATATATATATATATAGACATATCTATGTATAATATATACATATATATACAATAATATAACATATAATATTTAAGTAAGAACGACAGTTGTTAAAACACTTGTGTTCAAATACGTGTTTGAGTCGATTGCTTTTGTTTGCTACTGTTACTATGTTGTTTTTTTGTTACATTTCTGAACGATATATTGCCAATAAATTGACAGAATCACCATTGTATCAACAAACAATAATTGGTCTCCTGAGATAAAAAAAAAAAAAAAAAAAAACGAAACGAAACGAAACATTCACCTGCCAAGCATTTACTTTTAATATTTATTTATTAAAATTTATTTGTTTGTTGTTGTCGACATTTATCTCCACCCACTTGTTTGTTGGACATAAGAAATATCTTTTTTCTCTCTTTTTTGAAAAAGCCCGAAATTTATTGCAAAATTTATGTTCCAGTCATTATTTTTGGCATGTAAAAGGAACAGATAAAATACGAGATAAGTTTTTCTTTTCTATTTTGATGTTTTTTTCAAATCACTTTCAAGATAATTTTCGTTCAAATAAAACACACAGGCACATATATACATACATATATATAAATATTGTTAAAGCTTAATTTGTCACATTCTTTAAACAGGCGACCGACAATGACAGCCTTTTATAAATGGATTATTTGCTTAAATTAATAATTTTTTTTTATCTTTTAATTTGATTTAAAAAAAAAAACTTTTATCTCATAATATCTATATACTTAGACTTAGTATAATTTGCACTTGGTTGAAGAGCAATCTTAACAGAGTTTTTTCTGCATATAGTAAAGTTACTGTTCAAGATATTTGTTCCCTCAAGAATTGTGGATAGCATTAATTGCATTTTCAATATTGATACCATAGTGTATATATAGATTAATAGGTTCGTTTCACCTTTCGCTTAACCTTCTGCTTTCTTATTGAAAATGAAAAAAAAAAAAAAACTATTAGTGTAGAAAATTGAAGATTCGCCTATGTAATGGGTGTCTCAATATGAGTGCACTATTTTATTTCATGTATTTTGCATGGTCTACTGGTTTGAGCTCTTGAGCTAAGCTGAATCTTGTACGGGTGAATGTGGAAAGTCTTTCGTCAAAATTCGCTGCGTACTGTTTCGTGAAATTTGAAATTGTTGAAAACGATGACGAAATGATATTTTCGCGTTTTCGGCGAAATTCTTGTTTACAACCAAGATGCTTTCAAAAGATCGACCGGTATATTGACGCAAAGGAGACTTACTGTCTCTGTTGTTATCACAACGGTTTCTTAAAATGTTTTGATCAATCTACGAATTGTTGATACATTAAATGCACTTTCTCGATTGAAAATTCTATGATATTTGCGAGCAGACTCAGTGTAGCTTTCCCTATTTTTGTAATGGGTTTTCATAATCGTAAAGGGTTCTTCTTTTGTCTAGCCTTTAATTTTTTATAATCCGAATAATTTATAAGTGACAGCTGTCAAATTTCAGCGTTGCCACTTGCATGAAAACAAAAATGACAAAATTTAAATAATGCACTCAATAACATACACCCTTTATTGTCGTTTCAATACCACAACAAGTTAAGCTTATAAAAAGAAGTGATCAAAATACAAGCTTGTCAGCAAAAGTGAGAAATCAATAGTACTTCATAAATAAGCAGAAGTATTTTCAATTTTTGTTTTTGTGTCTATAATTTACGATATTTACTAAATTTTGATTTGAAGTAAAAATAATTATTAGATTTATTAGCAAATATTTTATGCAAAAACAAGTATAAATATAAAATATAAAGTTGAACCGGGACAATCATTAAGTCTACTAAATCACTTTATCTAAAACATTTATGATTCATTTATTTTCATGATAAAAAACCACAAATAATCTGAGCCGTTGGAAAAGTTAACAGATGCTTTTTCTAGTGGTCAGTCTTGGCGATTATTTATTCAAAATTATCATTAAATAATAAAAAGTTATTTTTGAAATAAAAATGACTTTTTTTTACATTAAAAGTTTTATGTAGTTTCGTGGTGGAAATTAGTTGGTGAGATCGTCAAGTTCTAGATAATTTAGCCTTCATGGAGAATGTGTAATATGTGTAATTGTTATGTGTACGATATGCAATAATTAGTCTATCTATAGTTACCTTCAGGACAGCGCTTATGAATCTTCCATAATAATGATCAAAATGTTTTATATGTAAATTAAAATTAATGTAAAATAAGAAAATTGTTTGGATTCAAATTCATTAATATTTTATGAGATGATAATTATATGAAAATTTAATTTAATATAAAGATATCTGTGAGATTAGGATAGTGTTTATCATAAAGCAAAAAAAAAAAAAATTTCTTCAAATATGAAGTAATTTATAAAATCCAAATATTGTTAACAAGTATTCCTTAAATTGACAAAAAAAAAAAGAAAAAGAAACAGAGGAAAAAAATTAAAACAAAAAATTTTACTTTTAAAATAAAATTAATTCATATTCTCTTTTGTCTTTTTCCTTTTTTCCATCTTTTTTTTTTTTGTTGCTTCTTTCCTTTATAACACTTAATCAACCTCCCACTTTCAAGGAATTAAAACAATATCAATCTGTTTAGCAACAAGATGACAGATAACTAATTTTAATAATAATCTCAAGCAGAAAAATTATTTTGTGACAGAAATTTATGTTTTCGCCTCCTTGGAATTAAGTTAACTTGGGCGCAATATATATATACATATATATATATATATATATATATAGTTGCATATATTTTGCGCAAGCACACACGGACAGACAAGTGCATATACAAGCTCAATGGAAACAGAAGATGAAACATATTGAGTTGTGATTTATACATATTTCCGTTTCGTTGCAATTTCAGTGAAACGAAGAATTGCAAGCGCCTTATAAGTATGATAAGAAATTTTTAAATATTTATATAGACATAGAGAGAGAGAGAGAGTGAAGATTTGCAAAAAAAAAAAAAAAACAAAAAAAAAAGAGTTCGAATGAGAACGGGAACTGCTATGCGAAGTGGAGTGTAAAAGTATTTCCGGGAATAAGTTGCAAGTAATGTGATCCAATTAGTTTATGCTGCCACTAATTTCCCATAAGTCGTTGTAATGTTTTGTATAATTTTTGGTGAAAACATTAAATGAATATATCAGTGTGCATATGTGTGCATGTAGCCTTAAGTATGAAATGATTCCCCTAACTAAACAGCAAAAACACAGTCTGGAGGGAGCTATAAATCAAATTCAAAAAAAAAAAAAAAAAAAAAAAAAAAAAAAAAAAAAAAAAAAAAAAAAAGAAAAAAAAAAGAGGCCCAGGCCGAAATATAACGATGATGACGATTGAGTTAAAGTAGTGGCTGCGGCATTACCATCAGATATGCGAGGAGTTTATATATGGACACGTATGTACGTGTGATTAAGAAAAAAAAATAAGATAAAAAAAATGAATTATGCGCTTGTTTAGCTGCCTAAAATCCCGGGTAATTGAGAGACAACAAGATATGTACGTATGTATGTACATACGTATGCAATCGAATGTTGGAGAAAAGTGCACTCATTATATGTATAAAAAACTGATGCCTTCAGTAAAAAAAAAAAAAAAAAAAAATTATTTATTTGATTTTTGTTTTTATTTATGTTTTTTTCTTTGCTGTTATGAAAATTTTTAGGGGGAGAGTTTAGGTTATAATATGACATTAAGACTCTATCTCTCGGTCCTATTATTTCTGCTTTATTTCTTTCTTTCTCTCTCTCTCTCTCCCTCTCTCTCTCGTCTTGTCCTATTGTTACTCTATAAGTGGTGGTAAAAGATTTATAGTCATTTAAGTTATTTAAAAAATTTTCCATAAAAAAAGAGAACTGATGGTCGGTTTTTTTTTCTTCGCTTTTAGTGTTTAAGAAAATATTATTAATAATGTGGTTTAAAACATGAGGCAAGATCATCATTTTGGGAAAGCACTCATAAATATTTGGAAAAATTAGAATTTCCAATAAATTATTAAAATTATATTTAATTTATTGTTTTCCTAAAACGATTTAATTGGTGCGTTTTTCGTGTTTTCTGGAAAGAACTTTGACTTGAGAAAGATTGATTTATAATTAACAAATTGTGACAGATTTTGGTCGGTGTTAGCTATTATAGGAACACCAATAACATGTATTTTCATTTTAAAAAATATAAAAAAAAAAAAATTTTTGTGCTTTTATTTTCAATTTTAAAAGAAATAAATAAAAAAAAAAAATAAAAATAAAAAAAAATTTTTTTTGTTTAACTTACCCGTAATTTAACAAGTTCTGGATATTCGTTAGCCAGTTTAGCTAATTCTTGATAATTGGATTTAGCCATTGAAACAATCCATTCTTTGGCTTTGGGATGAGCCAACGTGACTTCAGGTAATTCCTTTTCCTCGAGAGATTGCTAAAAGATTAGTAATAAAAAAAAAAATAAAAAAATGATTTTAAAATGAATTTTTTATTTTTTATTCTTAAATTTTATTGTTTCTTTTCTAAACAATCACGCATAACTTGTTGGGCAGAAGATGCATAAAGCTGTCTAAAGAAGGTATAGCATTAGCTAATTATTGATGATAATAGAAATCCAGATTCTAACTGCCTAGTTTTTTAGAAGCACTTAACACACAATATTATTCTCCGACTAACAAACTAATTAAAAACATTAACTTATTGCCATAGAATTCACTAAAATTTCAAAGAGTTTTCTTTTACAAAGTCAAGTATATAGTACAGATTTAAGTCTCATTAGGAAACTTCATTCTGTTTCTTCATTTTGCAAATTATTTAAAAAAAAAACTCAAATGTTAAGATAAATAATAAATTCAATTAAGACTTTGCCATCTAAGTAATACACATTTAATGTATGTGCTTGTTTATTCGACCTCCCTTATTCGCGACATCTTACAAAACATAATAATTATTAAATTTTTGAATATATGGGTATTAAAAATAATGGTTAGAGGAATTTTTAGATGTGTAGATTAGAGTAAATATTTGTTACAAGCTTTAAAAGCTTTTAGTTTTTGTGAGCCGGTCAATGCGATTTTTAGGGATACCAAACAACCTTCGAAAATTCTATTTCAAATTTTGAGTTATAAGGGCTCTAAAAACATATTATTTTTTTTTTTGATCTCACATATATTTAAATTTTATTTTGGTATAATTCCTATGGTTTCGCAAAATATTCGTTTGAATTTCTTGTTAAATTTTCCAACATTTTTTTTTCTCTCTACTTACGAGTATTTTCACAAGATATTTAAAGAAAATTTATACGTTTTCATAATTTATGAAACCATAATTTCCATGTTCTTGACTAAGAAGCAAACGTGTTACCTAACAAAACAAAAATCTCAGTAAACGAAACAAAATTAGAGAAAAAAAAAGTTAAAGTTATATACACAAAAAAAATCTGTTAATTAATGTGTTAATAAAACCGTTTTAGGGATATAATACGTTTCCTTCTGTTTCCTTTTTCTTACGAGTCTCATATGTTTCAACACACATGTGTGCTTATTATTTATGATAAACACTCCTTTCGTTTTCGGCAACTAATTACAATATACGCGAAACTCTTATGTTTCTGTGCGTTTGCGTTTGTGTTATGTGTGTGTCCTATTGTCTTCGAACGAAGTAGATACACGTTTACACACTCTTTGTCTATTTCTCTCAAACATGCTTTCATAACGTACATGCACACGCATGTGCATAATACAAACATGTAATTTCTATATGTGTTGTCTTACCTTTCGGTTAAAATAGGTTTTAATATTTTGTCTGCTTAAAATTCTTATTGTATTTGTGTCCATGCATGTGTGTATGTGTTTATTTATTTTTTTATTTTTTTTTGCTATTCTTGCTATTGTTGTTTTCTCCTCGTTGTTGATAATAATAATAATAATAATAATAATGGCTGTCTTTTGAGAACAATTAGTAACACAATAAATATTGTTTATATGAGAGCAACATACACATAACGTTAAACAAATAAACCAAAAAAACCTTATGCACCACTACTGATATTAATAATGCGCGTGTCGTTCTCTTCTAGTAGTTAATAGTAGCTAATGTACGGTTTTCACTTATAATAATTTTCTGAAAAGTATGAGGGGACTCTCAATACATAGATTTTTTTTTTTTTAGCACGTGTTGTTAATGCCACTTGACTTTCAAAAAGTTAGTTAAGCTTCCGGTTATAATTATAGCCGCACAACAAAAGGAACTAAGAAAAAAAAAAAAATCTCCGATTATTTCATTAAAAGCAAGCGAAAGTGTCTTACTTGCCGTTGGGAGGAAATACTGCACTAATCCTTTATTGTAACATTTTGTTTGTGTTTTCCTTTTTTTTTATTCTCGTTTGTAGTTTATTAATGTTTGATAAAGTGACTAATAAATAGAGCAAATCCTTCTTTATTTTATACATACTGATGTCGAGTATAATGGTATGATTAGTTGTGTACGAGATATTTTGTTGGGTTTTAGTCTAACCTTATGACCAAAATAGTAATAATAAGATTTGTAACGAAAAACAAAAGTTAAATTTCCAGAATTTGGGCAATGTCAGGCACTCATGAAAAGTATTCAGATATAATTTTTGATATTTAATCTTGAAAATAAATAAAGTGTAGAGTATTTAAGCGCGTTACTGTTGTCTGACTATAACTTTTAAATTTGAAATAATTTTATAATCAGAAAATTTGTAGTTTTTACTTTAACTTTAACGATCTTCAGCAAAGATTTCATTCATGGAAATATTTTATTATAAAAATACTTTTTAAATATCGTTTTTAGTTACAATTTCTACAATAATTGTGTTATAGTATAAAAAATATATGTTTAACCTTACTCAATGCTCTCCATCCCCATTTTGACCCTTACAGATTTGTAACAACATCGACCAATGAAGTAGCTTTCATGAATAAGCCCACATTTTGTCCTTTTTATTACTATGATTGCCATTATTAGCATTGTTGTTGTTGTTTTTATTATTATTATTATTATTATTATTGTTGTTGTCCTTTTTATTTAGTTGTGCATATAAAAAACAACCACAAAGGGCCCAATTATAAATGTTAATAAAAGGAAACAAACCAAAACAAAATAAAGTTTTGTAGGGAAAAATCAACTAACCAACCACAACCTTTTCATCTTGTTATGCGGCAAATATGCTTGTTGGTACATCATCTAAGTGTATCCCGAAGCGGTTAAATTTTACAACTTAACAACAACAAAAACAACAACAAAAGTAACAGCAATATAACAACGACAGAAATAACAAACATTCGTTAGACAATAAAGTTGAAAAAATATCATAAAGTAAAAAAACAAAAAAAGAAAAAAAAAAAAAAAAAAAAAAAAAGATTCATAATGGTTTGGAACATTTTACAAGAGGAATTTTTTAAAATGAGATTTCATAAAAAATATGAATAACAAAAAAATAAGAATAAGAGCATAGAGAAAGGACGCATTGTTTAACTGCTTAACTGTATGACTAGAATTCATGGAATCCATATTACCATATATTTCTCGTATATATTTGTAGAGAATTAAATTATATCTAATTTATTCTAATCTTAAGTCCTCATAGTAATTTACGATGAAAATAATCGCATATACGTAAATCTTACTGGTTGGAATTTTCACCTTAATTTCTAGATATTTTTTAATTAATTTCTTGAAATATGAAAACTGATTTAATCTGTTTTGTATCTTACGAAATTGAGTAATAAATGAACGAAAAAAAAATGGTACCGATTATCATCGGCCCATTAACGCATGATCTTATAGTTAAGACAAAAATTTTTAACACAAATGATTTTCATATACATTTAGCTTAAATGTTAATGTTAAGCTTTCAAATTTTTTTAAAAAATATTTAAGATTCGCTCAATGTTGAATTCAATTTCATATATATATATATGTATAATTTGGTTTATATTTTGTTTTTTTTTTTTATAAACGATAGTATAGAAGGATTTTGTGGTGATATAATGGTCTCGACTACTTTACGATTTAATCAAAATAGTGTATCACAAATTTCCTCCTTAGCATTGTATGTATTCAATATTAAAAGCGTATACGTAAATATTTACATGCATACCTACACACATAATTTACTTTTCATATACATTTATGTATTAGTCAATAAGTTTAGGGACTAGATAAGAAAAATTTTTTTTTCAAACTTTAAATTTATTTGTCAACATAGCCTCCTCTATAAGTACGATACGACCAGTCTAACGCTTCTGTAACATTTCAATGTTTTTTTTTTCTATAAATTTTAAAAGGTTGACTTTACAAATAATATGAATAATTTGTTAGGAATGATACCGATGTCTCAATACCGGGAATTTTTGATCGATTCGAAGGACTTAGTTATGGCTTTTGTTCTGCATTAACATGGCCACTTAGCCAGAAGGGTTGATTATAAACATACATACTTTACATAGACGTGCATTTACGTACAACTGTAATACGTACAATGGGTGTAGTGTACCATTCATACACCTTAAAAGGTTTCATCCAGTGCTATTGTGTTTTTTTTGTTTTATCAATGTTTCAGCTATCAGTTGCTGTATGATGTGATTGATATGCTACTGTATTGTTTTTGCTTAGCAAGAACCATTTTGTGGATGTTCAAGTAGAAATCCTTTCATATGAAAATATTGAAGAGAATAAGTTAGTAAGTGTTTAAAGGAAATAAATATGCTTTATAGGCTTTAGGATAAATTCGTGGCTATCATTTCTTCCATTTTTGTTTAATTCGATTAAATAATTGTTTGAAAATTTTTGTTTTTTTTTTTATGAACATAAATATAAAATATTCATTTTAATTATGACCGCAGCTTTAGGAAAATTTATATTTCAGAAATGTATAAATAAATTACGTTCAAAAACAATAGAGAATATAAAGAAAATATAACGAAAATGTTAAAAGAAAAACTTCAAAATTTGATATAAAAATATCGTTTACTGATGTATTCATTTCTTCTTGCATTTGTGTGTATGAAGCAATCCATTGAAACTTTTATGTTATTTTGTTGGGTTCATTATTTAGTAGCAAATGCAAAATACCGGAGGGAAACTTCAATTTTTAAATATTTCAAATTAAATTTTAACTTAAATTCTTATTCAAGACTTTCAAAATTATCTAAATGTTAACTATAAATTTTATCTCCACTATTCTTGACAGTTTTAACTCTTTATTGATTACTAAGCGATTTTCTTTATTAAAACGTAATAATATCTTAAAGTCTTTTTTGCAAGCGTTTCTCTATGAACTCGTAAAACTTCTTAAAATATCCAAAAATAATATAAAAAGATAATTATGTGGAGGCGAAAGGAAATGGTCCAAAAAGCCGAATACTTGTGGAGCCGCCATTACAGCTAGTTTCACTACACTAAACAACTTGGTAAGAAAAAAAAAATCAATTAGAGATGTAAAGAAACCAATTTATGCCAATAAGTGTCCAAAGCAATTAGACCAGTCGTATGAAGTAAATATTGCAGATTTAAATAAAACGAGAATTTCTTCAAAATTGAAAAATACAACTTTTAAATGCAAATTTTTCAAAACTACGTGTAACAAGATTAATTTAAAGTTGGCTCAATCAATTTTTATCAACTTAAAAATCCATCAATTTTTATTTAACTTAAAAAAAAATTCGAATCAATGCAAGTTCTTTAAATCGATTTTTCAAAAAAAAAAAAAAAGAATCGACGCAATTTTTTGTAAAAAAAAAAAGAAAATTCAACTAAAAAAAAATTCAAATTGAGGCAATTTTTTAAAATTAGTTTTTCAAAAAAAAAAAAAAATCGAATTGAGGCAATTTTTTTGGAAATCAATTTCTCAAACAAAAAAAAAGAATTAAAGGAAAATTCGAATCGACGCAATATTTTTCTAAGTGTGCTTTAAAAAAAAATCGAATCGAAAAGGCCAAAGAAAAAATTGGAATCGATGCAATTTTTTTAAATCAGCTTTGCAAAAAAACTCGATTCGAGGCAATTTTTGGTAAGTAAGTCTCTCAATAAAAAAAGAAAAGAAAATTGGAATCGATGCAATTTTTTTAAATCAGCTTTGCAAAAAAACTCGATTCGAGGCAATTTTTGGTAAGTAAGTCTCTCAATAAAAAAAGAAAAGAAAATTGGAATCGATGCAATTTTTTTCTAAATCTACTTTAAAAAAAATTTGAATGGACGCAATTTTTTTCTAAATCAACTTTTTAAAAAAAAAAAAAAATCGAATCGAAGCAATTTTTTGTAAATCAAATTTTTCAAAAAAACAAATAAACAAATGAATAAAGACATCCCGATGTTTACTAGATTTTGTATCACATTTCCGCCAAATTTTTGATTTCTTGTTTTAGGTGCAAAATCGTGACCAGCAGTAGCGGTACTTTAAGAAACAAAAACAATAAAAAAAAAGGAATACGTTGTTAAACCTGCCAACATGAAAAAATATTTTTTCATTAAGAGTCAGGTTTTTAAAATACTAGTTTCCAGTTTCAAATACATTTTTTTAATGCCTTCAAGTCTGAAAATATCCAAAGTACAATTCTCATAGTTCGACTCATCATATCGGAACGTTCGGAAATTTTCAAAAAATGTTGCCTAAGTGCTATGTCGGTCAAAGGTGCTCTTTACCAGAAAATGGAATCACTATCGCCGTTTCTCTATTCAGTCAATACGCCGTAGTGTGGCAAAGTCTGAGCCGAATTTTACTCTACACGACCAGAAGCCACCAAGAATATAACGTAAAGCCTACAGTGAAGAAAACATTGTAGCAATAGCCTTCAGTATTAAGTAAAAGCCGAATGTGTCAGTTTCAAGACGACCTAATGCGCGTCAATGTGTTCAAAGCCGTGCTGGACATTTGAAATTTACTTTATTTAGAACATAACTGCAATGTCTAAGCTTCAACAAAATAGAATACAATTTATTTTGATACGTTGAGAACTGTTGTGTATTTTTTTTCTTCGTCTTTCAAATTTCAAAATATCACTTTTTATGAAATATTCTCCTGTCCTGTACTTCTAAACTGGAGCTTTTAACTTGAATTTGATAAAAATTCTTATAAAATCTGCTATAATAATTCATATATTGGCATTAAAGTTGTCCTATTAGATCCTTGTTACATGAAAATATAAAACTTTTAAAGAAAATGCAAAATTTTTTTTATGAACATCGTGGCAAACACCCGGGTTTATATTTTTCATTCATATTTGAAATCTT
The DNA here is from genome assembly GCA_000671755.1 of Glossina brevipalpis. Classification (NCBI taxonomy): domain Eukaryota; kingdom Metazoa; phylum Arthropoda; class Insecta; order Diptera; family Glossinidae; genus Glossina; species Glossina brevipalpis. The sequence continues at coordinate 3,276,079 of KK351012.1, forward strand.
TTTATAAACTTCTTTGAGAGGGAAAAAAATTATATTAGAAATTACAAGTATTTTTTTTTTAATAGAATTTTTAAATCATTTGAGATAATAATGAATGATGAGCGCAATGAATGCATTTTAAAGGAAAAAAAAAATATTTAAAAAAAATCGTTAACAATTTTGCGACAGTTATCTATAAAAGTTGGGTACATGATGTAAATCCGTAGTGTGTTGGTTAGTAGGTCTTATCAATAGTTAAAAGCATGATGAAAAGCAGTAAGATAATGCGAAAGCGGGAAGTACAGGGAGAGGGGAGAGGGCGGGGGTAGGGAGGATAGATGGGCATCATATCAGAATGTTTAACATAATGGAAATTTGTCAAGCGTTACGAGAAAATCGCTTCAGATCAGTGTTAAAATTTTTGAAAAGAACATTTTCGCTGCATATGTATGCATTTGTATATGCATTTGTTTGTTTCTCTATTTGATTGCCCAATGTTGAAGTTGTCAAACAATTGTCAACCACTCAGGCCTGTCAATCAAAATGTGTGAGATACATGGATGCAACACAAATGAATATAATCCAACTATCAGAAGGCGTACGAGAGGGTCGTACTGAAAAGGAAGGAAGTGAAACACAAACACAGTTACACAAAAACACACACAAACACACACACACACACACATATATATATATATATATAAAAGCAAAGTAAGAGATATATAGATGAAATGCATCGCCATGCAGTCAGTTAGCATACAAAATGCATTTAAAAACCTATTTATGAATTACAGTAGAAAAACAACAACAATGAATGAAATGTAATGCAATAGGATAAACATATCAACAAAGTCTATGGTGTAAAAAGTCAACTTGTCAACTGCATGTTAAAATTGTATTAAAATTGCCAAATATACCACGTACTGCATTAATATCGAACTAAATCGATAGCACAGTCGTAGGTAGAGAGACTCATAGGACAGACAAATAGATTTAAAACAAAAAAAAAACAAAAAACAAAATAGAATAAACCAAACAAAAACTATCGTAAAATCGTGTATTATATCCATACACTTAATATTGGGAACAATGGGAAATCGTAGTAGTTATCCCCTCTACCGAAATTTGTTCTTGTATTTCTAATGCCCACAAATATACAAATATAGATCCTATACTACATATACAGTGTGTCGTAAGACTGCAAATTGTTTTCGCTATGTTCATGTATTCATCTAGTAATCAATCTATTTTTCTGTTGTTATTGGTTATTGGAACCCTCATATGTTTTCAAAAAAAGTAAAGTCTGACATCAAATCAGTCAAGTTTATTGGCCATAGTTGAAGTTGAAAACGGACATAATCGGTATGCAACCACGCCCAAATTAAACACAAAACATGCTTTATTATTACCTATAAAATATTTTCAAATAAAAAATATTGCAAACGGCCCTTATGCTTATCAAAAGAGTTCAGTGGAAAAAAAAACAAGATGAATTCGTCTAGTATCTAATATAAGGCGATGGTTAATAAAAAATTCCCCTTAAAGCATATTTAAGTTTCTTTGAATGAATCGACGAACCAATCTATATGTAATTAACAAAAAGTTTTACATTTTGTTTTTTATTTATAAATCTACTTATGGTGAAGGGTGTTCAATATTAGCTTCAAGACGAATACAATTTTCTTACTAGTTGTTGTTGTTATTCTTGTAATTTATACTGTAATATACTGTTGATGAGGTTGTTAAATGTATACATATATATATATATGTATATATATACTGTTAAAAATATATATATATATATACTGTTAAAAATTTGTGCACACATACACATATGGATATATAGATATAAATACAGTCAACTACGAGTATTTGTCAATGTTTGTTAGTCGGTACTTCTCACGTTTTTCATGTTTTCCATCGTTTATTACACAAAAACGACTTTTGAAATCTCTCACCATCGAAACAAAAAGTAGAAACATAGTGATCCAATAACATAAATCTCTGACACGCATATACATAAATCAATTTAGTGCGTCAAACCTCTCTTACACATAAAAATTGATAAAAAAAAAAAATACGGAAAAATGTTGAGCTAATTATCGAAAATTTCATTTTCAGACTAATTAGTTCTGTTTGTGTGCATGTTTGTATGTATGTACCCAATTTATATAGCCATGATTTTTAAATGCATTTGTAAGTCAGTATATGTTCAAATCAGTGGTCAAATAAATACATGTCATGCCTACTCATTATAAAAGGTAAACACAGATGTATAAGTGAAAGGAAGTACAGTTGCTTCGAAACGAATCTTATGAACGCTCTTATCATCGTAAATATTTTTATATCAGCCAAAGAGATATAGTAATTCGACGAAGTGAATTATGATTAATTGTTGAGTAATAGTTTTTTTTTATTTTTTATTTTTTATTTACGTAAGTATGAGTGAGATAACGTTTTTCTTTAAAAACAATTGCAAGCTATAGCACTGAAATTATTCTTGAATTAAAGCAGGAAAAGTTATGTTAAGCTTATGGTGATGAATCTTTATTCATAGCATTACTTCGACCAATTGTATAAAGAACTTACATTGTTGTTTTCATTTTTTCCATCCCCTTTCACTCATAAGCTTTTAACATTCAGTTATAGAACCAAATAAATAAACTGTACTCGTTGACTAAATTCTAGAACAAGAAGTTAATCATTCCATGTCTAATGTATAGCTAGGAAAATAGTTGTTATTGTTGATAAAAACAATCTCATTAAAATCATTTTTCTCAACAATTTCTTTATGAAAGGTGGTTGCAAAAGTTATTATCATTTTTTTACTTGAAAAAGTAATTCATTGAGAAAAACTTGGTAAAATATATATTAATCAAAATATTTTCTATCATTATCTACATTTTTTTTCCATCTTTCTCGCAACGTGCCGATACCGTATCAGCAGAACTCATAATCTTTTGAGGCTATCCATGAATTGAGCCTTTTCTGCACGTCTTCAACTTTGTGGAAATCCGTGCCAGCCAAGCCATGATGCATCGATGTAAACAAGTGGTAATTAGAAGGCGATATATCTGGTGAGTACGCTCGGTATGGCAGAACTTCCCATTCGAGCTGCAATAATGTATCCTTGACTACTTTTCCAAAATGTGACCGAAATGACAACTGCATTCAATTCGTGTTGAAACTATTGTCCATTCTTTTGGGCCTTTCTAATTGCATATAAACGTCTAGAAACAATAAATTCATCAATTTCTAAGCTGTTCGGATGTTCTCTGAGAGTTTGTGCTCAGTTTCCGTCGTTTTTGAAATTTTTTTGTCCTCCAGGTAGTTTTTTGTCCTTGACGCCGAAATCGCAATTTTTAAACCATCGAAACTCAAAGCAGCATCACCATAAACTTCTAAAAGTTTTTTATGGACTTCGACAGCAGATTTCTTCAAATAATGAATGTTGAAAATTTTTTGGAATTAAATGTCAAATTGTTTTTAATGCACAGAGGGGAAATTAAGGTCTTTTTAAAGTTAAATAAATATTATGTTACAGTTTTTTACTTTTGGTTTCTATCTCGAAATTTTCAAAAACAAACCCATCTATTAAGAATCTCATGGTATTCAAAAAACATCTATGTATTTTAAAGAGCTTCGTTGGATGCAAAAAGAAGGTATGGGGTGAATGGGCTTTCTAAATACCAAAAAGAAAAACTTAATTGCCAAAAGAACACTTTTTTTTTTTTTTTAATTACAAAACAATTTTTCTCATCATCATTATAGTAACTGAAATATTCTTCTATATGTCCGCATACTCTATGGCAAACTTGCTCAAGCAGAGCAAGAAATGCGGATGCAATCAATCACTTTCATTAACTTTTAGTTTCTATAATGAAAACGTTAAAGTATTTTGAGATTTCTTTTACTTTTCAAAATTCAATATTATCAACGAAAAGTGAATCGTCTATTGCGGAATAAGATAGAACAGATACATTCATTTTATACTCAATAAGCAATTAAGTAAAATAAATTTTATGGATTTGATTAAGAAGAAAGAAGTCTTGACGACTAATATTCACTCATATTTTGTGATACTAAGAAACACTTATTCTTTGCGCGAGATCTTACTCGTTTATGTCAAAATATTCCAAATACTATGATAGAATTAGAATGCCTTTCTTCTATCGCCGGTCTACTGAATATATGTTTAAATAAACTAATTAATGAGACTAATACTTAAACCTTAGCTATGCATTCATTACTAAATGTATCTGTATTGGTGTGTCATACATATATACATGCAGATGTTCGCAAATATTCTTCTATGGTCATTATGTGTAATGAGAGAGGCTGCCTACTGTACTGTGTGCTATAGCTAAAGCTTTTTTGTCATGTATTAAATAGTGTAGGAGTTAGATATTTGTGTTTTTGTATCTATATAGGAGAGAAAGTTTTTGTTCATATTAACATACGGCCGATATCTATGTATTTATATATATGTATACGTCTATAAATGTGTGAATATGTGCGCATATAAACTGACCGTTAAAGCCAACAAAGTACAAACCCCCAAACCCAACCAAACAACCAACCGCTACCGCGTCATGTAACCAATTTGTTCGACATTAATTTGCTGTTGTCAATTCATATAACAGTAACAACAGCAACAACTTACAATGTCAACATCAGCATAACATCTACATACATAGACACAATAAAATTAGCACAAAAAGCAAAAAAAAAAGGAAAAAATTTTATAACTGTATTGGCAGTTAGTATAATATTTGCCGTTACACTAACAAAGTTGTACATACATTATTGTTGCTGTTATACATGTGTGCAAAAAATTTTGACAAAAACCGCAATTAACAAAATATAAACCGCGACATTTGTCTAAATTTGACAAAAACAGCAAATTTTAATTCATTGTTGATTTTTATTTAGCTTACGGTATTTGTGGGTTAAATATGTAATAATAATTCAACTGTTGATATTTATAGTTATCAGAGGCATCATATTATAATAAGGGACCTAAAGCTGAAGATAAAAACTATTGCGGTTACGTAATGATAATAAATTATTAGAATTATTATTATTATTATTATGTTTGTATGTATAGTTGAAGATCTAAATTAACAAAAAAAAGTTTCTGTTTTGCCTAACTTCGGAGGTATCCAACACTTTCCTATGACTCCTATTAAAATATCAGGGGGATCATCATGTAACTTTTTTAGTATCTCTTTCCAAGCAATAAGAGATACATTGGCATCATGTAAGCAAATTTAACTAGAGATAGGCATGTTTCGCGCTCCCTTGTTACGTCAAATCCAGAGACTGGGCAAATAGGTATCTTTTGGAACAAATTTGTATTACTATTGAGTATTAACCAATCAAAATTACTACACAACCTCTTTCAGAGTTGCATTTTTAAGAGAGAAAGAACAGCTGTGAGCGGGAAACACACACAATCCTAAATATATTGTTCAACCTTTGCAATTAAAATTTGTGCATTTGTTTATATATATTTATATATATAGGAAATAAAATATATTTATGTATAAAAAACAAGAAATTTATTTAAGAAAATAGAAATTAAAATTTTATAAAATTTTTTTTTATTTTTATATTGCATGCTTTTTATTTTTTTTTTACCATATGACTTCTATTTACACAAAATAAACGAGCGTCAGTTTATCTCTCAATTTTTACGACTCTCTCATTATATTGGAAAATTTCCCCTACTCTATTGGAAGATTGTGTTACAATTATAATTAAATTTACTATTACCAATCTCGTTTCATTGGATCTCTATAAGAGACTCAAGTTACATGATGACCCCCAGATCATTTCAATTATTTGTTTGCGGATTATAACTGCTTAGTGACGTTGCTTACGTTATTTGCTAAACATTTGGAAAAATCCAAATTTCCAGATTAAAAATTACTTCATGACAAGAGAAAATGTTGTTCAAACTCAGCATTAATCTGAAAAATGTTATGACAACTCTTCTATACCGAAAACAATAGTTTTTTGATAGTTTATCGAGTTTTAAACGAGATCGTATGGACACCAATGATGTTGAACACAGTGGGTGACCACAAAAAAAATTTGATTACACCAGAAAGCATTAAAAAAAAATCGTGAAAATTATTCTCAATAATTGAGAAGTAATCTTGTTCATAAAAATGTTCACTATTTTGCATGAAAATGTGGGCAGAAGATAACTTTTCTCAAATTGTGTTTGCTAAAAATGGAACAACAAAATGAGCATATTCGGAGTGCTGCTGGGATTGTTTGATCGTAACAAAAAAGGATTTTTCCATGTCAAACAATATGTAACAAGAGACGAGATACGGATACATTACATAACATTCCTGAATGAAATCGACCATATGTGTGACAGTGAGCGAAAAGAAGCTGATAAAAATCATGAGAAATGACGAAGAACAAGACCAAGAACATAGCTTCCCCTTTTTGGGATCTGCATGGAGTCCTATTCATGGACTACCTTCAAACACTAAGAAGATTACGTGTCACTTTAGGTTTGAATGAAAGAGGAAATTACCAAAAGAAACGGACGCAAATTGTGAATAAAACGGTGCTTTTTCACCATTATGGGAAATACTAATTAGTTCGGTCCGCTCTTTGTGGTTAAATATGTATTCATTTCAGAAACAAAAGAAATGAATAGATTAATCAAAACAATGTCCATCGCTCGCTACCACTTTCTCAGACTTTTAGATAAAATAAGAATTCCGTAAGGGAAAGACAACTGGTGCTTTGAGGCTGTGTAAACAAAAAGACATACTTTTTATCTATCAGTATAAAACTGGAAGGAACGCTCGATCACGCAATCAGAAGGAATAATGTCTGGTAATAACAGTTGGGACGACAGCACAGGTGAGTTTTATTAAAATTTTCTGGGCAAGGTTTGCTAAATGAAGCCGATATCATGATTCTTGACATATTGTGTCGGTCTTTCGGTCCAACTTCGTTAATTATTATTGGAAAAAATATACTACACCCACCTGACATGCCTAAATGGGGCCGCCATGGATATTCAGCTCTATCGTTCATGTTAATAGTTCACCTAATCTGCATCATAGTTATTTGGATATCGTGACACAACCAGTATTCATCGCTCGTGAAAATTTTTCAGGATTTGACGATTAATAGTTTATGTAGATTAGGCAAAGGATAATGTACTTAAAAATTGCCTTGGCAACGTCGCTTCGGTAATATTCGTAAAACAGAACTGTCATCCAGGGCATCATATTTCATCATCAGACTTATTGCAAAAAAGCTGATTCTATAGTAGGTACGTTTCGTGAGAAGAATCTAGTCGACGTATTTGTCTGAACGCGTGACTAGGTAAAACTCTGAAGTTTGAAAAACTGGATCTGTAACAGATTTTTTAAATCTGTTTTGCAAAAGAAAGCGCATCGAAGCGCATGCTTGACCGAAGATATTGGTGCTGTTAGTCTAAGTGTCGAGGAAAATTTATCTCTTACACGGAACACACAGCATTCTGATCGGTACAGCCACAAGATTACCAATTTCAATGTAAGTTCCAAAATTATAGCTCAGAATTAATTTCTCCTCGAACTCATGAAATCAATTTATTGATTTTCGAACTTGACGATAATAAAAATAAAAAAAAAAAATTATTTCAGATCGACTTTGTTTCTCGAAGCAAAGATGCGACAGTCGGATATATAAGTTTATCATACGGATCAAAATGATTTGTTCAAAATTATGAATGAATAAAAGCGGATTTTTATGAAATCATTGACTGGCTCTACTACATATGCTGACATTGAAGCGATTATTTTTAAGAAGAGTTAATAACGCACATTAACAATTTGTGTATGGATTTGAGAAATAATTTTCCAATTCTCCTTCATAATTTTTCACTTTTTAATATTAATTGAGTGAATTGTAGCAAATGCTTTTAGTTTAATTTTAAACTCAACAAATTTTCTTATAATTTTATGGAATGAGAAAATAAGAAGACTTAACTAAATCTAGCTCTCTAATTAACGTATTTTATATAAAATGTTATAAAAACATGCATATTAGTCTGTCACAAAATGATTTGCAATTTAGCCTGAAAACTAGGTCTTTTAAGTCTTCTTCTACAGCCAAGAGGAAACACAAATGCAGTCCGCAAACAATCTTACAAAGTTATCACAAATTTTATTGGCATAACTGACAGATGAAAAGCCGAACAAACAAACAAATACAAAACGCTAAGCATTGTTGATAGAAAAGCCAAGTTAAACGAAACTTCTATCCGACTTGGAGTTCATTTTGTATGCTCAACAACAGTCTACAGTAGATAGATGATAGATCGATAGTGAATTTGCATGAAATTTTTTTCAAGTGATCGTATGTATCGAATTAGAAAATTATATAAAAATTAACGATTACAGTTTTTTTAGTTATAGGACTTTTTTTTTTGAATTTTCTATGAGGAAAAGAAATAAATATAAAATGAGGGTCAAGCTTTGTGGCACTTTTTTTTTGCCGGCAGAGGTTCAGAGTAGTTAAGTAAATTACCTCAGGATTCTTTGTCAAAAGTAGATATTTTATAAACATGAATCGCGTTTTTGCATACGAAATGAGAAAATTAGTAGCCCTACGCTTTTGAGTAGTGAATATAAAAATAAACTCATTCGAGTATATATGTGGGAGAGCTGTGCTGCTTGCCGTTGTCTTGTGCAATGGACAAATGAAAAATTACAATTTTCTTATTAATGCAAACAATGGGGAAAATGAAATAGTTTTTCTTTTTTAATGTTTTTTTTTTTTTTTTTTTTTTGCTCTCTACAGAAGTATACGTAAGTTTTTGCATTCATTTTAAAAATGTTATAAATATCTCGGCATTTATCTATCTTGGCACAACGGACAAAAGAATGTCATGCATTTCATCATCATGATTAATTAGCAGAAAAATATAATATTTTCTACTTTTTTTTCCCCTTTTAATGTTTGAAATTTATTTGTGTGAATAATTTGTTTTTAACAGTTCATAATGTAAAAAAAACTATTTATATTTTTATCTTAAGGGAAATGAAGAAAAAAAAATTATTTTTACAGGTAAAACTTTCTCTTGGAAGCTTTATTATTGGCACCTGCTGACCTAGTTTAAATAAAGGTCACGTATAATATGTTTACGTATTGGACAAATGATGAAATCGTGCAAGCATACTTTATAGTACAATATGTCTCGTATAGTTACACTACAAGATAATCTAAAGGTAGATAGATATCTTTGAGTTTTAAATTGAAATTGAAAGATAGATTAATATGTCAATGAAGCCAATTTTCTACATCAATTCCAAACTTCCATATTTCTTTGTTTACATCAAGACAATAATTGTGGATGATAAGAAATGATATAGAGGTGGTCCATACAGTGCACTTTCCTTTTTTTCACATACGAATCTTTTTGTTTTTAGAGTTAAAATTTATAGACGAATAGATTATAACCTAAATATAGAGAAAGTAACCTTCCAAAAAAATTAGAAGTTACTCTAAAGAACCAACTTTGATAAGTTAAGTACATTCTAGGTTTTTGGAAAGACATCATGGAATTATCTAAGAGAAAATTTCTAAAACTTAAGAAGAGAAAACGATTGTTTTGTAGCTTCACCATTGCATGTGATAGTAGTTGGATGATGTGAGTTATAGTGCCCGCTCTTAACATTGGCATTTATTTAAACTTTAATTGAATTAATAGCATTCGACGAAAAATCGTTTATACCGTCATTATTCCAAAGAGACTTTATAACCACTCTAAGTACCTTCGGAACTTTTTTTTCAGAAACGCACAAACACAGCAAGAAAGAGAAAAGTGAGGAACAAAAAACTTCACATTAAATATTTGCTTCTTAAGGAGGCTTCACTAAACTCACATACTAATAGTGCAACAGCTGTCAAATTTATACACGTGTCTTTTGAGGGTTAGGGCTAACTAAGGGCTAACGATATGGATTTAATACTAGTAGAGCGCAATCTATGTGTCAGCCTACGAACTTTTCAGGCCACTTGGTACATCCTTTGCCTTTTTTAAAGCTAGTCGACGAATACCCTTAAGTGTGTCAGCTGACTTTTGTATTTTTGATCGCTTTTGGTGGCTTTCATGAACATTGAGATATTTAGTTTGGAGGTTGATACAATCGAAAAATCATTTGGATTCGTCAATAGCGACAATATATATTTACCACCCTACGAACTTATTGAATGATCCATTAGTTTGTGCGATTGTCTAGAAAGTACTATTAAATAGCTTAAAAATCGATCCGAAATGTGTACGATATGTTACTGCACAATAACGCTCAACAGATCGAATGAATGAATCTTTGTTTTATCTGGCAAAAATATATCGCATACAACCTAGTGGCGGCTAAGAAAATATTGTGCACTAGGTGGTAATAACCTTTTTTTTTATTTTCAATGTGGTCTTATTATTTATAGGTATTTTTCGTCCAATATCTAATCTGATAAGCAGAATTCCATCAAATGATATAAGTCGACGTGTAATCTGATGATTGATGTCCTCAAATCCTAAGTCGTTTTATCGCTCAAGCGAATTACTGCCTAAAATATCCAAAGGGTGATATAAAAAAGCAATTATGCGGAAGGGAACACAAATGGTTCAAAAAGTTGGACTTGGATTATATCTGTGGGGCCGCAAAGCCTGCATGCAGAGTAATTAATCCAAATTTGAATTTTAAAAAGAATCATATAATCTACACTGCCCATGGCTAGTAAAGGAAGCAGCATTTTTTTTTTAGATATATTGATTGTTTTGTGATTGACGAGTATTTGAATGACAAAGTTCAAATGTCAAGCAAAAAACTGTGTCCTTTTATTAACAGAAAAAATGTTTAGATTTAGTTATTAGACTTAGATTTTATATATCTTACGTCTTTCACTAGAGAATATTATTTTAACAATACTGTAAAAAATTTGAAATTGCGTTTCAAGAAAAAGTTGAACTTGAAATTTTGATGCATATTGTATCCATGTTCTTTTATTAGGAGAAATTTTCTGTTACCTTTTCCACTAGCCTGTAATTTCAGGACTATATGACTGACATTCCCTATTGAAATATCTCTTGAAACAACAGCTGAGGCATTAGATAATAACTTCTCAGCAGAGATTAATTTGGCATAGGTAGTCTTCTAAATTTCACATTTTCTTATTTTCTGAAAAATGTGCGAAGGCCTTGCCCTTTAAATCTTGTGCCAAATATTAAGAAATTTTTTTCATAAATTTTTTAAAATATAAACTAAAGAAAACGGCTGTAGTTTTAGTGAACATAGGATGATGTTGGCCTTAAAAAATCTGAAGTATAAATTTTACAAATTAAATGAAGAAAAATAAATAAAAAAAAACTAAAAACTATTCTTTTTAATTGTATTTTTCAGAGCTCTCCCCCTCTCTCTAATAAACTGTTGCAATAACTTAGTCTTAAGCTGCAACAACTTACGCCTGCATGTATGCTTGCATGCATGTATGTAAGAATGTGTATTGACAAGAGTGATAAAAAATTTTAAACAACAACTACAACATGTAAAACAGCTTAAAAACACAAATTAACAATTTCTACTTTTTTTTTCTCATTTCATTTCTTTGGTGGTTAAACTTTCAACTAAGAAATTGTACAACATTGTAAAACAACAACAACAATATCAACAACAACCGCAGTCAAGTAACATAACTTAAAAGTGCGAAAATAATGTATTTAACATAACATTACAATGTTTTTGGCTGATACTCAAAAGGCTGCTGTTTGTAAAACACTGCACAATACGGCAGAACAGACAGTATTGGTTGGTGGTCCAAACGACAACGAAAAAAAAAAAAAAATAAATAAATAACTACAAAATAAAGAAACTAAAGCTAAATAAGAAAAATGTTAAAAAACTGAAATGTACTCGAAAGTAATGAAAAGGATAGAACGGTTGTAGATTTACCGGAGAGCATTTCGAGGAAAGAGAGCAAGTGCACAACACATAAATAGGTAACAACCACACCGACAATAACTAAATATAACAACCAGTGATTAGAGAGATGTTGGTAAACAACTAATACAACAACTTGAATAACATACAACAAACAACGTTGACAACAACTACAACAGCCTTAGTAAAAGCAAATACCAACAACAATAACAAAAACAAGAAAAAATTTGTATTAAATGTAAAACGAATTAGACCAAATATCCACAAAATACCATGAGCGACCGGGTAAAAGCAAAGCAACACTGCAACGTATTAGCTGTTAGTTAGATATTCATCCAAAATATTCTTCTTTGCCTTACGGTGCTTAAGACGATGCAACAATATCATCATTATTGTCATCATCATCATCATTATCAACATCATCATCATCATCATCATCACCATTATCATCATTAGCGGCAACAACAGCAACGGCCTTAGACTGTATTTGGTGCTTAACCAAGCAACTCCAGACAAAGTGAACCATTGCCGCCGCCGCCACCACCACCATCATCACAACCGCCACCACCACCACCACCACCACCATCACTATCATCATCATTATACTTATGTTTATACGATTTTATAAATTTAAATACATGCACTTGTAAATTAGTGCAAGTGAGTCTATATGTGCGCTTGTATAGAACATTTTTTATTGTCTGCTAATAAAATAAATGGATTTATTTAATACATACAACAAACACACAAAAGAACGCATCACAACAAAACAAAACAAAACAGAACAGTATATTATTTGGTTGGGTGAAAACTGCTGGTATTGGAGATTACGTTATGCCCAAGCACATATGTTCTTATATTGTGCATGTGCATATCTTGAATGTCTTCAAGACAAAGTGGTAGTTGTTGTTATCGTTGCTGCTGTTATTTGGATACATCATTGTATGTTAGTTGCTTTATAGCTGAAGGAAAATGTGGTAATAATAGCTAAACAACTTGAAATTGCTACGTGACATCATGTGACAGTTTACAAGTACTCATAGAGTTTTAGAATCAGTCGGTGACAAGACATATGACCAACCAGGCAAGCCAGTCAACCAACTAGCCAGCCAGCCAGCCAGTCAGCTAGATAAACCTAACAAACCAGCCACCAGCAGTTTTCTTTTTTCCTTTTAAATTTTGTTGTTTATTAAATCGGCTTATAAGTAACAACAACAACAACAACAACAACAACAATATATATGCATATATTTAAGACTTGGTCTTCTTTTGAAAGTCAAATTTAAATATAATCATCCTCACTAGTTTTACATATATAGAATCACTAGTACTGTATAGTATAAAATTACTTGAAATGAAACAAAACGATTATAGAGTCAGTCATCTTGATCAATTGATATAAAATTAATAGAGATTTTTGAAACAAAATCTATCAAATATTATTGAAAATATGTGTATTTTATTTTATTATTTATTGATTACAAAAAAATTACACTTACCTTCTCTGCTTTCTTCTTTTGGGAAGATGGTGATATAATTTTCGCTTCTTCCTCTGAGGCCATGCGGTTAAATTTACGTGTGGCCTCTTTAACACTAATGGCGTTTTCTGTATTTACTTCAGGGCCTGAAGACTTACTGCTACCGCTTTCAGTTGATATTTCAGTGGATGCCGATGAGAATGAAAACATTGGTATGTTTTCCTTATTAGTTGAATCATCCGAAACTATACTTCCATTATCTTCGACACAGTTGTTCTTTTCATTTCTGTTTTTATTTAGACTTTCAAATTGCTGACGTTCTTGACGTTTAGTATCAAGTTGATGCATAGCTGAAGTGAACTCATCTACACAATCTCGAAAGTTTTCAATGATTTCAGTTTCTACAGTACCGCCACTAGTGAATGTCGGCATGGTAACAGATGAATTAACCTCGGGTGGCGGTTTATATGGAGGTGGTTGACGAAATGGTGAACTAGCTTCATTATCAGAAGTAATAGAAGTTGCTCCCGGGCTACTGGGTGTTGATTCATTAGCAATAGCAGCTGAGATTGCGCGTTGTACAACATCATCAGACGGACATTCGTTCAGGTATTTTTTACGCAATATTAAATACTTTTGATTCTTTTCAGTTTTAATCGTTGCCAATATATTCACATAGGTTTTAAACTCTTTACGTGCCTCACCTGCAGTAAAGAATAAATTTAAAGAAAAGAATTAAAAAACAAATATAAGAATATTGGCTATTTTATTGAATCACAATAAGAAGTTTACTTATTATTTTCATTATCATTTTTATTGCGAACACTGAGTGACTCACTTTGAGTGTCGGGATTTGTTAGGAAACGTCTAAAATGTTTAACGAGTGCGTGATTTGTAACTTTACAGCCATTTGATAACATATATTTGCGTATTTCAGCCAAAGACAACTCTAAAGGTGTATCCATTGTAGTTTTTTTTAAATTGTTAATTATTTTAATTGTCTCGCAAAACTCGAGTTATTCACACAATATGTTTGAAAAAAATCACGCACAACTTGTACAAACACTTAAAACGAGATCAGCTGTTCGATTGTCAAAACAAATAACACAAAAGTGTTGTCAATTATTGATTTTTGCAACAATCTTAACGTTTCAAAATTAATACGTTTTTATAATAGAATAAAGCTAAATCATTCAAACTATATAAATGGAAACCATTTCCAGCTATTAGAAAGGAGCAAGTAGATAATTAACAATTTTCAGTGTGAATAGTTGTGTCATTAAGCTGCAAGCGGCTAAACCAATAAAAAATAGATATTTTTCAGAGTGGTAACTATGGCAAACTTAGCTTTTAAGAAAATTGTACAAGTTTTTTTTTGTATAAGTTCACGTACTTGACTTTGGTATATTGTCTTCTCTTCCAATAAGTTTGAGAAATTTTACAACAAATTTGGATGCTTATGTACAAAAGACAATAGGAAGTGATTAATATTTGCAGATGTATCGTTAGATATAAAAGCCCTTTATACAAAAATAGAAAAAAGTGTGCATGACTTATACATCTTTAAAATCAATAGCCGAAATTTTCCATTTAGTTCTAATATTTTTGAAATCTATTTAATTACTTGCATTTCTCTTGTTGGTAAATTTTCAGACTATGCATATTAGCTTCTCTCATTTTGAAAAATTCTATATAAACAAAGAATTTTTTCTTACTTCAAAAAAATTGTAGCACTGAAGATAATTCGTTTTCAATACGTTGAAAAATTGTTTTGTTTATTTTAAATATTCACAATTAATTTTTAATGTTAACGTTTCTACAAAGAATTATAGGGCATAATGGTATGTCCAAGATTTTCTTTTTGTTATAATCTGTTTTTCCACGCAACATTGCGATGCCTTGGTTAATTTTATTTAGCGCTTCCCATGAAATTAAAAGTGATCAACATTTGTTTGAAAAGAGCGCCTTTTTTAATTAAAAGAGCGCAATGAGAGAAACATGTTGTAAAGAGTAATGATGAACATAATTAATATAATGATTATGGCTAATAAGTTATATGTTTGCAATTAGTTTTATATTAATAAATAAAACATAAAAACAAAGAATTATAAATTTTTATATTATACAAAAATATGAGTAAATAATATAACAAGGATTTTGTTTATAAAAAGAAAGCAATCTAAAATAAATAATAACGAAAGCAAGTTAAGTAATAGTTGAATAAGAAAGTTAAGTAACAATTGAATAAAAATTTAAAGAAATTCATAAAAAAACAATGTTAATTAAAATTTGATAAAGCAAAATTCTTCTCTCGCATAATATGTAACTTTTAGCACAACACAACTATCATACAAAACATAAAATAACCTAGATCGTTATCCATTAATAGATTTTTAATTTTTCTACTTTTTATAGTTAATCTATTCGAAACGAAAAAAACAATCTGTGTAATGATATTGAATTAAAATCACAGAAATATAGAAAAAGCAGGCACCGACATAAAATGGTTTGAAATAAAAACTATATTGGAAGTATGAATGTAAATAAAAAATTTGCTATAAGTTTCAATTTAATTCCTAAAATGAGTGACGTAAAGCTAGGACTGTCGCGAATGCGGAAAGTGAGCCCCTTCTGGAGATGGTCTTCAAAAAACATTCAATGTCTCAAATGGGTTAATATGGGGATATAGTAGAATTTTCTTTCCGTTTGTAGCACCCGGGAATGTGCACAAAAATCCCAAGAAGTATATAAATTCTAGTTTATCGTATTTTAATTCTATCTTGATTAGCCATGTCTGATTGTACATCGGTCTGTGCGTCTGTCCACCATCTTTTGTCGAAATGATCATAATGGCGAAAAATGTGATAGAAACGAAGATTTAGCGTCAATATTTTTATTGATTGTCACAAATGAAGTGTGAAAATAATTGTGATTTGAACACGACCGTATTTAAAATAGAATATTAATTCAAAAAAAATATCATCTAAAACTTAAAAGCATTTCCAATCCGCTAACTGA
The DNA here is from genome assembly GCA_000671755.1 of Glossina brevipalpis. NCBI lineage: Eukaryota > Metazoa > Arthropoda > Insecta > Diptera > Glossinidae > Glossina > Glossina brevipalpis. The sequence continues at coordinate 3,292,514 of KK351012.1, forward strand.
CACGCCTACAATTAGCAAAGTATCTCGCAACTTTTATGAATAAATTTGATTAGACACGTGTCAAGATTTCTTATTTCTAACTCTCTGTCTTATTTGTTTACATTTTTAACGAAAATATGGACTGACTTAATTTATTTTTCAATTTCTACCGAGAGAAGCATAGTCGAAGAACTTTAAAGAGGTAAATTTGGATATTAAAGATAAAAAAATTATGAGGTCAAACCATGTTGATTTCAACGGACAGAGAGACGATAAATAGCTGTCTGAATTAATTTCTCTTTTCAAGTTGATCGAAAAAAAATATATAAATCTACGGTCGATCTCACAAATCTTATAAATATTTATTAACCTTTTAGTATCGTTTCTATATATTTGGCATAAAAATGAAATAAAAAGGGAAGAGTCTTAGTCTTTCCATTTAAACACTGTCAGTTCAAAATGCATTAAGAAAACATATGCAAATATTTTCTGGTAAATACTTAATAAATTATAACGTTGTACGTTGTATGACTGACTGCCTGTATGTATGGATACATTATATTTATCCTCAAACATGTTCTTGTTATTCTTTAATGCCACACACGTAACGGTATTAAATCATGTTTTATAATTAGCTTTAAAAAGAAGAACATGTCAAATCATGCGTTTACATGCGAAAATATTAATTTTTACACATTTAAGAATTTACGCAAATTTATCATATGATGCTTGAGGAACGAAAAAAAAAAATTTTCATAAAATTCACTATTTATGTCAAACAGGATTGCTTTCGATAACGAATAGTATTTGTTGAAGAAGGTTAAGCGTACGCAAGTATATGTGCCGCGAAACACAAAAGAAAAAAAGATGAAGAAATTGTGAAATGAAAAAGAATTTTATAAAATTTCCGATATTATCATATAACCGAGCACTGTAAGATTATTTGGATTTAAAATAAGAAAATCTTTATTTTTCATATCCTTTTACTTCATTTATAGTTTTTGTTTGCAATTCCACAACGACGTAAGTTCAAGGCTCGTTCATCATCTAGTGACTACATTTTTATTAAATCCTTAACATCTTTATTTGTAAAAAGTGCAAATGAAATGCTATTCGTACAGTCATCATCATTACGCCATACATGCATGCATTTTGATACATATGTTAGAAAACCATTTTAACAACATTTAATTTAATATTAATCCATAACAATTTAAATCCTTTTTCGATAAGCCTGTCATTTCTAAACAAACGCAAATTCATTCATTTCCACATAACGACAATTGCAACGTATGTGAATGTGGTGAACTATATAGAGATCTATCTATACGTGTGTATATACATAAACATGGATGAGTGTGTTTGTATAAAATGTGACAGGAAAATGTATTTGTTGTTTGAGAATTCGAAATATTGCAAGTTGCAATAATTCATTTGCATATTTGGCTACCACTCCATGTCTTATGTTTAATCCATACATATATACGTCCGTACATATATACATATATATATATATATACATTATATATATATATACATTTACGTTCATATACAGGTTTGCATATATATATAAATACATATATATATATATATATATATATATATACAAAATCCTCGTCTTTTGGTTGGTTTGTTGTCAGCATCAGCATCAGCATCATCATCGTGGACGACAGACAACACATGACATTTTGCAACAACTTGAAATGCAACTGAAAGATACAATCGCATACATATATACATATAGAAACTCTGTTACAACTTTAGTAAGACAATAATAGCAGCAGCCTTAGCTTAGCTTTAGCAAAGAGAATAAGAAGTATAGATATGTTACCCGATATTTTGACTCGTTGCCGAGAAAGCATTAGTAAATTGATAAAATAATAAAAGAATCAAAAATAATTTCTTTTAACAAGATGACAAATAAAATCAAATTAAAGCAGAATTCTGTTAATATGATTGATTATTCCAAGAACTTTTCTCTTTTTCTTTTGATAATCAATTAAGGCTTGTGTGTTACACCACATAACGAAGTGCGACTTACATTTTTATACACATCTTTCGATTTAGAATAATTTCTTGAATTTATTTAAGCTTTTCCGTCCGTTTGATATCTTTTCATTCATTTTTGTGTTCAATCCATAACTTATAATTTTTTTTTTTGTTAGCTGCAGTAACTTAGTTTAATAACGAAAATAAATGGATGAATAAATCGTTCTTTTTCAATATGTAAAATTTAATAATGGACCGAATATTGAATTGAATATTGGATCGCATTTGGAAATCAGCAACGAATTAAACGTAGAATTGTATATTGCATTGGAAATTGTAAAATGGCGAATTCAATATTTAATTGAATCTTGAAATCAATAACGAGCTAAATATTGCATTGAATTAAATTGAGCATGGACTTAAATATTGATTTGAATATCGAAGTGATTGGGGCGAATTGAATATTTAATTGAACATCGAAACGAATAACGATTAAATATAGTATTCAATATTTAATTGAAGCGAATATTGAATTCAATATTGAACTAGTTGTTGATTTTATATCTAATATTGAATCGAATATTCGGATTGAATTGAGCGATTATTGGATTGAATATTGAATTAAACTATGAATTGAACTTTGTATTGAATGTTAAATAGAATAACGAGTTAGATATTGAAGTAAACATTAAAGAGAATATTGAATATTAGATATGATTATTGAATCTTGGATAGAATAATAATTTGAATCTTAAGAAGAATATTGAATACGATAAACAAATTAATTTTACATTACTCTTGAATTGAATAAGGAATTGGATATGAAATTGAATTTTAAATCGAATTTTGAGTTGAATATTAAAATGAAAACTGAAACAAATAAACACACATATTATGTGTTCCTATCTGGTCGAAACTTGTGCGCATTTTGCTAGATTTACTAAATAATAAATCAACTTTGAGTCAGGAAAGATTCTAAAGATTTCTATATCAATGTTAAAAGAAAGCGCCTATGACTCTATCTCACTTCCTATGTGTTTAACAGAAATCATTGTTTTCTGTCCTGTTGCGACATTTAGTTAGCTTATTGATGTTATTTCCGAGTATCGAGTGACATATCTGTATTTATTTATTCTCTTTGGCTTTAGATTTCAATATTTCAATATTTGGTCTTGGAGAGAGTTTTACATTACCTGCATTCTGAGCACACATACACACACACACACACACACACACACACACACACACACACACACACACACACACACATGCATACATCTTGATATATGAACTTAACTATGTGTATGTTTGCATAATGGCCTGAGTATGAATTATATTCTATATATTTATATATATATATATATATATATGTATCTGTATGTACTGACACACGCACGCACAGTTATATATGTAAGTCCATCAACCATGTAGACTCATAAAATCACATAAGCTCAAGCAATTTCTAGCTTGTGTTTCTTGCAACAATTGCATAAATGATTTGTATGCTTAAGTCTATGCAAGAACGAGTGTGTTTGTATATATTCTTAACATATACATATATAATAATATATAGATATATTTAGATATACATTTCGGAAAAAAATGAAATGAAGAAAAAAAAAAAAGATGGAAAAACAATCATTTGGATATTTTGTATCTTTTAAACTTTTCTTGGCAATACATTTGCAAATGATAAATGACGACATTTCGACTGCTTTCACACACAAAACGAAACTGAAATTAACACAAACACAACAATAATTTCAAGAGTAAGAGCTAACTTCTTTTCTAAGCATGCAGACGTGTATACATGAATGTTGGACTTTTCCACAACTTGTGTTTGTGACAAATAACATTCATTTCTAGTTTGTTCCATTTTTTCCCCTTCCCTCTCAAATAGTAAAAAATTGTTTTTATTGTCAAAGGTTTTGATTTGATTTCTTTCTTTAATCCGACTTAATTTGTGGTTTATTTGTTTATCTAATTTTTTCTGTTTTTTTTTTATTTATTCATTTATTTTTACATTATAAATGTTCCTTTAATGCAGTAAATTAAATAAATTAAATATGAATGTTATTTCATTCAAATGTTAACAATTATTTAGGCATTTTGTTTATTATGTCCTATGAGCGAAAAAAGTAACATAGAAGCAATAAATGAAAAAAAGCTGACGTTAAGTCTGTTTTTAAGCGGTAATATTGACATCTTTATAATTTGATGAGTTTTTGTTTTTTACAAGCGAATTGAGGATAGGAATTCCCCCCTCTCCATCCCATCCCCCTCTGCCTAACCTATGAACAGTTTTCCGATCTATTCTTCGTATATAGTCTCCGACTACTCTACTCTGCAGGACGGTAATCGTCTCATTTATCGCCTTTGAAATCTGGTGCCTGGCATTTGATTCGATATTTTTTTCTTCTTGTTTCGGAGCTTCTGTTACCTGTGCCACTCAGAAGTGACATGGGGTTTATCCTCTACTTCTAGCTAAATTCAGATATCTTTGTAAACACTTGAGGCTGATTAAAAATTGATCAATATCCTAAGATTTACATCGGCCTACGTCTCTCTCTTTTTTTTCTCCTCCTACGATGTTTACCATATACCATAGGCGTCGCTCGTTTTTTGCTCAGCTTTTTTAGTTTCGATTTTGTTGAAATATGATTTCATTTTCTAAAATATCAAATGATAGTGCTTTCGCTATCAGAAGAATCACATCTTGTGTGAAATCGTGTGATTTAGTTTATATGTCTTCAGGCAATGGGGTCCTATACTCTCTCCACTTTTCTGGTAATCTCCTTACGATTAATCATATATAATTATTTAACACATAATGGTAGTATTGATTCTTGTCGTTTTCTATGCAACGCATTGTTCAAAGATCAGAGAACGATAGATGGTAGATTATTTCAAACTTTTATAATTAATAACAAACTCAACGGCTTTAAATGGCTTTGTAAGCAAGAATAAAAGAAAATAATTCAAATCTTTGAAGGCAGTAAAGAGTTAAATTGTCTTTTCACATTCCTTCTCTGTAAAAGATTATTTGCTATTCGATCAGATCTCAGGACATTTACCACAAAGGTATTCCCCACATCCTTATCTTAAACTTCTATTCACGTCTTTAGTATTGCATCGGCTACGCAGAAGTGAACTTAGAATATCGGACTAAAGGTTTCGTTCATTATCATTAAACAAATAAGAAAATTATATTCGGCTGAAGTCGAATTTGGTGTACTTAACATCATTCATTTCATTACAACAATATTTCATTTCTATTACAAAATGGTTAAGTTAGGTTTAAGTTTTTATGTAAAATACATCTGCAAACAGATCATACAATGGGATAATTTATGTGAGAGACGAGAAAAAAATGATAAATCAAGTCATTATCAATATCTCATATAAAGACTCAATAATCTATTCTACTACGCAGCTAAAATTGTTATCGTTACAAGAATATCGTTTTATCTAATTTGAAATTGTGCCGAAGACTTTTAATTGATCGTCTATTGTTACGATTATAAGTAACACATAAGTTAGATGTTAACTCAAGGAATGTTGCAATGATCGAATGTTAATTTAAAAAAAAAAAAAAAAAAAAAAAAAAAAAAAATAGAATCATAAACAAAGGTTGTTGAAGCGTGTACTACTTCTCGATTAAGTACAATAAAATTGCAATAGCGCAGTTACAAAATATGAACGATCAACTTTCACTAGTGTGCAATTATTTGTTACCTAAGAGTTTTCAGAAGTATATAGAGAACATAACGCGATATTCGAAACAATAATATTTTTGTATTTTTAAAATGGTGAACATTAGCATCATCTGATGTGGGAACTTATTTGCCATCCAATAAAAATTTTCAATAGATGAAGACTAAATATTGCGATCGCAATTATGCGATTTGAATGAATCGAATTAAATCGATTTGTTATAGAAAAAATCCTAATAAGAGCTCAACTCATTCGAAAGTGTATTATATCAATCATCATATAAAAATTTTCTTTCCATTTTTGTTTAAAAATTTCTATCATTTTAACAAATTTTGAAAAACCCTTTAACAGTATCTTGAAATAGGTTTTTTTTGTAAGTTTAGTTAAAAATTAATTTTTCGAAAAGAAATTTTTATTTTTAAAAAAATTCAAAAAAAACCAAAGCAACTTTGTTATGTACTTTTTTCTCTTTGCAATTGTATTAGGTTTTAGAAACAAAGTAAATTTTATTTCTTATTTCAGTGTCGATTTATACAACCTCTGAAAATATTTTTAGCCAAAAATTCAAAAACAAAAAAAAAAAAACAAAATTAAAAATAAAAATAAAAATAAAAAAAGAGTTGTTGGTTAAATAATTTCAATATCTTTTTACTGTAAATAGTTAGTTGGTCGGTCGGTCGGTCGGTTGGTTGGTCGGCTGGTTGGTTGATTGTCAAATACTTCATTATTCTATGACATGTTTGGGATTTTGTAATAAAGTGGACAAAAGTGAGAGATCGCGACATGGTCTGGCGCCTGATAGGAATGCCAGAAACAAATCAAATTAAGAAAAATGTACAGCAAACTAAAAGCAAAGAAGAGAGACAGGACTAAAAGAAAAAAAAAAAAAAAAGAAAAACGAAAAACGAAAAGAGGCCAAAGCAAAGCATACGAATATTATGGCAGCGTTTGCCAGTAAAAATGCTTTAATTTCGTGTTTAAAGTGTAAGAAAAAAAAAAAAAAAAACAAAAAAAATAAATAAATAAAAGAAAAAAATTTAAAAACTATCTTGAATCATGGCGAGAAATGGCAATTGTCCATGTAGCACCCAAAGCGAGCGTCATTATCGAAATCATATAACGTTAATACACCACATTTGTATGTGTATCTGCGCTTAGTGTATGAGGTTACTGCACAGTTGTTGTAAGCGCACCAAAAAGAAAATAACGAAAAAACAAAACCAAAAACAAAAAAAAAAAAAAATACAAAAAAAATCAACGAATGGCGTTTAAGCTCAAATACCAAAAATTTTATTGCCTTAGTCGGCTATATAGTCAACCATACCAAACGAGGCCAAACCAATTGTAAAGATCTAAAAAGCGACTATAGTGTTGAGTTTTCGTTTTATGTAATGTCGCATAGTCATCGTCGCCGTCACTAACATAATTGGTCTTATTGACGATTAACTACAAAGCAGCAAAGATCACGTGTTAAATTCATCAGGTTCCTAAGTGTGAGCATTTGTGAAACTTGTTAAATTTTATCCAGAGAAGCAACAACATAAACTATTGCCAGGACGAGAATGAGGCAGATGTTTATGATGTGGATAATGATGATAATTCCGATGATGATGACGATGACGATGATGATGACGATGATGGTGATGGTGATAATGATGATGATGATAATGATAATGTTGATATAATAAATGAATATTTAATTAAAGACCATTTTTTTTTTTTTTTTTTTTTTTTTGTAGCATATTTTCAAATATTTCAACAATTCCTAAAAGATTATCCGACATTTTGCTAAATTGCTTTTAATTTGTTTATCATGTTTTCTTAGTAAAGCTTAGCATGTATTTAATCCTAAAACGATCAAATTATATATTTATTATAAAGAGAAATTGATGTGTTGATGTGTGCGTATGTGTGTGTGTGTATAAATATATGTATATATGTATATGTATGTATGTATGTAGGTATGCATGTATGTATGTTTGTATTTATGTATGTATGTATGTATGTATGCATGCATGTATGCATGCATGTATGTATGTACGTACGCATACTTGTGCTTTATTATCTGGGGTTATGCGTTCAACTTTACAATTGTGTCCCTATTAATGCACGTATCAAGTGTTACAATTTCCCACACAAACACGTACACACACACACAATTTACTTGATTTACTTCAATTTCTTATTGAAATCTCTTTTAAATTGTTTGCGTCTCTACTTAACAAGCTCAAATGTTTAAGCGTTTATCTAACAAATTATACATGTGAAGCAAACAAAAAAAAAAAACAAAAAATGATGCTTTAATACTATTCTCGTTTCACTCACCCGGCTGAGTAGAGTTTTACGAAAAACACTTAAACACATCCTTATTAACGCATTAACCGAAACATAGAAAATGTCAATGAACTAAATACTCTTAAATAGATGGAAAATTGATAATCATCATCGTCATCATCATCATCATAATGATCGTCATCATTATCGTCATGGTTATCTTTATTGTTATCGCCTCTAAAAAAGCAACCTTATAAATAATAAATAATCAAAATATGCCATCAAAGCCATTTAATGCAATTTGCCCAGCCGCCTTATTTTGCACTCACCCTTAACTTCTTAGTGCGTTAAGTGCATAAATGAAACCCTCTCTCTCTCTCTATTTATCGTTTACCGTTTACCGTTTATATTAAGGATTATTATTATTATTATTTATATTATTATTATTGTTGTTGTTATTGTTGTTGTTGTTGTTGCTGTTATTATTGTTTTTGTTGTTATATCTGTCACCTTATGGTATTATTCTCCTGATTACTTAACAAAATCACTATGGGACAACTCATTTCGTTTTCTGAAGTATTTAGTTTGAATCAGCTTAGCTTTAGAGATTAGTTTACAATCCCAAGTGAGATTACGTCACTTTGATTGTGTGACATTTCATGCATTTTCTTTGTAAATCGTTGTGTTCAAATGGTTATCAAAATTATTTATGTTGTGTCTCATACATGCATAGAAAGCTTTCCACCTGTCAAGTATTTTTGAAAATTTTTTTTTCTTTACTTTTTATATTATTTTTATTTTTTTTTTTATTTCGTTTCTTAGTTTGATTATTGTAAAAGACAAAATAAACATTTTTTTTTTTGCAAATTAAAGAAAAAATACTGAATATTAAACTACTTTTTCTTTTTAAATCAATCAGTTTTTTAATAAAGATTTAAATTGATTTGATAAGAAATCTTTAATTTTTTAAAAGGAAAAAAAAAGAAAAAATAAAATAATAATTAAATAATAAGAACTTTATTGGAAGATCAACACAATAGACCCAGTTGATTCGAACGGTTATTCGTCGATTTCATTCAATTTTCTTTCTCTACAAACTCTTTTTTTTTTATTCATATTTTATTTATCATTTTAGTCAAACATTATTCTCAATACAGGAAGTAGGCAGTGGAGTGTACTAAAAATAGATTTTTTTTGTTTTCCTTTCTTAACACTAGAACTACGGAGCTAAATTACAACAATCAATTTTGAAATTTGAAATCCTCTTTTAATAAATCAAAAGAAGAATTGTCTCATAAATATCAAAAAACCACATATATAATAACAACAAGACATGTCTCAATGTGCTCTACTAACGTATATCGTATATTATTATCATAATTCTATTATAATGTCGTAAATTTTTATAAACCTGATAACAAGGAGATCGGGAATTATATCGTTGATAACAATTTCTTTGGATTGGTTTTGGCTTAACGCTGACTGCCTCGGATGACAGTAACAATTATGTCATGAATCAAAGAAATTTGTTTAGAAAGATTCGTTCTAAAATAAGTTCGTATGAAAAATCATAGCTTTTTACGTTTCAATTAATCAATTCGGTTTTAGTAGATTATCCGATACGATAAACAATCAGAGTTTTGGTGTAAAGGCAATTTCTATTTTGCACGATTCGTGATAATCAGTACTAGAAAAGAGTTTCATACGATTTAAAAGGAATTTATTCATATTTATCGCAAGATGAAGCGAAAATGCAATTACTCTATGTAGGTCCATGTATTTCATTCTCCGAATTTAATAAATTTGTTTCAGTAACATACGTAACACAAAACTATCTAAAAACTACTAGGGCATTATATGTTTATCGTAATATTTCCCATATTACAATATGGATCGTACAACAAGTGCTGAATGTGTTAAAATAAACAAAACATAACTAAACAAATGATAGTTTCTTGTAGAAGGTACGTGTTCATGCATTACGAGCAGATTGTGGTCGATGATTAATAAGTTTTTTTAACATGAAATTGACGATATGCATTTCGAAGATATGTGATTTCAATAGGACATGGTTCGTTTTTGGTATTGTTTGTGGGAGAAATATTCTGGATGTATAATCAAGTTTTGATACTGTGAATTGATCACAAAGATCAGGCGATTGCTTACCGCTAGACTTTTTTTTTTTTGGTCAAATTACGCAAAGAAACGAGTTTATGCGAATAATTATCAAGTACTTGACGCTTTGAAAACGAACATCCGTCTAACTTATGGCCGAAGTCTTGTTATATGCTATGTGCAGATAAGTCATCGAAAATTACTTTAAAAAGATTCAGTTCTGTAAGATAGTTCCACGAAGCATATTTATATAATGTTAAAGGTCCAAGTAATTTATGAGATAAAAATTTGATCTAAATCTTAATCGAAAGTGTGTTTTACTCATGTTTACATTCATAATCACAAAAGTATTTGGCAGCACTTTGATATTTATGACCAAAAATTGAATATAATTTTGATTGATTTTCAAATTTGAAATAAAAATTTGTTATGGAAATTTAGGAAATGAAAACTTGTTATAGAAATTTTTATTAAATTTTTAGCCCAAAAAAATAATCATCTCTCCAGAACGTGTAGTATTGTCTATATCGCATTTAAATCCATTATACAATTGACAGATAATATGATTACTAAAAAGAGAAAATATATTATAAAACTTTTCTAAATTGAAGATCGAAGTGTTTTCTCTTAATACAGCCAAAAAAATTTATTTGAAATTTAAATTTTTAACAAAAAAATTAAAAGAAACTTCTTTCTCTCTTATATGACTGCAACTAAGGAACTAATTGGTGTAATGAAACGAAGCCAACAACAGGAATTATTATACAAATTTTTATTTTTTAAACATCATTTGAATTTTGGCTAAACAACGTCGTCTAGTGAGAAATCTTAGAAATTATGAGAAAAATTTGTGGCTTTTTTTTGTACTTTTACGAAGAAAAGTAAATTTTATTGCATTACCGAAGAGAGATCCTCTAATAAGATTTATATTTAATGTTTTAAATTATATTAGAATTATATGCGAAAGAATACGAGCACTCTACGCTTTGGCAAACTTGATTTAACATACAAATCTTAAGCAAACTAAAGAAAAGTTTAGTTAAATTTGAGTGCGGTGTTGACTTCAACCAACCATATCATGGATTTACTAAACTATTATAATATTTAGCATAAGCAGAGCTGTTGATGTTGATGTTGCTGTTGTTGTTGTTGTTGTCGTTGTTGTTCTTGTTGTCATTATTGTCGCATATACTTTTTTATGGCAGCATAATAAAAACTTATTAACCTATAAAAAAAAGTGAGTAAAACTCTGTGTTTGAGGTGTTTTGCGGTGGTGATAAAATTGCGCCATAAGGTCTAAGCGGGCGGACCATTAGACACAAAAAGCACTTACGTTAGGAAGAAAATGAAAAGAAAAAAATAAAAAAAAAAATAAAAAAATAGAAAAATAAAGCGAAAAAAACATGACATGTTAAACATATTGGAATAAAATATAAACAAAAATTTTTAACAAAACCGCAAAATAGCAGAAAATGTCGTCTGTGTGCTCGTTTACAAATGACCACAGAACACTGTTACTATTTACTGGACATTTTTCAGCCAGTAGACGTCCTTGTGTTGTATATCTGTACATAAAAGAAACAAAAAAATTACAAAATATCCTACTGAGTGTGTGTATGTGTGTGGCCATGTGTATATGTTTCTAGTATTGCTTGGTTTAGAATTTTTATGGGTGTATGATGTGTGATATCCTGGCGGGCCAACTAACGTCAGTGGTGAATATTGATGATATTTGAACAAGTTTCGTTTTGTATCGTTTGTTTGCTGTTGTTTTTGTTATAAAGTTATTTAGCCGCACAGCGTTCTTAGCAGACATTAATCACTGAGTAAGTAAGTGCCACCCATTGAGCGTAGTGGCGTAAACTGTAGTAAATGTAAGTATTTCTTAAATTTTCCTCGCATTTTTTTCACCTACAACAACATTAATAAAAACACCGATAAAAAATAAAACACTTGTCGTCTCATCGCCTTATAATAAATATATATATATATATATTTTTTTTTTTTTTGATTACTTTTTAGTTTTGCTTTGATATTTTCGAAGAGTTTCTTTTTTTTTTTTTTTTTTTTTTTGTTTAATATTTATATATAAAATCAAAAAGCAAGAAAATTGAAATATTTTGACAATTGAACTGTCAACTGTCACTGTGACACTGTTTCAAATATATATATGTATATATATATATGTATGTGTGTGTGTTTGACACATAATGCATAAGTCCTTCTTCATGCATGTCATGTTACGCTACATGATTTCAATCTCGTCCTCACCACTTTTTTGTTTTTTTTATTTTCTATAACAAGCATATACATATAAACATACATATATATATATATAAACCGATTTCGTTTGCCTTTTTCTGCTATTCACTTATTTGATATGTTTTGTTGTCGTTGTGTATTGAATATTTAAAAAGTTCAAATCCGTGTGTCACATAGTTTTCCATTACTTTGGAAAAAAAAAAAAAAAAAAAAAAAAAAAAAAAAAAAAATTAAAAGGATCACACATCATATGGTTTGTTCTATTCATACCAACCCCTGGTTTGTGTGCGAGCGATTCATCTCCACCATTAACAATGCGCAATATTTTCGAATAATTGCAATAAATATAAATTTTTATATACGAATATCACAATGCTAGTATGAGTGCATGTGTCCGTTTGAAACTATAACTGAAATTGAGTCATTTTATGCTGTTTTAATTGCAACATCTGTCACTGTGGTTTTTCATACATTTCATTCAATTATATATGTGTGTTCTTTTTATTCTTCTCCTTTTTGTTTGATGTTATTGCTGTTATTGCTGTTGTTGTTGCTGTTGTTGTTGATATTTGGAAAACTACCATCACATCACGTTAACGGAAGAAATATATTGTATATGCGTTACATTTGATATAAATATTCTTTTTCTATTTATTGTATTCAATGTACGTGTGTCAAAATATTATCCATTTAGAGAGAGGAGGGTAAAGGTTCTATGAAATGAAATTAAAGTACTTCTCTCTGATAAATATTATAAATGACTTGAAATTAATCTTTTCTGAGAATTTTTCAAATTTAAATATATCAAACATATCATATATTATATGGATAAGGTACTTCACGCACTCGTGTATGCGATGATTTCTGTTTAGATATCATATATAATACTTTCGATAAATTTGTATGGATCTACTAATTTTTATAATTTTTAAAAAAAAAATTTCATACTATTGATTAAATTTATTAAAACGCCTATGCACCAACTTTCTATAGTTCATTTTTTAAAAAACAAAAAAAAAAAACAAAAAAAATACAGCCGACAGCGCTTAACGCTAGCACTACTTATTCCAAATTTTCTTTTAGTTCAAAAATTTATTTCATTATTTTAAATAAATTTTATATAATTATAATAATAATATTAAACATTTTTCAAATTCTACAAAATTGTTTTGTATTTATTATTTTTAACTATTTGTTAATTAAAGTTTTCAGAAAGACTTCAAAAATTTGAAAAGAATTAAAAAAAAATTTTTTTTTTTAATTTTTTAAAAAATTTTCATAAATTTTGTATAATAATGTATCCTCTAAGGAAATGGTTATAAATTCTGGGGTCCCTCAAAGCAATCATCTCAAGTCTGTTATGATGGCATTCGTCTCCCATCATATAGGGATCGTTTAGCGTTAAGAAAGTTATCCACTTTACAAAGCCGGCCAATAATACGAAATGTATTCTAATGTATGCAAATAACATTAAATTTATCTATAGTTCGAACGATAAGCAGATCCACGTCTATCTTCAGGGGAACCCAGACAATCTTTACAATTGTTGCTACAATAACTTTATGTTCTTAAATATTAATAAATGTAAGTGCACGTTTTTTTTCTATTGGACATATCCTTTTGATATGTTTTATATGCAAATAGAAAAATATGCTTTAATTACTGATCCCGGAACTCTATTTAATAGAAAACTGTTCTTCAATACTCATATAAGCATTCTCGTAAATAAGGCAAAGAGTACATTAAGCTTTATCAAGCCTTGAGCAAAGGAATATTGTGTGATCCTCACATTACATCACTACTAAAGCCTATTCTAGAATATAGCTTTATTATCTGGCATTCACAATCTGATGTTCACTGTAAACAAATTGAATCTATGCAAGAACAGTTTTTTAGTTTTTTTTTAATACCAGAGTCCGTCTCTCATCATATAGGAATCATTTAGCATTAATAAACTTATCCACTTTACAAAACAGGTGAATAATACGAAATGTATTTTTCGTTTTTAACCCTTTTAAAGGGCTTAGTGGATTTTGAATTTCCATTATAGAAAATAAAGATAAATATTCTACAGCCGTTATCAAAACATTTTCGAATACTTAAATTACTACAGAACAAATTACAGAAAATAATGATTCTATCTGAAGATTTTGTGGAGGCAATATAATGAGAATTATAACTATAACTTGACTGATTTTGGCGTGAGTGCATTTGTTCTGATGTAAAGCCGAAGATAATTAAACACTTAAACTCACTTTAGTTTAGGCAAAATCTTAATATTTTTAGAATAATTAAAAATGTAAAGTATTTTTACAAAAAAAAAAAAACTAGAAAATTCTATTAAATACTTCAAACCTTCAAGGGTTTGTGGCAAATGTTAATCATAGAAAATTATGCTTAAAATATATCTACGTTGCTCGCATTTCTTTAAACTATTGTTTTCGACAAAATTCATGTAATATAAAAACTTAATCCTTATTTTAGTCGAAATGCACATTGCAGCAAAAAAAAAAAAAATTCAGAAAATTTTTAAGAATTTTCGAATTTTTTTTTTCCAATTTTCAAAATATTTTTAAAAATATTTTTCAAAACTTTTTTTGTTACTATAATTTATTGAAATAAATGAAATGAATTCCTGGATTAAAAAAAAGAAAAAAAACGATGATGGGATGAGCATTAGCAACTAAGTCTGTCGGTTGGGTTAATCTAATGATTTTAATAAAGTTAAATATTTCACATTATTTTCAGAAATTTCCTTTCGATTTAAAAAAAAACTAAACAGTATTCTTCATTAGACTCTGCTTGAAATTATTTATTATTTTGTAAAAAATTTAAAAAAATAATAGAAATTTAACAAAACCCAATACGAGTCGAGATTATTATTCAATATTCATTCACCATTTGAAATAAATATATGAAAATCATAGTGTTATGTGTTTAATTGTGAACGATATCTTCTACAGATCATTACTTTTTTTTTTTTTTACTGAATATAACCATAAATTTGGGTTTTTTCTTTTTTTGCCAATTTTTTAAAAAAATATTTGAATACAAATCCTTTATAAATATTGAGATAATTGGCGATACGGTTGATTAGATACTAATATTATTCGATTTTTGTCTAAATATCATGCAATTTCTCTATGATTGATCGTATATTAAATATCGAAATTTCCAGAATGAAAATAACAAAACAGCTTTTATTCGGCTACTGTTTTGAATAAAATATTTTGATCGGAAAGCGATATAGATTAATTCAACGCAAAATTGTTGAAGACTGAGCGTAGCGTAGTTTTTCAGAAATTTCACTTATTTTTACGAGAATTTATGTGAAATTTACACGTTTCATTTTCATTTACTAACTTGAAGTAATAATTGTCCTCTAATCTTAGCTTCAACCACAGCAACGACTTTTATTCGCTATTAAGTTTTTTTTTTTACGAAGGTCCTGGGGAATATTCATTTTGTCATCCCGTTTGTAATGCCCAAATGGAAGCTTCATAGAGCTCACAAAGTATATATATTCTCCTCGATTAGCATCAAATCTAGAAACGATTTAAGTATGTCCGTCTGTCCATCTATCCGTCTATGTAATGTCTATGGTAAATAGTCTCCCCCGAAAAATGAAGATAACGGTTTCAAATTTGTCAGAAATATTGGAAGTTCTTGCACATAAGTTGATATCAGAAACGGTCTAAATTTGTTACAGACCACGTTTACGCTACAAAATAAGCTAAAACCAGCTCTGTTGTTACAGTTTTTTGCTCACTATTCGTTGATTACACAATAAAAATTTTTTCGATATTTCATAAAAATATAAAAAATTTGCTACGCCCGCCTATTGAAATATATATTTTTTTTATCTTCTTCTAAGATGGTGGGTGGTTTGTGGTGGGTGCAAAAGATTCAGGACAGCCGAATATAATTTTCTTATTTATTTCTTATTATGGATAATTGACAGTAGCCCCAGTAAATCCATTTAATTCCCGATAGCTTTTTTCATAAAAGCTTTAAATAATTTCCGATCTTTGTATTATTGTTATTTAGGGTGATAAAATAAATTTTTAGAACAAAAAAGAAAATTATTTAAAGGTATCGGCTCCTTTCAATCTTTATAATATCTACGTGCTGCCTATAATTTTTTATTTATTTATTTATTTTTCGTTTTTCCTTTTGTATAACGAAAAAAGTATTCTGTTATTTACGTATTATTTACGCACACACACATTTAAGATAAATCTAATTTAAAAATTTTAATTTCAATAACAACACAGAGAGCACTATTACACTCCCTTGTATTCATCTCCATAAATGTCTAACGAAAAAAATTGTCAACATCAATGACTTGATAATAAACAAAACTCATATTTAGTTAATATTTGAGTCATTTTTTCAATATTATTCGGTTGACGTTTAATTGAGTATAGAGTATTTCGGTTCCATTGGTGCAGTTACGAATGCAGTTTTTCTTCAATATGTATGACGCCTTAATGACTCAACTTTACTATATATTTCCATCTCTATCTACATAACTTTATTTAAGTAAATAATTGTAAAGAGATTATTATAAATAAATTATAAGTAAGAAATTTGTATACATCTTGGGCCGAATTTATTATTATCGACAATTAGCTTATGTACGATATTTGATTACAAGATAGATCAAAAGTAATTTTTCTTGACATCATCATCATCAACTGTATATCGTATAGCGAACAAATCATGTTTTTATACGATTTGATAGTCATTTTTCAAACTAAAAATCATACCTACATACTAGCACACACACACACACACACCGTATCATTAACAAGATAAGAAAGTTTATGTCAAATTATAAAAGGTCATTTCTAGGATTGTAGAAGCTTAAGTACGAGGCTTAACAACTGATGAATGAAAAAAAAAAAATAATGGGAGAAACGAAATTTCCTTCTTGGATAGAATTTTGTTTAGTCATAAAAAATCTTAAAAGCACAATATTAAAAGTTGTGGTTCAGCTTAATTAACAACCTTAGATTCAGCATCATAACGTTTTGGTTTTGAGTTTGGCGATGCATTCTAAATTTTGAACTAAATTCTCAAATAAAATGCACGGAAAGACACAAAATGCATGCACCTGGCCGAGATAGTTTATGTTATAATAAACATAAGAAATTTTGCAGCGAGATTACCAGTTCTTGTTTCTTCAGATTAACACTTGCTTTAATTATAAGTGCAATCAATATATTAGATGAGTTCATGAAAAAAAATTGAATCATTAAATATTTGAAATTAAAAAGTAGTTCCCTTAATGAGATAAAGAGTAACTACTAAATATTGGGTAAAGGAATGCAAAGATAACTGTAACAACTGATATGATATACTTTAAATTAAAATGTTTTGAAAATTGTTGTTCTTTTGTTTTTTTGAAATGATAGTCTGTTCTTCTACTACAAAATTTACTTTATTAAGCCTGCATCGAATGAATGAATAAATTTGCAGTTGTAGAATAAAACTTAGTTTAGAAATTCACTGTTAAATGGACTCATGCTCGATCTTTGCATTAAACACACCAATCAAAACTTCGATGTGATGGATATCAGTACCAGCAATAATTGACCGAGCAAGTCTGAACGCAAGGAATTCATCAAAATGTTCCCGAAATTTATCAACAATTATTTTAACATGTTTTGCAAGATTTTACGAAGCCATCCCTATTTGAACGTTTTCCAGAACATGCAAACTTGTCCTTTGCATCGCTTTTTTAATAATAATAAAAAAAAAGTAATAAATACTTATTAAAAAAAAAAAAACAACAAAAGGCAAATTTTCCTAATAGCAAATTGAATTTTGGTTGAAGAATAGCAAACAATGTTATTATCAAACAATTGCTGCGATATTATATATTATATTATATTTTAAATATTCAAAAGTGTTGTAGAAAATGCTATTTAAATCGTTGTTGAAAAACGCAATAGGGGGTAAAATAGGGTCTATTGTTAGTTTATAAAAGCAATTATAAAAGAATTGCAAAAAAAAAAAAATTTTTTTTTCTAGAACTCTCCTCGTTTGACATATAAATATGAATATAATAAATTCATTAGTCATTAATCAAATTAACCTAAATGGAAATATTCTTTAATTATTAACCTTTATGTTACAATTTGCATAACATCAAATGAGAGAAACTAATAAAAATGGCGGTTTTGGAAATACCCGATAATAATTTGAAAGTAAGACTTTGTATAGTTCGTTGCTTAAGTCTTTTGTTTGTTGCCTGAGCTGAAACTGTGAAATCGAAGAACGAGAGGTAAAACCCATATAATTTGAATATGAAATTCATGTTGTACTTGTATTCAAATTACTTACAATAAAAAAACATTTGCAATTTCTCAAGCATATCTATACGCAAAATTGTTGTGTTTCTACATCATTTGAATATGAGTTAAGCACATTAATAGCAATATTAATAAGAAAAATGTTTCATTAATTATGTTAACAATGAAGAACTATGTTTGGTTTGAAAAAAAAAAAAAAAAAAAACAAATGAAATTACATTGTATCGCTATGCAAATGCAACAAAATCAGACAGTAATAATAACAAAAATAAAAATAAACATGAAACAAAATAAAAAAAAACAGGCAGAAAAATAATAATAACAAGTCAAGTGTTAAAAACCATTTTATTAAATGTTAAAGAAAATAATTAAAAAAAGCAAGAAAAAAAGAAAACCAGCACATAGCTGGGCGTGTTTTACAACTTTTTAGATTTTAACCCCTTTTGCAGTTGAATGAACACAGTATGATGATATGAGCGTTTCTACGTAAGTGTGCGTTACACTCTCGAAAGAAATAAAAAAGAAAACAAAAACAGACACAAATACAAAAACAAATATTAGAAATTAAATTAATGGTTGGTTAGTAAGCGAAACTAAAAAGTGCAGTGCGTTGATTAAAGAAAGAAAAAAAAACAAGAATAATCAACATAACAAATAAATTACAAAAACAACACATATTAAGGGGTAACAAGTAGCACCTGCCTGCTAACGGTGTAAATCAAATATTTCATTGGTCAACTAAGCCAGAAAGCATTCAAACGCACATACTATTCCAGTCCAGAAATATCAATTCCCCTGATTTTTGAGTCACAAGCAATCAACCGTTTATGTAGAAACTTGTTGCTAATGGAAAATAGATAAAGACGATAACCGTGCGTAAGAGAGAGAAAGAGAGGGTGAGAGAAAGATAGAAAAAGAAAGAGAAAGAGAAAGAGAACAAAAGAGAGAGAAAGAGAGAACGAGTGGGAGAGTGAATGAAACGAAAGAATTATAACGGATTAACTATATCGTTCTCATATATTTTTTGAGAAATTCGTTGCGAAAGTAACGAGTAACATTAGCAATTATTATTGTATAGCAAATAAATAGGAGGAGCCTAGGTAGAGTAAATTTTACTTTTAGAGTCTAATTGATATCAACTTTTATATTATTCTATAGGCATCTCTTTCTTCTTTGTAGGCTTACATTGTTAAAGTCATGTGAGTATATTTTGTTAATGATTTTTTCTTTCATATACTGAAGAAGAAGAATTGCTTGAGACACTAGCCTGTTGTTGCTACTTAGGTTGCAACCAGTTCATGTTCGAACGTGCGATAGTTAACAACGTTTAGTGCGCAGAATCTATAACGCGTCGTCTATATATATATATATATGTATATATATATATATGTATATATATCAATATATATATGTATATATATAGATATATAAATGTATACTTATATGTGTATGTATATAAACATATATATTTGTATGTAAGTAATATATATACATACATACATATATATATATATATAAATATATATATATATGCAAAACAAAAAGTAGAAGTTTACGAGTCCAAAGGAATTTTAAGCTTCAGCGATATTAATAAAAACCTTCGGTTGTGTATAAGCTCGTGTGGGCAAAGAGTATTTTACTTCTCATTACACATAACGAAATATTATCTAAATATTTGTTGCTGCATTTGTTTCTAATGGTCTAAGCGCTCAAGCTCTTGTGTACGTATGTTAACTGTATTTATGGAACGCGTTGGCGTTAGCTGATGGCTTTGTGAGTGTGTTGTTCACCTTCTTCAAACAATGTTTGCAACCTTGTACACATTGGAGAGTTTGACTCTGACCCGTCAACGGTGCACATCGTTTGAAGCGCATAGTTTTTAACCCCACATAAGAAGAAAGAAAATACTCTTCTTTGTTATTGTTATTGTTTTTTTCTTTGGATTTATAAACGAAAATTTTCATCAATTTATCAACAAACTTACGCGTATGAGTGTGTGCTTACTTTTTTGTTTTTTTTTCTTGTTTTTTTTTTTTTTTTTGATTATTTATTTATTTATTTTTTTAATGCAGACTCTTATGAACACATTTTATATTTAGTTGTTTTATAGGGTCTCACTGTGACAGTGTTTGTGGAAGGATTACATTTACACATTTAATGTATAACAATATCAGTAGCAGTCACACACAAGCGCATGTACACGCATTGTTTATTTAGTTGTTTGTTTATTCAGTTGACATTATGTACGTGTAACAATTACAACAAATCGACAAGGTGTTAGTTGTATGTGTGTGTTGCTTAAAAAAAAAAAACAAATAGAAATAAGTAACAAAAAAAAAAAGAAAAACAAAAAGAAATAAATTTAAGAAAAAAAATTTTTTAAAAATTATTTTTATTATTATGTTATTTTAATAAAAACATTAAAACAATTTAGTAAAGTCTTGAAAGTGCAATCGTTACGGAAAGAAAATTTCAATAAATAATAAAATTAAGAAAAAATTTTCAAATAAATAATAAATAAAAACAACACAAAAAATGGCTGCTTATACACAATTTGGATACGGCGGCTATCCGTCGGCAACGCAGGTCAGTTTAAACTTTTGTTTTTTTTTTTAAATTTATTTAACTATTGTGTTAACGTCTGATTATTGGGGGAATTTAAGAATATGTTCACATTAGATTGCATAAATGTCGCTTTTGGTACACAGTGCACAACGTTCCGGTATCCACGAGTTCGTTGTATAAATTATAAGTGACATTTTTGATTATGTGAAAATAAAGAGAGCGAGAGAGAGAGAGAGAGATTGTACGGCATAGTCATACTAGTTTTGAAATTCGTCTGAATGGAGTATTACTGAATATTGCAAAGATATAGTCAACAACAAATTAAATTACTTTCGCTTTTAAAAAAGTTCAAGATATAGAAATAGTAAGCTCGCAGAGCGGCAGTAAAATTAAAAGACTCTTTATCTGACAACAATTGCCTCTAATAAATGAGTGGAGCGCGTCCACATTGAAAAATTTATTTTTTTTTCTTTTTTTTTTGTACACTCTTAGAAGAATTAAGCTGAGCTAAATTATGTGAGTGATTTCCTTAAGCGTGCTTTTATAAACGAAGCACATTATTTACTTACGGACTTCTCTATTGTTATTAGTACGTTCTTGCGGCAGTAGCAGTAGGTACATAACTGCAGTTGTTTCTATGATTATCTAAGGATAACTTTTTTTTTCGTTTTTTCGTTTTATACGCTAAAATCTTTTCGATAATTTTTGTCCGGCTTTGAAAACTATTTTTACTAGAATTACGTTTTGAATTGAATAAAAAGACACGCACGATACTCTTTTAGAGCCTGCTCTCTGTTCTGTATATACTTAATAATTAGATTTAATATTTATTTGGAGTTATCTTCGATTGAGCTGCTATTTTATTTTATTTTTTTTTTCATTTTATTTTAGTAAATAATTCGCAGAAGTTTTGGTTATGTTTGTGATGGTAAATCATTGAATTTAATGATTATGTTTACTTTTTTTTAAGCAAATATTTAAAATTATGTTAAGAAAAAATAGTATCTCTGTGTTTAAGAGATTAACATATGTTGTTCTGTTTCTTGTCTTTAAAATAATCTCAGCAAACAAAAAAAAAAAAAAGGAAAGACGAAGAAAATTTTAAATTTTTTTTGGCAACATTTAAGCTTTATGCCATTGACAAAGGAGGAGAAGGATATTTTTATGTATAATTTTTATACATCCATAAAGTTCCGTTGTTATAGTCAAGTCCATAAGTGGTTCAAGTCGTTCGACTATATATTGAACTTATGACAATCATTGTTAAGTCGACCTTTAATTGGAAGAGAATGTTTGGAATTTCAACGAATATGATTTAAATACTATTTTGATTTCATATGCTTTTCTTAAATGCTAGCGCTCAACAGTATATTTAAACAGTTACGATTTCACCTTTGCTCTTTATTACAGCTAAAAGAAATCGATTCTAAAAAAAAAAGAACAGAAAACAGGTTCTTTTTTTTATGTTCACTTTTGATTAACTGAACATTTTTTCTAAAAAATTATTATTTTAAATTCCCAAATAAATTTAATTCTTATCATTATTTTCGAAAACATGCCTATGAATACTTGAGATATTTACAAATGTAAGCATTTTTCTAATAACTGAGTTTATTTGGTCGAAAATACATATTTAAAAGTTCCTCGTCAAAGAACTTTAGGTTTTAAAAGATTTTCATCTTTTAGAATTATAACGCGTTTTTTTTTGTATTGAAAGTAAAATTTGTATTTTTTATAACTTTTCCAGGCGTAATAGCGTTATAGCAAAAAAGCAAGTATCCTTATGTTAAGCTCCTTTAATTTGTTCTTTAGAAGTTTTATTTTTGAATTTCTGTAAAGTTTTACCATAGATCCGCTTAAGCTTACATAGGTCAGTAGTAGCATTATAAAAAATATTTAGTATAAACGGCAAGCTACGGTCCGAACTAGAAGCAGAGTTTGTTTAAGACAAACATTTTTGTTCTTCTTTATAAATTTATAATATCAAAGGAAGAGAAGATTTTCAAGATCTTTAAAGATTGCGCTGTATTTAAAGTTTTTTTTTTAGCGGGATAGTATTTAAGAGGACAGGATAGGTCCGAAAAATTTGATTTATTTCATCTACAGAAGAAATGATTGCAAATTGAGACCTTGAGTTTTGAAAATTGAAAATTAAAGCAACTTTTGAGTTCAATTCGGTCTAAGAAAGGTTAGTAAGACTTTTGACTTTTCTCATCATATTATAATATTTAATTGTTATCTTTTTGGGTAGATGGTAAATTAATAAAAAATTGGTTTTGAGATTTTTTTTTTTTTTTTTTTTTTTTTTTTTTTTTTGCGTGAGAGTATGGAGATAGTTTACAGTCAAAGTATATTAAAATAAAATTCTGTGTATTCTTTGAGAAAATTCAAATTTAATAGAGAATTACTTCTTTTCTCTCTTATCGAATAGTTTACGAATGCTCTCTCCTGACTAAGCACATTAGCTACTACAACTATGAAAGATCGACCTACGATTGGTCAATGGCTTTTACAGAGAGAGTTACAACTTCCTTAGGTGCCATCTAAAAAATGTGGGTACTTTAGGTAGATTCTGCGAAGGGTCAATGAAAACGATCCATCACTTCATTTGTGGATGTGAGACAATTTGCAGTATCAGAAAGTAGATACTTGCCGAACAGTTCATAACATCAGACTTAACATGGTGCCCCCAGTTAAAAGAAAATGAACGGACTTACAAGAATACTAAAGAGAAAGAGGGCTAGAAATAGAGGCGAGTACAATAAACTTTTGTAGATCTACGCTCGGTATGGGTTGCCTACAACAACACAATATAATAAAGATGCCCTCTGAGTAGAAAGTTTGCATTTTCGAGGCGAAATACTCATCGAGCCATTTTGGCACACCTTCAACTTTTGTGAATCTTTGTTCTGGTAAATATGACTGACTCGATCTGAACAAGTGGTAATTGGGAAAAGCCAATTTTATTTAAAAGTGAACATCACTTTTTGGGTTGCTTTATCTTGAAGTCTTATTTCTTTGCAATCAAGCAGAAGTTCCTTTGCCCGTAAATGGTCTTTTATCTTCAGCTTGTCACTTAATTTGGTTAGCTAGTCTTGATATCTCGTTCAAATGTCACAGTTTCAACAACAGGCATGATGAAGTTCATCATATTTTCCAATTCTACTAAATGCTAAGCACTGGCACTTTCTGAACAGAAATATTCATTTGGACTTTGCAAGAGATGTGCATGGTTTTCCTTTATCAATGAATGCTTTTTGTTGTTTTTGGAATTGTCGCATAGATAGATTTTTTATTTCAGTAGCATGCGCTATTTTTCTATTTTTTTTTTTTTGCATTTGAAAACAGGATAACATGCCGGGCTATAAATACCGTTTGTTGAAATCCATCTCCTTACACCTGATTGTATACTGACCAGCAAGCTTGTAAACTACCCAAACTTATAACATACAATCTATCTATCTACACCTGAAATGACGCGCGAAATTAACGTCACATACGTATGTAGAAATTATTTCTATCGTTTCATTGGATAAATAATATAACATATGTATTCGCTTGATCTCTCTTACTACGTATTTATAAAAATTAGAAAATTTTGATAATGAAAATGAAAAATCGTTTTCAAATTACAAAAATATAAAAATAAATATATTCAAGATAGAGGAAACTAATCGAAGTATAAGTTGAAAAAACTAGTATGGAGACCATTAAACACGGAATTGTGTTTATTGTTTACTTAGAATATAGAAAGAAATTAGAAAAGTGATTAGAGTAAGTGTAGAGTAAAATTAGATTATATTATTAGAACAAACCACTTAGTAGCTGCTGATAAACCATGAATGACTTTATAGTAACATAAAGTCTTAATCTCTCAAGTTAGCTAGAATTCATTGAGCAAGTTTACAACTTAAGCTATTAATTCTTAATGCCAGATGTAACTAACATTCATTAGATAAATGCGACAAACAACGTTCATCTGTAAATAGAAAATAATGCATTCAATTGAAAAAAATGTTTAGATTGAGAGAAGTAAAAATTAGAAATGTTTATGGTACGCTCGTTCGTCACTCTATATACTAAAACAGATTCAATACTACTATCATTATTGCAAATTGTTTTCAAACAATTTTAAGAAATATTTCAATTTAATCTAAATATATATTGTACGTCGAACTTTACTCAGAAGAGACCTCGTTAATTACAACGGGATCTTGCTTTTTGACAAACTTTATTTCTTAAATGTGTCCAGGAATACATGTAAATTTTCAAGAAAGTAAACTATAAACGGAAGGATTTATAAACAAATATAGATAATTCGATTTAACTTTCTGCGTTTAGTAAGAGTTTCGATATTTTATGATATCAAATTCTGAAAAGAAAAAAATTTGGCAAAACTTTCTATTTTATTGGTTTAGAATAAAAATATTTTTCAATTTGAAAATAATTTAATTTATCACAGGAGAGAGATATTATATGGTCCTGGTTAGATCATACATTTTATATCATAAAAAAAAAGGATTCGCTGGGGGAAAAAAAAACCTGAAAAAATAAAACGAATATAAATAGATTCTCTAGTAATTAAATTGTAATTGAAATAAACGCATTTTAATCTCTTAATATGCAATAGCAACATACGTCTAATAAATAGAAGTAATTTAAGAAAGATTTCAAAGTTGTATCTGCTGTGATTTTCTCCGACGTCGTTCCAATTATTATCACATGTCGAAATCAAACGTACACAAGCATTTTTTTTATCTTTAAGCCCTGCTTCTATCTCTGTATTTCTTCCTTATCATTATTGTGCCTACATATATATACGAAATATTTCCTGAGCTAACTGGTTAAATATGAAAAATAGGAAAAAAAATTGTAATATAAAAGAAAATCAAAATCAAATGCAATGCATTAAAATATAAACTACATAAAAACTAAAGAAAAAACTTAAAGACCAAAACGATTATGAGAAATAATGGTAAAAATTTCAAAATATTTTCTTAATTAACTAACAACTATAATGCCGTAGGTATATCGATCTAAAATTCTTACATATATTTGTATTTTTGTAGCTAAACTAAAAATGAAAAGAATTGATGTAAATATGCCCGTCCGTAGGTCCTTCTGTCTATTGAAGGACAAGTTACGGTTTCAAAATTTTATGCGCGAAAAAAAAATGAGTCTTCAATTTTTGTTTCTCGCTTCGATCACTCAAATTAAGCGCAAACATCACTGGCAATAATTATCAAAAAAAAAAGATAAATAAATAAATAAAAGACGGATAATTTTTCTCTTTCCTTTAAAAGTATGGTTTTTCAAATTGTAACGCTTTCAGTTTAAAACTTCAAGTAGGGATTTTTAAATCGTTCTCTGAAATCGGCAAAATCGTAGCAAAGATTCGCTCATAACAAACTTTGGCAGAACATATAAATATAGTTTCTGCCTATGCGAGATTTTGAACGAATCTTTGTAATAAAATATCGGAAATAGGTTTAAAAAAAAAAGAAAAAAAAAACGGATGCTCTACAACCTAAACATTAATTCGTTTATCTTTTTTACTTCATTGTAAATTCTAATTCGCTCATGAAAGTTGAATATAAATCATGTGCAATAATCGTTGTTCTTTTCATAATTCACGCAATTCCGAAATTATTAATTGTATTTAAAGAAAACTTCCCACAGTTTAGGATAAATGCTTTATTGAATCCGAAAATTTCATCGTTTACGAAAGAAAAGAAAACGATTTAAAAAAATGTTTAAAATATTTGTATTCAAACGTGGAAAATAGGAGTTTTAATTTAGAAATATCGGTGACCCGACGGATAAGTATAAGATTTGGCATATTCTTCTCGCCAGGTATTCGTCTGTATGTCTGTTTTTCTTAATTTTTGTATTCTTGTAAAAATTATGAAGTTAAATTGTGGCACAAATGTTTTTCTATTTTGTTTTTTTTTTTTTTAACTACAAAAGAGATCAAATAAGGAAATGGATATAGTTCGATTGTAAGCACGTATGTATCACAAAAACCAAAAAAAAAAACCAAATTTTTTGCAAATTATATAATTATACTTTTCAAAATTTAATGAAAATATTTATTTAGAAATTATTTTATAATGCAATTACATGTGAAGCCGTTCTCGATCAGAGTAACTGAAAAGGTTTCTCGATCATTGTAGAAAGTAGATAAGAAGGCGAATGAATATAAAACTTTCTTTTTTAAAACTGTTTCAAAAAGAAAATTGCGAGCGTACAAAAGGTAAAATTCGATTTTTTTTACAAAATAAAGAGAAGACGAGAATATGACATAAGCAGTTAATTATCGAATAAAAAAAAAAAAAAATATTTTCAAATTTTTGTATATTTTTTTAAAATTCTTTAACTATACTAAAGGGTCAGATCATGTTTTTTTTTGTTTTTTTTTTCTGATTAATTTTTGCTTTAAAGATATATGAAAAAGAGCTTTAGGTAAATCAGCGATAAACATATAAACAGATAACTAAATCGGTTAAAATATTCATAAAAGAATATCTAGATATCTCACTAAAGGGATTTTTTTGTTAAAAATTTGAAAAAATTCCAAAATGAATAATAGCATTAGTTAAGTCTAAAGTAAATTGTTTAAAGCGTATACGCAAAATATCCTTTCGATGAAAGATATGAACTAATCGTTTATTTAAGTCGAGGACATCTTGAAATTCTCTCAAAATTTTTAAGTATCTTGTTAGAAAATAAAAAATAAATGAATAAATAAATAAAATGAAAAAGAAAGAGGAAAAGAGAAAGAGAAAGAGAAAGAAAAAAAAAGCAAAGAATCAAATGCTGTTATTATGTGTCTTGCAAACATGTGCAATACATATATATATATGTATATGTGAACGTATAGTTCATAAAAAAGTAATTATGTATAAAGGATATAGAGGTAGAGGCAGAGATGGGGAACACTTGTAATAGTTAGATGATAGAAATCCTTTTTAAGGCAACACATGTTTCAGTAAAAGAGAGTAGATGACTAGATTTGGTTTTATACAGAACCAGTAAACATTAGCTATAAGTAACTCTGTTGTTGTGTTTTAGTTATTGTTACTGCTGTTGAAAATTAATAATTCATGAAAAACCATAAACAACACGCATACGGCTTTGATGAAATACATACATAAACGATATTGCACAAAAAAAAAAAAAAAAGAAGTAAAAGAGAGAAAGAGAGAGAAAAAGAGATAGAGAAAGAGAAAAGAAAAGAAAGAAAAAAAAATCGCAACTAAGCACCTTAAGGTAGATAGAAAAGATAGCCTTCCTTCCTTCGGCCCAGAAATTGAACGGAAAACAAAAGAATTAAAATGAAAAGGTTGAGCTCTCTTATCAGATGGGCAATCACAAATTAGATGCGTAGCATTCTGAAAGCTTATTTGTACGCACATGATGAAAACACGAATGCATACATACATACATACATACATACATACATACATACATACGTGGTATATACATACATTTAAACATACCTACGTGGTATATACATACATTTAAACATATATACCATCCATCCATACATAGATACATATATATATACATACATTCATACATACATATATGCATGTACGCATGATTACATGTACTTGTAGATACGTCATCTGCGGATATGTTTAGGAGTCAAGTACAGTTGTTTCTTGTGTTTGCGCTAAGTATGAAAATGATCATCGCAGGACACGTAAAGTTGTGTTAGTTACCATTTCAAGTAATGCGTTGTATGTGAATGCTTCTGTTATTATCATTATTGCAGTTGTTGTTCTTTCATAGTTGATGGTTCTGGTGAAAAGATTACATAGAATATAAGTTGACTAGAAATGGCAAAAAAAGTAAAGAAATACAAAAAAAAAAAAAACAAGGAAAAATATGATAATTTTCCTTGAATCTGTAAAAAAAGAGTAACTAACTTACTTACCAGCCTACTTTACTACCTACATACATACAAACAGAGACGCACTTTATCAGATCATAATGTAAGATTAGATAGATAATATTGTTATATGTATTCCATTAGGTTTTTGTTACAGCTACTGTAACAGACAAAACTCATAATTTCCAAGATATAAGCAACAGTAGTAGCATAGTATAGTAGTTGCAGTAAAGATATGATCTGATGATGTTAACAACAGCAGCATCATCATTATCATCATTATCATCATCAGCAGTAGCAACAGGAGCACTACAGTTAGCCTGGAATTGGCAAATTCTAGCGCCACCTTTTCTAAATAAATGGAGTAGAGTAGAGTAGAGTAGAGTAGAGTAAAGTAAAGTAGAGTAGAGTAGAGTGAATATTTCTAGTTATTCTGTATGTAACAAGTTCTTTAATGGTTTCCCAACAATAAAAGTGCTGATAACGATAATGATGATGATTATGATGATGATTATGATGATGATGATGATCGCTTTACGATCAGGACATCAGTTTTTCCTTAACTCAACACATTATTAGCGGTAACACTTATATCTGTATAAATTGTTGTTGTGCAGACAAACGTGAAAATGCATATAAATGTATGTTTATAATACAGACGTACACATCTAAATACACACAATAAAATACGCACACATACGCATACAGTCAGTTTGACATTCTTACATTCATAGTTAGATAAGAAAGAAATATAAATGTTTTATATGTATGTGCGTATCTGGTATCTTGTATAGCGTTTGTGGTATCTTGTGGTTGCGGCGGCTCTATCTGTCACTTTACGGTTATGAATTTTATGATTTATGTTTTAAGCATATTCGAGTTTTTATTGGTTTATTCGTTTGTTTGTTTATTTGTTTTTTTATTTGCTTTTGTTTTGTTTTTTGTCTTTTTGTCTTTGTGTAGAGTTTTTTCCGTTTCTTCTCATTTTGTGTTAGCGGTGGTGGTGAGAATTCTTATCTTGATTTGCTTTTACCTTTATTTTATTTGTATTATTGTAGGGTTTCGCATATTTATTCCTTCAGATATGAAATTCTTCTTCTTTTTGATTGCGTTAAAGGGGCGTTCACTATTATTATTATTCCTCTTATTGTTGTTATTGCATTTTCTGTTTTTATTAAATTAAATTGTGTTTTGATTAGTTTGTGTTTAAATGCTTTTCAATTCATTTATTTATTTATTTATTTATTTTTCTTTTCTTTTTTCGTTATTCCATTACTTGTGCGAATGTCTGCGCTGAAGGAGTTAACCTCATTGATTTTGTAATAGTTTTCTTTTCAATCTCTTTCATGTACACTTCGATGAATTGTAAATTAAATCATAAAATGTTTGTCTTATTAATGAATTTTTTTAAATGATTTATCTTTACGATCAGGCATTTATTTATTATTCATAAGATTTTTCTGTTTTTTTTCAATTTTTTTA
The DNA here is from genome assembly GCA_000671755.1 of Glossina brevipalpis. NCBI lineage: Eukaryota > Metazoa > Arthropoda > Insecta > Diptera > Glossinidae > Glossina > Glossina brevipalpis. The sequence continues at coordinate 3,323,105 of KK351012.1, forward strand.
TTTTATTTTTCATTTCATGTAACGATTTGAAAACATATAGTGAAACTTAATAAACTTAGAAAAGTTGATATATCTCACATGAATCTTTATAAAGTTAATGTTAAAAGTTAATGCAGAAAAAAAATTATGAAAAGTAAAAAAATTTGTACAGGGAAAGAGAGAAAGAGAAAGAGAGGGAGAGAGAGAGAGAGAGAGAGAGAGAGAGAGAGAGAGAGAGAGAGAAAGAGAGAGAGAGAGATACTGAAAGAAAGAGAGATAGAGAGGGGGAAGAGAGGGAGAGAGAGGAAGGGAGAGTGAGGGAGAGAGGGAGGGAGTTAGAGAGAGAGAGCGATTCTATAAAAGCTTAAGTAGGAAACGACTGGATAAGCAATGGCTGTGAGTGACATTTAAATTGTTTGCTTCTTTCTAATTTGTTAATGACTACTGGAGTATCGTATATTTAGCACAGAGTGTAAGCCAGATGACTAACCTAGCAAATCTGAAATCTTAGATTACTCGGAAAATCATTTCGTTTTTTTTTTTCACCGAAGGGCTTAATTGTATTCTTTCAAAGCCATCTTCACGCCGCATGATCATTATAGATTTTTACAGCTTATATGGCAAGGTTTGCTTTTGAAAGAGTTCCATTGATTCCACGCAGTAGTTTTTGGTTGGTGCCCTACGAAATATGATGGTCGAAAACAACATTTTCGGCATATTTTACTTTTTTATTATCGAAAAAATAAAAATGCTGTTCAAGTAAGAAAAATATTATGCGATATTTGTGGAGAAGATGTATTGATTGAACTCCAGTTCCAAAACTGGAAATTGCAGTGTAATGCAGTGCAAAATTTCGATTCGGCAATGATTGATTTTGAAGATGCACGTTCTAGAAGGTTAGGGAGAAGCGAATGACGACAACAAAAAGTTCTTAATTAATGAGGACTACTGAATAACATCTCATAAGGCCGCTTAAGGATTAAATTTATCGAATTATAAAAATATTTATACATCATAAGAAGATTTTCTTGCATTGCGACCACAAAAAACAAAAAATGACTTTCCGAAAAATCTATTATTTTAAATCTTCATGAAATCAATATTATGACATTCACATTTGTTTATCTATACTATAGTCGAACAAGATTAGATGAATTCAACCTACATTCACATGTTTAAGTATAGTTTGGAAGAAGATTGCTACTCTTTTTAGGTTTAATACTTTTTAGTTTGTCTAATGTGGCAGAAGTATAGAAAAAATCATTACGACTATTACGACTTTCCTTGGGCGAATTTTAATTTATAGAAATAATTTGTTTTCTTTATTATAAGCTAATGTTATATCTTATACCACAGACGATGTATTAACTTTTTTGCGGTTATATGTAATATTTAGAATGACTTACGATAGATCCATCTTTTAGTATATTTAGTATAAAAATTTATGAAGGAAATCGTTATGTATTGTCATTACGCCAAACTGAATTGATGTATAAAATTTGGACCAGTTTAGCCAATTTTTTGAACCTCGTTCCGTATAAACATTTCTATACAAAAGCCGAACGGTCTAACTTGTAATACTTCAAGACGGTCTAATTTTTAATACTTCATAATGAAATTTGATCTATAATAGTAATTAGATACATAAATTAATTGTATTAAATTTGGAGTACATAAGTCAATATTTTGAACACTACCCCATATAGGAGTCGTTACGAGAAATAAGCCTTTACAAGCCAAAACGGTGCAATTTTTAATATTTTATAATGAAAGTTAGTCCATTCGAGTTATTTGATATAAAAGCTAATTGTAGCAAATTTGCACGTATTCTTTCATATAAGAATTTTCATATAATATAAGAATTCTTATATTATAAGTTTTTAAACGATAGTAAGAGATAAGCCTTGATTTTGATCACGAAAATATACAAAGAATTCTATTAGGTAAAGTGGTGTAGGGTATTGAATGGTCGGCCTTGCCTGACTATTACGTTTGCACTTGTTAGTAAAATTGCTTGTCGAACAACAAAAGTGATCATTGTCCTTTTCAAACATCAGCTAAAAGTATTAATTAAAGGTATATATGTTAAGGTTTCGCCTCTAAGTCCAAGACCCTAAGCGTTATAGCGTCAAACACGATTGAGGCTAGAGAAACAGACGTAGCTAAGATCGCGATATACAATGCTTCTTACGAGCGTTTATAGTTTTTTAGATATCTGAAGTGTGTCTTCAATCGTTACAAATAGGAAAATGACTTTACCGGCCACCATTCGTGAGAGTAAATTGCAAACACGAAAATTTTTGTTATTCGTGAATGAACTTAAATGGCTTTTGCGATTAACTTTTAAAAATTTATTCAAACATTCATTTATATTTTAAAATGGATGCTATAAGATTTTAGATATTATAAAATATTTTTTTTTTTTGTTTTCAATTTTTCGTATCGACTTTTTACTAATAATATTCGCGCATGTGTACATGTAAGTTGATAGCGCCTTGTGTTTTGAACATTAGTGTTCGTTATTAAAGCTTTTAAAGTTTTGAAATTTTTTTAAAAACTCATAGCTTTATATTTGTATCGAATTTTCATTTCAATGTATCAGGTTTGAAAAAGAGTCTAATTCATGGATAGAGGTACGAAAAAATATTCCTATCAAAAACTTACAATAACAATAATGAATGAATACGAACGATTTAAACTCAAGTGTATATATATATTAAGATCATCTTAAATTTCCATTCATCCAATAAATGCAACTATAAACAAGGAAAAGACTTTTAATTCTTACATATTTTCCAATATAAAAGCGCAGAATTAGGAAACAAAAATTTGAAAAATACGATTAAAAACCAAAATTAATTCATATATTACTGTTCTTAACTCTCTAAATCTCTTCTAACATTATAAGTGAGATTGTGTGTAAAATGTCAAACATTATTCTAAGCATATAATATAAACCTGTAAGACATCTCCTTTTTGCATATGTTACTGAGACAAGTTTGTCAAATCCGGACCACGAAATGGATAAGGACCTATATTAACTTACTTTAGTCTCTTGCCTTAACACAGTTTGATTATAAGTAACGTAACGAATCAACAAAAACGTAAAATTAATTTTCTTAAAAATTTTCTAAATGTCTTTTTGAAAATTTTTCAAAATGAGTTAAATTTGGATTGAAAAAAAAAAAAAAAAAAGAGGAAAAAGAAGAAGTTTACATAGAACGAACGAATCATGATTAAATGTCTAATCGATGTTTTGAAGTTTAAATCTTTGAGAAGCTTGCAAGCAACTCTTGCAAAATATATGTTGCAATCCATTCTCTTCGGTAAGATAAGAAATAATCAGATATCGCAACGGATATGATATTTTTTTTTTTTATCACAATACACCAGTTTATGTGCCAAGTCTTTTTGTTCTTTGTTTTTTTTTTTTTTTTTTTTTTTTTTTTACTTATATATATTAATTATATTTATTAGTTGAAACTGTTAAACTATAATTCCATGTCTTTATTTATCTATTAAGTAGTAATAGATATACGAGATACGAATCACACAAAAGTTATACTTAGCTTAGCCGGATTTCAGTATACGTGTTTATCGAATAACTCAGTAGCTTAGCGCGGTGTGTGAAATATCACAGATAACAATCATTTTGTTACACTCCGAACGCGGTCGTTCATAGTCGCTATATTGCTTGAATGTGTCATTCGAATTAAATGACCGTATTTAAGGTGACTGTGTGCAAGCATTTATATGTATGTTCTTTATTTTATATCTATGGGGATATATAAATATGTCCGCAGACATATTGCTATTCGATCGATATAATAACAATTTATAATCAAAAGATTTGAATACAAAGTTAATTTTGTTAATTTTGTGTCGTGTTGTTAAATGTCACTATAAAGAATTATTACTATTTTTTGTTGTTGTTGTTGTTGTTGTCGACGTCGTTTCCGTCTCCCTCTCCATTTCTAGCACGGTCTTCTTCTTATTCATGTTCGACTATTTAAAATTGTTTACTAATGTTGAAGCTTTAATGTAATGTTTTGCATATCATTTTGAAATTTATACAAAAAAAAAAAAAATTTCTTTTTTTTTTGTGTGAGAGTTTTCGAAAAATTTTAATTACTTTTATAAAACATACGAGTATAATGAAGCCGGCAAACGATCGATACTTTATTTGTTTTTTATGAGTTTTAGATTATGTGAGAAAAAGAAAAAAATAATAAAAAAAAAAAAAAAAACAAACAGAATTCTGGGAAAAAACTTTTAAGAGACACACGTATAAGTAAACCTTTAAGATGAAATGCGTTCATTACTTTAAAAATAAAATGTTTATTT
>KK351012.1:3327963-3373944 GCA_000671755.1 Glossina brevipalpis
ATATATATATATATATATTATTATATATGTATATATATATATATATATATATATATATATGCTCTACAGATGTATCTATGTAAAGAAATGCAAAAATTGATCATCGCAACGAAATATCGGATCCAGACCTGCAATTAGACGCCATTGAAAAGCTACAGCCGGCAATATTAAGCAGCAGCATTACAACAAGTTGCTCAAGTAAATCGATTGATTTTAAGTATTTAGCAGTCAAGAGTGTTTCCTTTAATATTATACTTTTTTTAAAGGGTCTTTCGAGGAATTCATAAATTTTGATGATAACGCTTCGCATAATAAAGAAAATGAAAAAATATTAACAACGCAACATTGCTTGAACCAATCAGTGATTTCAAAATGATGAAGAAGTACAATATATTTATAAATATATATATATGTATGTATATATATGTACATATATATATGTATATATATATATAGATGTATGCATAATTAATATGCAAAAGATGCAAACGTATACCGAACAGAGAACAGACGGCAACGCCTTAAAAGTTTGAAAATCCATTTACATACGTCTCCTCATAAATACACATCCATCCAACCATCCATCCATTCGTTCATTCATTCATTCATTCATTCATTCATTCATTGATTCATTCAAACGTCTGTTGCCGATTCATTTGTCTGCAACAGATTTAAACATCTCTCTACTTTTATACTGGTGTGTATTTATGTATATGCATACCTTTAATATGTATATATGTATATATATATATGTATATATATACATATATAAATATATATATATATAAACGTGCATATACATGCGTGTACGTACGTATGTATGTTTATATAAGCCTTCCAAATTTAGGCCAGCTTCTGAAAATGGCTGTAGGCTTCCTCTTTATTTGCCATATTATGCATACATACACTTGCATACATATGCAAACACATTTCCTCAGCTTTATGCATATTCTAAAATTTTAAGCACTTCGTTTTTGTTGTTATTATTTTCATTTTGTTTGCCATAAAAGAAACAAGTTAAGCAATGTAAAGCATTTCCCTCCAACATAAATATTTATATATATAAAAAAAAAAAAAAAAAAAAAAAAAAAAATAACAAACTAAAAAGATTCGCAAAAAAGAAGAAAATATTATGATTCGCTCTGCTAGCAAAACCTGTAATTAAGATAATTTCTTTCATTTATTCCCTCATTAAAAAAAAAAAATAAAAATAAAAACGAGTAGAGAAAACCTGGTGTTGATCAAAAGCTGTCGATTTTTAGCAGAAAAGCGCCAACAAAATCGTATCTATAAACTGGGAGTGAGAGTTGGTCATATTATGCAGAAAGCAAAAAAAACAAAAAAAAAAAAAAATTTATATAAAATACGAAGCGAAATCGCCTAAAGCCTTTAATCATGTATGTACTTGTGTGCTATGCTTTTTCATGCTCTTCTGCTGGTGGACGGGTGATGTTCGCGATCTTAGCTTTTTCGTTTAGTTACTGTTTTGTTGAACTCTACAAAAACCAAGCGGGAAAAAAGGACAAGAATTTATAATTATCCCGACTTTTCTATCTCTTTCTCTCTCTCTGTCTTTTCTTATCCTGCTTTTTATTCTCTTTCTCGCTCAATGTCTCTTTTCACTTTTTTTTTTCTTTTTATTTTTGCTGCCAGTTACGGGAACTCAATCATTATTTCTGGTCTATGCCTAAAGTTGTGCTAGGCTCTGTTTTGTTTTTTTAATATTTTTTTTTCTTCTTTGTTCAAGATATTTTTCTTTCTTCTTTTAACTTTGATGAAATTATGATAATTACTGAAATTAATATTATTACTATAATTAGTGTTGAAAATTATATTTTTCAAAAGAGTCAACCGTTTTGCTGACGAAAAGACTAATAAACAAGGTTGCTGCGTTAAATCCTTTTATTTTTAATTTTCTTCTTCTTTTTTTTTTTTTAACTTATTTTCTATGTAAAAAATGTTTCCAATATTAGGAAACTTTTAAAAGAAATATATAATAAATTATAAATAAAATATTTTTTTTTTTTTTTCAAATATTTAATAAGAAACTTTTTTAAGTTTTTTTTTTTTTATATTAATTTTGTTTTGAATTCTTCTTGCAAGTTTATTTTAATGAATTATTTTTTTGCACAATTTTAATAAATACTTGGAAAAGAGTTTACGATAAATTTTAATTAATTAATTGAATCTAATTTCATTAGAAGAACAATTCAATGAACTAAGAAATTATAAAATTTACGATTACTATCATATTGAAAAACTATAAAGCGTAAGATATGATGGAATTCCTATTATTATGATAATACGAATAGTTGGCAAACTCGTCTTGTATTTTGCATATTTCTTCGTAGACTTCTTCTATAATAAACAACTTATTATATATTCCTGAAGCCGTCGTTGTAGCTGGGACATGTAAATGTCCGAAGTTCGTCTTAAGGGGCGAAAAGCTTTCTTATTTCCTAGCTAACTACGATTGTTTATATGCACTGCGTAGGAACGCTATACGATTACTGGTGATTTCCTAATTACCATCAATAAAGGGTAAGAAAAACTCTTCTATGCTTTCATGTCATTATCATCATATATGTATAAGTCAAGATCTTCGGAAGTAATCATCATAAAGTTTTTTTTTTTTACAAAAATTAATAACGAAATTGTGAAATTAAATTGAATTCCTTTTCGGAAATAGGCAAAGTTCATCTATACAATATCTAAGTATTCGAAGTAAAGTTCAAATTTTTGACTATTTTACTATTGAAAAAAAAAAAAATAGATATTAAATGCACTATGATCCAGCTGTCGCTATAAAATCTCATAAGAATTTTACTTCAATCTTTAGTAACTTTTTAATATTAATGGATAAAAATGTTGATATATTTTTTATTAAATACATAAACATACACACGCACAAGGGAGCAGTTATGTTCGGTTAGATAATATATTGTAAGCATCAAAAATATGCTGTTGTTCGAAATTTCTTGAGTTATATTAATATAGTCGCTTCAGTTTTTCGATATGACATGATATTTCAGTAAGATTTTAAAATAATAAGATATTAATTCAGATACGTTAGGTAAGAGAATACTATTCAAAATGTTAAACTGCAAAACAGTAATTGCAATGTTTGTAAAGGAATTAGTTTTTTAGGTCTTTATGATTCGAAATTATGATAACGAAACTACGTAAATGTTCTAAGCCGGATTGTGCTTATCTCAAAACAGTGGCCGCTGTTATCAAAATCCTTAAAGCAGGAAAAGCAAATTGACCAATTAAATACATTCGAAACGCGGTGCAAAGAGCCGACATTATACGTCATTCAATAAGTTCATAGGATGACATGTACTTGTCGTCACTATTGGAGAATCCACACAATCCTTTCGAGGCAAAATGCAACAAAATTTCGTGATAGTTTACAAGTTACATTCTTTAAACCTTCAAAATACGAATTTTGTTAGCATTCGCCGATTTTTGCCGATTTTTGCTGTCCATTCGGCTAATTGCCGATGTAATTCTGAATCCGTGTTGTCACATATCGCGTGAAAAACACTTTTAGTTTGTCTAAACATTTCCCAACAGCTGCTCTCAATTATTAACACGATGTTGTTTTTGCTTAAAAATGAACAAACGTAATACCAACTTCGAACTGAGCTTTCTCACGAACAAATGTTCATGTAAAATAATAAATGCATTGCCTTTTGATACCATTCGAGTGTCAGATATCTCACGTAAATTCACTTTTCGATCTTTTGTAGAATAATTGCGGTATACGGATACGAATCATTAGAGCGGTCAGCATCATTCGTGTCCGTAGGACCTCGTTTAAAGTCAAAAAACCACCGAAATTGTTATTTTCAATGAAAAAGAGTCACCTTAACACTTTTCCAGCCTATTATCGGTTTAAGTGGTTCGTTTTCCGATTAAAAAGCGATATTTTATCAGCACACGAGCTTCAGATTTTTTTATTGAAAATATTGAAAATTATAAAAATAGCGTCATTAAAACACCTATAATTTGTAAAGTAATGGGAATATCATGAAATTTTTAAAAATTTGCTTTGGAAGATGAAATTATCTAAAGTTTATAGAGTTTCGTCAATATGATTATTAGCTTATGCTACATAATAATTGAGTGATCTAATACAAGCAGACATCTCTAAATCGAATTAAATTTTGATATAGTAAGGAACGAAAATTCTCGCACTATAGCAAGACTTTTGTTTATAGGCCTTTGTTAATAATATTTCATATATTGTATCTGAACGAAGAAAAAAGTTCACGATTAGCGTATATGTTACACTTTCCATAACACTTCTCTTTAGGTTACTTATGCTCCATTAAAATATTCTATTCGCTTTTAACGGGTGATTTATTGCGGATTTTTTCTTAGATGACACTTGTATTGCATCAGACGATTGTATTACAAAGAACTCACTGTGACGGGTATTTAAATAAAATTCAATCCTACTTCTAATTTCAATAAAACATTTGTGTGCCTTTGATAACAGCGAATACAAGATTTTTCTTAAGAACGACGTGTTTGCTTGTAGGTAATCGAGAGAACATCAAAGTCGAGAAGGTGATGTATCTCTCTTATTTCTATCGTGGCCGTACTTCGTAATTCTTGTTCGAGCTTGAACAGGTGATTGCTAGTCAAAGTTCTCTCTGTTTTTCGCAATCTCCTTCTTGTGAAGGTTATTCACAATCATTTCCTTACTGTAACTGAACATATCGATACACTATATAAAACGAATTAATTGTATGTACGCGATCAAAAACGATTATTGATTTTGCTCCTCATAGGGCCTTCCTTCGCGTATATACCATGCAAGACGTTTGATAAGTTCATCGAGGACTTCCAAGTGTAGTTTTATCTCATCTTTTATGATGGTTAGAGAGCATAAGGAATCGAAATTATTTCTCTACATTTTTATTATATATATTATATATACTCAAAAGTCATGTTAAATTCATGTTGATAGACCGAACTTTCAATTTAGAAAAAAAAAAAAAAAAAAAAAACTTTTTCTTATATTGATAATAAGCAATAAATGTGTGTCGGGTGTTTAAAATTCTCCTTAACATAATCATCGTTTTCCGGCAGATGTTGGTTCATTTGAAAACATTTACAGTTGAGCTGGCATTAACATCTAGTTTCTAAAAAGGTGCGCACGCGCTTGCTTAGTTATTTATAATGTTATTAATGACTTTATATTTTCTTTCTTTTTTTTTTTTGTTGCTTTAATCAGTAGAATTAATTAATTAATATCTTTCTTGGCAATATTTGCTTTTAATTGCTGATAATTCCACTAATCAACGTACCATCGATACGTCCGCCTAACAAGTAATTAAAAATTATTTTATGTGCAATAAAACGCAATAAAAGTAAAGAAAAAAAGAATTAGTTTATTATATACACATTGATGTAAAAACGCGTACAGAGGGGCGTAAAAACGTATATTAATTTGTTTTCGTTAATGGCTGCAAATTAAATTAATTTATAAAGCGTTAAAGCTATTAAATGAAAAAAAAAAAAATGAAAAAAAATATTAATTATAGAAAATGAAAACGTACTCTCTTGTAAACACTTGAGTTATTTAGAAAATAAATTGATTTTATTTATGACAATTTGGTCAATAATGACTTGAAAACATTTGAAAATTATTGTTCGTTAATTTATATTTCTAATAATGTACAGTTAATGTTAATTTATTTATATTATGATTTTAGTTGCTTTCTTCGAATGCTGGTCAATCGCCGCAATCGGGAGATACACCGACTGTACAGTCAACTATTGCCACACCTAACGCACCTGCAAGCAGTCCCGGTGGTGATTGTCGTTCAAATCCCGCTGCCGTAACGGCTAACAGTGGTGGTGGTAATGGTGCTGGTAGTGGTAGCACTAATGTTACCGGTACCGGAGATGTTTCTGCAGGGGCTTTAAGTCCCGAAGGCTTATCCCAAAGTTCGAATAATCTTGGCACAGGAAATTCTACTATGACTGCCAGCGGCAATTCAAATATGGATGGTCCTGCTATTTCAGGAAATAATAGTTCGAATGCGGGAGGTTCATGTTGCGAAAACGGACGACCAATAATGACCGATCCGGTATCCGGACAAACGGTGTGTTCCTGTCAATATGATTCAGCTCGTTTGGCTTTGTCAAGTTATTCACGTTTACCAGCGGCCAGTGTGGGAGTCTACGGTACACCGTATCCTTCTACTGATCAAAATCCCTATCAGAGTATAGGAGTAGACAGTTCGGCATTCTATTCATCTTTGGTAAGTCGATAACAGCTTTTTGCCCTTATTTGTTTTGCTTTCTTTTTGAAGTTCTTCAAAAATTGTCCTTTGAAGTGAACACATGGCTGGTTATACGTAGTCACACACACACACACACACACACACATACCATACACCATATACTATATACACATATACACAAAATATGCACACATACAATATATATAAATGAGTTAATGCAAATGTACATAAATGCTTAAATGAAATGATACTCTTATGGCTGTTGGGGTTGCTGTTGTTGTTGTTGTTGTTATTGTTGTTAAGAGAAAAACATGGCTTCCATTTCGACCATTAAAAGACCACCAGTTAAAGGTAGTTAGTTAGTTAGTTAGTTAGTTAGTTTGCTTGGGCAATGCTAGTTGCTTTAGAGTATTATAATCAAATGAGTCCCTGTTTACATACATACCTGGTTTAGATGGTTGCATAGTGAACGATTGTCTATAGTTTGGTTGCTTCAAACATGCACTTTGTATGTTTTGTATTTATTTTGTGTTCAAGAAGAAGAGAGGTCGTTCATTACCACCACCATTACCGTCATCGTCACCATCACTATCACCATCACCGTTACCGTCACCGTCACCGTCACCATCATCATCACCATTACCATCATCGTTTTACCATTACCATTACAATTACCGCCAGCAACGTTACCGATGTACACCAGCGATTTTATAGGAACTAAAAGTAATGGCCGACAACATGCAAACTTGTTTGTGCGTGTGTGTATATGGTTTAGGTGCAATGTAAAACAACTGCATAAATGTGACAATAAAATGCCACAACATACAGTGAAGTCTCCTCATCCTCCTTCCACCCGCTTTGATTGTTTCTTTGCTTAACAGCAAGGGAAACAAGAGAAACAAGAGTCTATTAAAGAACTAAGCTTTGTTAATATGGATTTCATTTGTAGAACATCAAAAAATGTATTAAAACTGAACATCTACATGCACATATGTCAACAAAATAAATACAATATAATTATATATACGTACATATTAACATACACACATGTATACCTATACAAATAACATACGAAATGCAGCATTAAGAAAACGTACTGGTCTGTCTCATCAAACCATCGTTTCGGTTTTTCTTCTTTTATATTTTTGCGCTTTGAAACTCGAGTAATTTCAATATATAGATATATAGATATGTATATACATATATATATATAGTTTTTCTGTTTCTCATTTTATTTTGCTTTGACTTACTTTGCATGTCAATATAATAATATTGGAAGAGAGAGAGACAAATCGAATTATTATTATGGCTGATTTTGTGTGCAGTTCACATTTTGTTGATAACAAACATACATATTCACACAACAAAAATTTCCAAGTTCAACTTAATGCTTTTAATATATGAGCGTACATGTCATTGCTGTTGTTGTTGTTATTGTTGTTGATGTGTTGTCTCTGCTGTATCTAAAATGAAATATAAAAAAAAAAGAGCCGGTTAACCGTTTCTTTTATTATGCCATCAAGGTAATCTGATATTTTTATTTTCATTTATACATACATATATGTATGTACGCTCATAGATGTATAGCCAGCTATAGGTAGATATGTACGTAAACTGGTAAATGTGTGTATGTACGCTTTTAAGTTCAACCATAACAAATATAATGGTTGGCCTGGTTTAAATACCCTCAAAACTGAAACCGTTTAAATGGCAACCGACAGCAACAGCAACAGTAACAGAGAGGCAAAAACAGAAATGGTTGTTGTTGGTTAAACAAATGTAACTTTTTGTTTATTGATATACATATGTATATATATACATATATGTATATATATATATATATAAATAGATACATTGATATAAGCATTTGTGAGCATGCATGCATGCGCTAACTATGTGCCCATGGCTTTACGCATTTACATTAGATGAACGGCCAATCATGTAAAGAAAGAATTTAGAAAATTAAACTTTTTTTTTTTTTTTTTATTAAACACATATATGGCTTTTTGTTGTCAATTTATTTGTAAAATCGTCAAAGGTAGCATTTATTTTGTAAATTCAATGTTAAGATTAGTACGGAAATTATAATCATTCAGTAAGCGAATCTCTATTGAATCTAAACGAATTCTTTAGCTACACTTTGCATTTTGTTGTCTCCGTCTTTTATCAAAAATTTATACACGGGAAAGCTATATAAGCAGTAGTTACCTTACAAACATAAAATTCATATAAAGTTTAGGTAATTATCAAGACGAGTTCGTTTTTATCGCCGGTCACAAATTGATACATTTACTATAAGGATTCTTCTCGTAGAGTGCAAGGATAACTTCATGACCTTTCGGGGCAGACAAAGGAAATGAATACGTAGCTCTAGTCATTAATAATTCTATGAATAGAATCCAATGAAATAGTTACACAAAAACGCACACATTCCTCTCTATATTTCTTAAGGGGATTTTTTTTTAATCTTTTCAAACGATTTATTATACAGTTGCCTACTCTATAACATGGGTGTGTATATCTTATGGTATAGAGGAGATATATTGTATATTTTCATTCGACGAGACCTGTAGTCCAACCAAGGAGTCCTTGCAAAATGTTTAATGATAATTAGGACCCTCAATTCCCAGTTATTATATAAAAATAATTTACCTGATTATGATTTTCACCTGATGATGATCTTGATTTGGTAATGATTTTTACCTGATGATGATTTCTACTTGAAGATAATTTTTACCTGAAGATGATTTTTACCTGATGATGATTTTTACTTGATAATGATTTTTACCTGATGATGATTTTTACTTGATAATAATTTTTACCTGATGACGATTTTTACTTGATAATGATTTTTACCTGATGATGATTTTTTCTTGTGAATATCTATCTGTGGAAAAGAATCAATGAATACTGTAATTTAGTATGCAAAGTAATTTTGCGTAAAAGTTCTTGGTAGATCAGTTTGTCACATCACATTTTATAAAAGAAAATCTGCCAGAGGTTATGGTGCATATTAAAGGAGAAAAAAGGATTTATGCCGAATTTTCTAAGACCCATCGCTAAGTTGTATGCGCTCTTTGATTACAAGATAAACGAAAAAGCCTTTCATTCCATGTGTTAATCGCATATTTTATCGTACATATCGTTTACATTTCGATTCAGATAATAACCGTTTAAGGTATTAGTTGTACATTCTACATAATTTGTATAAATGAGGCAAAAAAGAAGGAAATTTATAGTTTTTTAATTTCTGAACTTACACCGGCGAAAATAATAAGAAAAAAAAAAAAACACTTAAAAAGGAAAAAAAAATGTTGGAGAAAATTTGAGAACAATCCTTACGCTTGCAATCGCTGGGGCTTATGGCGGACTGTTTTGTTATAATAGAAATATGAAAATGTAGAGACCTCTTGGAGCAAGTTAAGTGTTCCCCAACTGTTTTTAAGTCTATATCGGTTGAAAGACCATTTAAAGGCGATAATGATGATGTAATCAAAGACTTGATTCAGTCGGATCGCGCATTAAGATCGTTTTCTCTATTAAAAATTAATCATCAGACTTTAAAGGGATACCTATGAATATTAAAGTATTTTATCAACTTGACAATTTTGGACATAAGATACATTGCAGCAAATTCAATTTGTTTCACATAGTCAAATCAGCTTAAGACCAAAAGCTCGGATAGTATCGTATAGCTAAGACATTGGCTACACAGTACTGTTTGTGCTACTGGGAAATCTTCCATTGATGTTTCGCTCAAGATATACTCAATTTTTATGATATTATAAGAGAAAAAATTCGAAAGTGCTCTCATACTTGATCAAGGTTAGACTTTATAAATTGTAATAAAAAAAAATTATTTAGAATTTATAAAAAAAAACTCATATAAACTTCCATTGTTAACTAAAACATTTGCATTCATTTTGAAGAATTTTTGATTAATTTTAAGGTAATGCCCTAAGTACTTGCTTTTAAAAGAGATTAAGCTTAAAAACAAATTTTACGAAAATCACAAACGATCTTATCTTTAGTTATTCGGGACATTTTTTTATCTTTTCCGTCGTGATTGGTTACGTATTAATGCGTTATCAAAGCGATGATTTTTGTCTATTCTTCTGTCTATTGATGCTTTTATTCATTAACAAGAAATTCTTTGTAATTCCTTGGATTATTACCATAAAAATTATTCTATTTAATGATATTTGTGTGGAATATTAAAGGATTCGATTTAAAAAAATTTTGTTTGTTTGTTTACTCCTTGTTGTGTTTTGCAAAATGTAAAAATAATTATACTGAGGTTAATAACATTAAAGTTTACGGTGAAGTGTATTTAGCTTATTAGTGCTGTAGTTGCTGTTAATTTCACTTTGTTGTCTCTTTACAGAAATTCCCCTAATGAAAATTTAGCTTAATGCCTGCAATAAGCATAACAATTAATTGAAACTTTACCTTATACTAGCAATAAACAACATGGCAACAACAACAAGCAACTTTTCCCATTGTACGTTTTAATGGAACGTAAAAAAAAAAAAAAAAAAAAAAAAAAAAAAAAAACTTTTGTCAACAAATTTAAAGCATCGCAACTAATTGTTAACGAAAAATGTAATGAGAAGTAGAAAAGTCGAAAACTTTATTCGAATGTCACTTAAAAAGTCACAAAAAAAAGCAAAAGTAATAAAAAACAAAATATTGCAACGACTTTAAAATTTAAAAACAAAACAAGAGAGAGAAACAAAAAAAGATTTTAACCAAAGCATACCAGGTCGTCAATTATTAATTTTATTATTAAAAGAAACAAAAAAAAAAAAAAAGTCATCATTAAAATGGAAAAAAAGTCTTAAAAAATCGCTTCAGTTGACACGGAATTAAGGTAAAACATTTCATAAAATAAATTAACGAAGCAATTAGTTAAGATAGTTAAGGCGAACCTTCAATGTCTCATTATCTTAAAAATACTAAAATAAAAATCGTAAAGCTCTTATTAAGGTGTAAGGTATCATTGCAAAAACGTTACCGTAAAGAAAAATATTTTTGGCAATGAAATTTTTGAAATGAACGAAAATGTAAAGCCTGGGGTTTATTAGGTATATTTGTAAATAATAAATTAAAAATAATACCTCCGGAGCCGTTCTATGCCAGAAATTTTTGATTTGATGCGGCTTGTAATGTAACTGATGTAATTCAAAATTGAAAAAAAAAAACATTCAATCTAAATACCTGTAGCAAGTGAAATACTCAAAAGATGTGAAAAATATCGATTTCTATGTGTTAGGTGAGTATTTGAATAAAAGGATCCAATTTTCGACCAAAAACAAAAAATTCTTTCTTTCATAATTTTTTGTTTTATACCTTGAACCAGATGTGCTACAGGGTGTATTCAGTCTTTGCAGATGTATATAACATCCAGAGGAGCTTAAAATAGACCTACTTTTTTTTATTATACCGATTTAAGCTTTTCTGTCCATCAGACCATCTATCTATCTGATATGTATCCATGTACCCCAACAGATGGATAATTTTTGAGATCTTTTGACGAAATTCGGTATACTCATGTGTTTTGGATCGAGGACGAAAATGATTGAAAATGGATTTTTTTGTAGTATTTTTACGTCTATTCCTCATGTAACCCCCTATTTACAAAAAGTCTTCATTTGACAAAAATAACAATTTCTGATATTTTTAGACACTAAATGCTGGAAAATAACAATTTAGTATATAAAGTATAAGGATATAAAAAGATTTGGATCGGATGGGACCATTTTTTAAACCATTTTGAACTTTTATGTGATAAAAAATTTGTAGAGTTTTAATATTTTATGATGCAAAACTTGTCATTTGATAAAAAAAATTAAGTATACTAGATTTGAACTGGTTAGGCCAATTTTTTTAATCTTATCATCAACAAATAAGAGCTTTCATAAGAAGTAAGTCTTTATATGACACATAAAGTCTGGTTTTAGTGGTTTATGATAGAAATAATTGAAGAATAAGATCTTTGAACGAGAAGTTAAAATTGCTAAATTTGGACCTCGTCGGTTTGCGCTTTAGCCCATCTTCTCTATAAGGTTAACCAAGAAAGGTATATCTAAACGTGGCAAGAAGGTTTAATATATGACATTTTATCACAAAAATAAATAAAGAATTGCACTAATGAAATTGATGTAGGGTATACAATAATCGGCCTTGTTTGATTATATTGTTTTTACCTGTTTTCATTACATATTTAATGTACAATCTATACAATAAGATAATAAAAAATGTTATAACAAGATGAGGTGTGTAACAGAGCTTATTGTCTCTCAAGTGTAAGAATACGATTGTGATGTTTAAATTTATTGAAAGGAACTTTATAAACTAAGAAGATGCACTAAAATAATTTAAAGAACAAATAAAAATTAATTTCTAAATAGATGATCTACTATATGATGTATTTTTAATCTACTTACCTTAAAGGATTTATATAATTTCTCAGTTTAACAAGATATTTTGAAGAAAGGCGTTGAACTGGAGTTTTAACATATAAAATATCGTGGGCAACATGATTAGTTTTCTCGCAAACGAACCAAGATTCACTAACAAAAATTAGATGAAAAATCTTAGATTAATATTCTTGAAGTATTTCAACATTAGAGTTACCTCGGATTAAGTTAATTTTGTGAAGTAATTGCCCAATAGAATCTTCTTGTTTGTTTTAAGTCGATTTGCTAACGTTTAACTTTTATATGATCTTTTTATCGTAGTCTTTATTATTATATTTATATAATTGTTAATAGAGGAGCATTAATTTCGTTAAAAAAATGAAGGAGAAAAATTTTTATATATCGTAAATTTTTCATCATTTATTTTCATATTCCATTTACTAAGCCAAAGAGAAATTTTGTTGAAATGATTTTATAACTCATAAGAGAAATAATAATAGAATCATTAGATGAACATAGAATTTCTGTGTCATTTGCATAAGGCGCAGTTGGAATGATTGCAAAATCGGAAGTGAAAATTGTATAAAGTATTGGACTTTGGATTACCATATTATGAATTTTACATATATTAGACATTTAATATTCAACTTTAACATGAAAATGTTTATCTTGCTAATACGATTTATGTTAAATACATTGTAAATACATTGGAGTTTGTGGAAATTTTATTAGTTTGAACAGTAACTCATCTTCTCAGACTTTATCGAAGGACCTTTTTACATCTCGGAATACATCAGCGTAATAACTTTTAGTCTTAATGTTTGAACTGGTGATCCGAAATAACAAGTATTAGATGTTAGGTTTGGAACTTCTCAGCATGAACACCTTCACAGAGCTTCAACAAGAAAGCATGAAATCTTAGGGGAAAATTTCTTTGAAGTAATGAATGTGTTTCCACTTATTGTAGACGAATCGCTTGCATCCATTAAGCCTATAAAAGAATGTCAAAAACGTTTCAATAGTGTTACAGATTAATTGTATTGCTATTATTACTGTTTTATATTAAAGATGAGACGGGTGATTACTTGTCATAATCCATTAACTATTAAGACCAATATATTCAAAGCGCATATTCGGTAATGGAATCGATTTAGTTATGTCTGTCTAAACAGCTATGTTTTAAAATCTCTATTACGATCTGAAAAATTAGTGCAGAAAAGCAAATTTGATTTCCTTAGATGAACTATGAAAAAGGCTACGAAAAAGAAGAAAATAGGTCTGTTGGTCCAGACATATTTATTAAAATAGATATAATATTATTTAATTTTCTAATAGATAATGATCTCAATAATATTGGGGGGGGATTTGGAACTAAGTTTTAATTTTTTTTTTAGTGTCACTTTCGTATTAACGTCAAGAATTAGCTAATCCGGATGAATTGTTTGGTCATAACTCCTAAAAAGCTATATATAAAGCAGGGTGAATATATAAAGATGATTTCAATCTGCACGATTATCATCAAAAGTTCTTTCTAATCGGCCAAATATATTACGTAATATGGGTGATACGATGTTTATCGAATAAATGTATAACAGGTTGTCAAATACTGTATAACAATTATTGATAATTATATAAAAATTTGTTCCAAATCGCGAATATAATCTTTTCCTTATTTTCCCATAGATTCTTTTAAATCAATGAGCATGTTTGTGTGATCGATTTACCTGTAGCCTTAAAGTTTTAAGTTCGAATTGTGCAAATTTCAAACTATATATATATATATAAATATATCTAAAAATATATATAAAAATATTAATTTTTATTTCAAATTCCAAGTACATAGAGGATATTACACTAATTAAGAATATATGTCGATTTGTTTAATTGTATTTCTGAGGATTATACAAAAGGTACGATTAAGTGGAGTATGATATATCTCTATTACTAGCTAGCAGGTAAATACACGTCGGCGAATAATTTACAACAAATTAACCCATACATGTTTAGCTATAAAAAATTTCTTATTATTATTGTTAAAATTTAAACAAATAATAATAATAAATTCGTGAGAACGAAATTATTGAAATTTCTTTTTTTTTTTTGTATCATTTTATAATGATTTCTTCCTATTATTTTTTTTTTTTTTGGTTTTTTATTTGTGATATTTTAAGAAAACATATCACAACAAAAAAAAAAAAAAGACAAAAAAGACAAAACAATGTTAAACATAAATACTACAACATGCTTAAACATGTTGTTAAAATAATTAAAAATGTTAATATTCAATAATAAATCAAGAAAAAGAGCCTAAAAACCTAAACAAACCAAATCAAATCAACTACAACTACATGCTGCCACCATAACAAGCGTATCAATCATGACGGTCATAAATTCTAAATAACACAAACACGAAAAGAAAAAATATATATTTATATACATTAACTAAAATAGTAATAAATAAATTGAAAAACTTCATATATACATACATACACATATACATAGATACAAACGCACGCATAAGAGTATTTGTTGGTTTCTCGACAGCCTACAGTTGAAAGTTTTTTTTCGTTTAAACCAATCAGAGTCGCTTGATTGGTCTCATTGCTGATGAAAATTTTCTCGTTTTCGTTTAACTAATAAAATTTACTACTATGGCAGCAAGAAACAAAAAAATAAACAAAAAAACTACGACAACAATACTAGATGAATGAAAAATCAAAATGTTACAAAATGTTACCACAACTTTTCCAAAAGAATTGCATCGCAAAACATGTCGTTTTCATGATATTCAATAAACCATTTTTTGTCAAATGAATGGAGATATTTTTATTGAATTGAATTGCAAATAATGTCAAAGCATATACATTCGATTGGTCTGAAGTTAGCTCTTAACATTTTTTTGAGGTTTGTGTCTTTGCTAAGAATCAATAATAAAGAGGCATCGAAAAATAAACAAAAAGTGCTTACAAACATTAAGCAGCGTTAAGGAATTTATGGCGAAATTTAATATGAAAATGAAAAAAAAAAAAAAAAAATGCAAACATAAATGAAAAACTAAATCACGCCTTATGTTATAAAAAATACAAAAAAAAAAATTTATTGTTACTATTCACTAAGAATAGAGCGCTAGTAGTTGGAAAAAAATTATAATGTACAAACTGTGTTATAAAAAATTTTTTAAAAAGTAAACATATCCAGTTTTTTGTTATATGTTAAAGGGCTCTCAAAGCTTTCAGAAAAAATTAACTTCATCACCCTAAATAAAGGAAATCATAACGTTAAACGTTTCCATATGTAATATCCATCCTAGATGTGAAACACGTAAATTGCTGTAAATAGTGTATCGTCTCTTTTGAATTAATTTTTTTAAACAATTTTGAATATTGCAAAACACTTTTTAAGTAAAAAAAAAAAAACGAAATAGTGATTAAATCTTTTCCAATTCAATGGAATCTTTCTCGAGGTTAATGGAAATGAGCGCAAATAACCAAATAAACTAGAAAATATTCTAAGCGCAAGTAGATCAATAAGCTTACGGATAACATTTTGTAAAATATTTTTAAAAAAATATATCTCCGAAGACTATTCTTAGCACTAGAAGAATGACTAGTTAATTCTTAAGACAATAAAAATTCATAACGGCCTTATTATTGTTATTATTAATGCGCAGTCTTCATGGTAAATAAAAAGTAGATATTTTTCTTGTTTAAATATTAAATCCTCTTAAGCAAGACTAGAATTTATATAACTTGATCTTGAGATTTGTCTAAGCAACGCGCTTTTCTTCATTCCTGCATAAGTATATGAGGCAAAGTGTAGATAATTTCAAAAGATAATGAAATCCTTTTAACATGGAATTTATATTTGATCAGAAAGTTAAGAAAATGTAGCGCTTAACGCCTTACAATGCTTTAAGTAAAATTTATTTTACAAATTTTTTTGATTTTTCTTTTTTGTTAGCGATCATTTCAATTATAGAAACAATAGGACGATCTCTTTCTTTTCTAACCAAAAAAAAGAAAAAATTAATGATAGTAACAGATATACCAATCGACGACATTTTATCAATCATTAAAATTATTGACGGATTTTATTTGGATTGTGCATAAAACTGTAAGAAAGGATTGCACGATTGGTTTCTCTTACGAATCCCTTTTGTAACGAATCTCTTGTAAAAGTGTTATTTTGAAAGAATATGAACCTAATATTCGAAAACGATAATTGATGTTTTTCGTGAGACAGGAATTAAATACGTGATAAACAAAAAATTCTCTATACAATACTACAGCTTTCCGCGCTAATCCGCCTATCAATTACGTCAACCCAAATATTAAACCGTTAAACATATGGCTCAAGTATCGGATTTCCTAAGATCCCTGGACCGAGAGATCTATGGCCCACGTATCGGATTTCCTAAGATCTCTGGACCGAGAGACCTATAGTCCACGTGTCGAACTTCCTAAAATCCTGGGACCGAGAGACCTATGGCCCACCTGCCAGATTACCTAAGATCTCGGGACCGAGAGACCTATTGCCTACGTGCGGGATTTCCTAGCATATATTTTTTCTTAAGAATTTTTATATTAAAATATACGTCTACGAGGTATACTACATACGGAGACTTTTGACTATGATCTCCACTATTTACGGTGATGGAGTTAGATTTTTCCGATAGCTTTTAGAGCCGATAATCAAAAACAAGGATCACTGAAGGCTCATTTGTATATGCTGTTTGAAATCATTTATCCTTTCTTTAAGGGGGAAAGTACTATATAGAAATCCAATCTTTTATGGGGATTTATTTAATATATCCGGTGATATTGTCTACTGTCTATTGTTATTGTATAGAAAAAACTCGTTCAAAGAAAAAATGTATGTTAACTACACGTATAAAAATGTATGTTATCTTTAGACCAACTGGATGTCTGAATGATTGGGTGTCTACGTTTCGTTCAGGTATCATTAATGCTATTTATTATAGGTCAAAATATTGTATTAGATCTTTATAAAGATCTCATATGGAGGAAGATGAGCATGGTGATTATCATTGATGTGATTTTATCTTAGTCTTAAAGTAAGCAGATGGATCAGTTTATTTGCTTTACATTTCACGGATTTATAAAGTATAATCATTAAGTTCGAATTGTTACTAAAACTTTGCAATACAGTTGTAACTTTCTTCTCTCATGTACATGGTTCTTATTTGCTTATCAAGATGATTAAAGCGATCGTAAAGTACCGTCCGGAGCCCTTAAAGTTGTCGTAGGCTGATAACAAGTTTCCATAATAGATTTGCATTTTTCACAAACGTTATTACAAAGTTTGTCATTTCCATGATCAAGTGATAGTTAAACCAATGAAAAGAAAAAAGAAAAAACTAGAAGGAATAATACTACGACCGAAAGTCAAAGGAAATAAATGCATAGTTCCTATGAAAACGATTATGTTTAAGCTTATACACATTGCTACGCTATATAAATGAGTAAAGTAAAGATTTTTATTGAATTAATAGTAAAAGGTATTTAAAGAGAGAGCAAGAGAGAGAGAGAGAGAGAGAGAGAGAGAGAGAGAGAAACATAAGTGTAATGCAGGAATTATTTTTGACCTTCGAGAGTCTACCATATAATATAAATTTGTAAAAAATATTTTTGTACTTTTAATCACCGCTTTTTACCTTCGACACAACGGCACTTTGCCAGCTATAATATTTGTCAACATGTGATAAGATCATGTTTTAAATATAGAATGAGGGCCGCAGGTGGGACAAGATTGTTTTATTGTTTACCTTAACGTAATTTATTCGCGTCTTAAATACAATTTTTTAACCAATCCATCTTCACATCTAAACAGCCAACCAGTTAAGCATGCCATTCTTTAAGAATTATTCCTAGATATGAGAGAGCAGCCTGTAGTCTGTTGTACGCGTGTTTGTACGTCTTCGCTTAACATACTGATCATTCTAGCTTTTTTTTTTTCACTATTACTCTGGTTTTTTTTTCTTTTTCATTCCATTTTTATCGTTTTTTATTGGGCTGGGGTTGGAGTTGGTTTTTCTTGTTTTTTTATTTTTTTTTCTATTCATTTATTTTTATTTTTTTATTATTTCCTATTTGTGCTTTTGTAGTTTTGATAGCCAACCAAGCAATCTATATCGACGTAATACACAAAATGGTCAATTGTGTGGGAAAATTCTTTTTGCCGTAGAAAATGTTAAGCCTTTTATGAAATAAATATGTGTGTTTGTGTATGCTTTCATTTATATGAAAAAAAGAACGTATGTGCTTTTGTGTATTTGTATGGGAATGTTTTAAATTAATTAATTAATAATGAGTTTCTTAATCGTTTATGGCTTTTTAATTTGTACTTTTCGATATTCTGTTCATATTTGCAGAGCAATCCTTATGCTTTAAAGGATACATCGACCGGTACGGAAATGTCGGCTTGGACATCAGCTGGTCTACAACCAACCACTGGCTATTATTCATATGATCCTATGTCAGCATATGGGTAAGTCATTTTCATGTCCACTATATCATAGTCTTTTTATATAAAACATTAGTTTCTTTACTATATTTGGAAAAAATATATATATTTCATGATAAATTGTTATTTTTTTCTTTTAATAATTCTAATTAATAGTACATTAACTACACTTTTACTATTACTATCGTACGAATTCGTACAAATGAGTAATAGTCTAATGCTTTTAATAATAAAGAAAGCAAATAAAGAAATAATTTTTTGTCCTTGTAAGGCTGAGATCATGGATACGTGGCATCTGAAGCACACATGGATATCAAGTATTTGAAGCAAATAAATAAAAGTTGGAAATCTTTTTTTTTAATAGGTGCACGCTTACAAGTTCGATCAGTGTCATTTTCAAAAAGGAAATTTAGTAAAAAAAAAATCTTAAATTGTTCATCTGTTAATAACATGGAATTTACTCTGCTACTGTTCTTAACTTTTTTAGGCGAATTATATAAATAGTAAGTAAGTTTGATTGTGCTAGTTTCAGTTTTCAGTTTTACATTAATTTAATGGCTTTGAGTTAGATATTTATGAATGAACTTTCATAACTGAACCGTTTCGTAATCTTTCACGCAACAACAATACGTATTGTTTGTTTTAATCATCCACGTATCTCAACGCATGAAATGACAAATCCATCGTTCGATCGTAAATATAAATAAAAAGGTACAGTGAGAACATTTATTTATATTTGGTTTGAATGGGCGGAAGCTAATCTTTTTAGATTTAATATTGGATTTAAGAGTATACACATACAGTGTTAGTTAACATAAACATCGAAATAATTTATACTTATTTAGTCCTAAATCCCCATCAGTCTATCCCGCGCATCATTATATTATACACAATACTGTATAACATTGTTATTATATTAAGAATAACACTCATTAGATGTATATGTCTAACATGTTTGTTTTTGATAAACGAATCTACAACAAAGTACAAGTCAGGTACATCGATTAAAAAAGTATAAAATTTATCAAATGATTGTAATATGATGCATCATGCATCATGCATGATACAGTATGTATATATTCTTCCTTATTGTTGATAATTGATTCGATTTAGTCATTGCCCTCCGTTTATCTATCTGTTTGTCCTTTGTGCCGAGTCGTGAGATCTTTATACTTTATTGAAAAAAAAAAAAAATAAAAATATTAAATTATATTATTAAATCTAATATAATCACTTTTTTAAGGTTAGTTTGGAAAATATTAGGGCATGGGTTTTTCTTTTACTTCGAATGAAGATCTCAAAATTTTGAAGGTTTAAGTTATTAACTTTAACTTTTCATTTCATTTTTTCTTAATTAAATTCCTATCAAAAAATCAAAAATTAACTAATTCGGAAAATGTTTTCAGTCACAATTCCCAAAAGAATATTTTTATATATGATAGCATAAGAAAATCCCACATTCAGTTTGTGTACAGTTGCGTAAAAAATCCTAACAAATCATATAGAAATATTATCTGAAATAATGGGTGTCCCAATATTTATGCAAAATTTAAATTAAGTAGAAAACCGTTATTTTTTTTTTGCAAATTTTAATTCTTTTTTATTGAATCATAATGTACATGAAACAGAGTAATGCATGGAGTGGCACATTGGGCGAATAGTCTCCATGACTTTGTAGGCACATAAGAACTCTTTCCTTGACATTTTCCCGGACCATTTGACTTGACCAGTCTCATTTTCAATGTTGCTTCGAACCCAAAATCCGCACCAAACAGTGACACGTTGCTGATGCCTCGATAATCACATGTGTGAACGTTAAATGCGGAAGTTTTTTGACTGTTCACAGTTGACAAAATTAAATCAATATTTTGAATATAATTTTTAAGAAATTTGTAAATTATGGTCGTCAAACTTTCATTATTTTGAAAACATCGTTACACAGTGGAAACGCTTTGCTCTTACATGTTTTATGTTCACTTTTTACTAACTCCTATTAGACTATCAAATTGATTTTTTCTTTTTGCTTTTTTCTTTTACCACGCAAAATAACGGCAAATTCAAATCTTGTGTACATTTTGGGACATTCTACATATATATATATATATATATATATGAAACATGAATATCATATCGAATAAATGAATTCTCGCTCTGTAGCGCAAACGATTAGTAGGCAATAAATTCGTCGTGGCGAACGGTATATAACTTCCTTCTTATTACGAACACATTAATATAAAATAATGGCAAACTAAACGGGTAGGACTACAGACTGATTTAGGTATAAATTATATTTTCACGGAGGTACCAGATCCCCCATACAAAATTGTATGTTTTAATCCATTTAAATCCTCTTTGTATACATACCTGGAATATATTTTGTTGTACATTTTAGACATAAAACTGGTCATTTTTTTAAAAATTTATTACACAATTAAAAAAAAAACAAATTTTTCTCCGAAAATTTACAGTGGTTTCCTTTTAGAAGTAGTTAGCGAGCAAAGGAAGTAATACTCAGTTAAGTTAGATAGAAAGTGTAGCTTGAGCGTTCTTCTCAGGCACCAAAAGATGCGTTCATTCTGTTCCTTCTTCTCCTTGTTATAAGTAAAGTTTCGTAAAACTTTTGGCATTAAAACAAATGGCGATAGATTTTTTACTGCGATCGAAAAGACAATATTTGTGATCCTGTATGTCGGAATAAAGGAATAAGAAGCAAAACAAGAAAGAAAAAAAAAGCGAGTAAAAATGCTATAGCAGCCAATAATTATAGTATTTATAGAGAATAATTTTAAGTACAGACTTAACAATTTTGTTATTACGAAAGTAAATGTAAATAAGGCACACTTCTGATGGAGATTCAGATAAAATTTTTCATTAATTTTTTCATGCTTGTTGGACCTTGCCATTATTTGTAGAATACAACGTCATACAAATGTTCTTAAGGACTAGATTCTTCAGGGCGAGGAATAGGTCAATCGCTACTCTCGTTTTCAAAGAAGAATTGTTCGCATAACCTGGATCCTTATATAAAAATCGGTCTCTATAGAGAAAAGCAACACTTCATGATGTGCCTTTAAGATTAATGTACGGAAGATTACTGAAGGATCTTAGTTGTTATTTCACTATAAATGAACCGCTAAGGTTCTTTAAAAGGTTTTCGAGTAATAAGCCCGTTGTTTGGTTTTATTCATGTTTTTATATACGATGACTTTATCGTTGATGAGGCAGGTTATCATGTTGTTATGATGATTGTTATCGGGTGTATGTGATGTACTTTTTAAAATTTTATAATTTTTAAAGTTTTCTATTAAGACTTCCTTAATTTAATCGTGATTTTTTTGCGTAAAATCTTTTAGAGTTAATTTTGTTAACGTTGAGTTCATTAAATTTTAAAGTAAAAAAAAAAGGTTTTACTTATTGCATGTATTGCATAAGTGTATAAGAAAAAAAAAATTAAATTATAAGGAAAAAAGAAATTTAACTAAAAATTTGTTTTTGTATACCAACAAGATGGTATATCTTGATTACAGAGACCAGTAGACTGCAAATGAAACACACATACACATATATTCCTTACAGCACAACGCGTGCACATACACACACACAAACACACGCACTTATACATATACGCACTCGTACATCGAGATGTATATAGAGGCCAAAGAATCGCATGTTTGTAAAACATTAGTAGTAAATGTTGAGTATTATATACAGTAAGCGAATCAGTTGAGTTTAATGGTTAGTATTTAAACAAATGGAATGGCTATGGCTTTGTGCTGTTTGTACTCTATATGAGTGATAAAACTAATGCAATCGTTTTAATTGGTTTAAATCACGTGGGCTAATACACATAAACACATAGATATATCTGTATGTATATATTTATATGCATACAGGCTCAGTTACATATACACAATCTAAGCCATTAACTATATGAAGTTGTTTCTCATTACGATCGATTTATGATTTAGATTGAGTTGTTTCTTGTAAAGCGAGATAAAAACCATTTGATTTATTCCATTTTTTTTTTTCTTTTTTAATTTCTTCCTCTTAAAACTAAATGATAAGAAAATAACAATTGCTACTGGTGCTTAAATTAAATCTCATTCACTTGAGAATGATTTAAAAACATTTAATTATAATCGTAATCAGTATGGCAAAGGTAAAGATTTAAAACAGAAAAAAACCAAAAAAAAAAAAAAAAAAATTGTGCAAATCCTTCCTCAATCGCATTTTTTTTTTTTATATTATTTAATAAATTTAATGCTTATATTTTAGGTGTGGCTCTGTTTGCTCTTTTAACTTATGCTTGTAGAACACAAAACAGTAGATTGACATAAATTACTTTGATGGAAACTTAAAACCGCCAAGAAAAGCAACACCTTAGGCAATACATACATATATACATATACTTACTACTTATATGAATATACTTATATGAATATATGGACGGACATTAAATTGCACAGTAGCAATTATTGTGTCAGCAAATGTATGCGACATGTTCGTTTATGTACATGATCATAAAAAAAAAAAAAATAAGAGCAAAAAATTTAAACATTTAAAAGCTATAAAACGATTTTAAATATTATCTGCAAATAGCAATTAACAAATATGAACACGCACACATATACATCCATTCATATAAAGCGCGTCTAAACAAATAATGACCAGTGACGACATGCAATTTATTGATAACATGCTTTTCAAGCTTTGCTAATAATTAGTTGATATAATACTTTTCATATTCACCGCACAATTGAAAGAGTTACACTAACGTTGTCCTAACGTTTATCACATTAAATCCATTTAAAACATTTACTATCGCTTTGCATATAATTAACACAAAAATTAAATAATGTGAAAAGTTTTTCTTACATTATTTTGACAACTCATACGTCATGTTCACCGGCAATTTTATTTAAATCTCTAAAAGTATACACAGCAATCTAAAATGTAGATTTTGGTTAATTGTTACAAAATATATAGGGAGGCGGGTATTCGATTCTTTTATTTATTATTTTTTATTTTTTTATATGATATACGAGAATGGGAAATATTTCCGGAACATCCAGAAACCTGTATCCAATACACATCCTTGAAGAGTATGAGAGACTTATTCTCTGTTGAACAAATTATTTTTGGTCGGCTATGGGTCTTTCTTTCCATTTCTGTTTGTTTCTTCGTCCATTTGTCGATAGGTCTATATGTCTACCGGTTCAATCCGATTTTCCCTTAATCTATCCAATCACCTGTCATTTATTCATTTGTTCGATTGTCCATCTGTCCGGTTGTGAATCTGTGCGGTTGTTTATCTCCTTAATCGTTTATTTGCTTAGTTGTCCATTTGCTTAGTTATGCGTCTGGCCAGTTGTCCATTCGTCCCGTTATCCATCTGTCTACTCAGTCGTCCATCTGTCCTATTATCATTCTACTCAGTCGTTCATCTGTCCAGTCGTCCGTCTGTCCAGTCGTCCATCTGTCCAGTCGTTTGTCTGTCCAGTCGTCCATCTGTTCAGTCATCCTTCAACTCAATCGTCCTTCCGTCCAGTCATCTATTTGTTCTGGCGTCCACTTGTCCTATCGTCCATTTCTCGTGTCGTCTATCTGCCTAGTCGTCTATCTGTCCGGTCGTCCATCCACCCAATAGTCCATCTGCCTAGTCATCCATCTGTCCAGTCGTCTATTTGCCTAGTCATCCATCTGTCTAGTCGTCCATCTGTCCAGGCATCGATCCGTCTAGTAGCCCGTCTGCCTGGGCATCCATCTATCCAGTCGTCTCTCTGTCCAGTCGTCCATCTGTTCTGTCGTCCATCTGTCCATTCATCCTTCTACGTTGTAGTTCATCTGTGCAGTCGTCCATCTGTCCAGTCATCCTTCTACTCAGTTGTCCGTCCGTCCAGTCGTCTATTTGTCCTGTCGTCCAATTGTCCTATCGTCCATTTATCATGCCGTCTATCTATCTGGTCATCTATCTGTCAGGTGGTCCATCCGTCCGGCGGCTTCCATCCGTCCGGCGGCTTCCATCCGTTTAGTAGCCCGTCTGCCTAGGTATCCATCCATTTGAGCTTCCACCTGCTCATTCATTCATTTATTCGTCGCGTGTATTTTTATCGGAAATATGTAAAGTTGTTACTTGCTCCGTTACAGATCTCAAATTTGGATATTTTCGTGATCTACTAACCATCACGATTACGATAATAAAAGAAACCAAAATTCTAGACTTCAAATTATATATAATATATTATTATCATTTAAAATTCTCTTCTATAACTTCACTTAGCGCATTCAAAGCTTATTCGTTTACATTCGTTGAGTGTCCGATATTCGCTTCTAGCTTCAAGACTATTGAAATTATTATTTTTCTTTATTTAGCTGCATTGTAAAAATGTCAAATATTTGTCACTTTTTTTGTGAAGTTTTATTTTATTTTTTTTGTTTTAAACTAAACATATAATTATTTAGAAATACACTAATAACGACCTCTGTGAGCATGATATGGCGCTTACGTTGAATTTTTTATATTTTCACTTTTTTCTTCGCTTTTTATATGTAATTTTAAAAACATGCCATTCTTGACTCTGACTGCCTATGTATGTTACAAGCATGTGACAAAATTTCATAAAAGTTTACATGTATGTACATGTTCATGTAAATAATTATGTGTTATTAGTGTTCAACGCAAAAAATCTCATAAATCAATTCGCGCTTTTAAATATCGACATCTTTATGTGTTGTTGACGACTGGTTTTTCGCGTTGATGCCATTATTAAATTTATATATATATATATATATATACAAAATACGGTC
Source organism: Glossina brevipalpis (assembly GCA_000671755.1). Taxonomy (NCBI): domain Eukaryota; kingdom Metazoa; phylum Arthropoda; class Insecta; order Diptera; family Glossinidae; genus Glossina; species Glossina brevipalpis. The sequence goes on from KK351012.1 coordinate 3,353,933, forward strand.
TTTTATTACACTAAAAAAAAAAAATTAAAAATTTACTAAATAATTAGGTAGATCAGGTTGGACAATGGATCTAATCAAGCTTTTTAAATAAATGACGTAAAGTTCTACAAACTACACTTACGAGATGAACGACTAGCTGGCGACTAGCTAAGGTTTTAGTTATTCATTCACATTGAATTTTATAACACAAGTCATGCGGATGGCTGGGAAAGAGTTTTAATCAATATTTTAGTGTATAACGACAAATGCTTTCCAATACATGTCGCTAGATTTGTTTGTTTAGAACAAGTCTTACATTTCAATCGTCTCAAGTTTCTTATCTTTTATTGAAATGTCTACAACGCTAATCGTTATTGGATCAAGAAATAAACATGTATTCAATTTGAACTTGATTTTTTAATTATAATAATTTTAGTACAATCTAAACTAAACTAATAGGTGGTAAAAACCATATGAGATCACGCAACTGAACCACTATTTCACTAATTATTTGGTAGATGGTACACTTCTGGCGAAAATAAACGTCATTCAAATCCATATTATTAATTTCAAGCTAAAAAAACAAAGTTAATCAACATCATTCGGGAGTGTTCCATTCACGGTGACGATGAAACTGGCAGAATTTTTGAAAAATTATAGTCCGATCACAGCGCTAATCCCAAAATAGCACCAACTTCTCACTTGTTTCGGTGTAAATAGTTCCTTAACTATTTCTTTTGGCTTTTCTGGATCTCAGTTCGTATTTAGACGATAGCAGATTCATTAAAATTAAATTTAAAAAATTCATTCGGTTCATTAAAAGTAAATGAACAATTTTTACAATAAATTTTCATTTCTTCATCATATAGGACGAGTGTACAGTTATTTATGTCTGAAGATCCGCTAGCTTTTACCTGTTAAATGCCATCGCAGTTGTATGTTGGTTGTTAAAAAATGAAGCGAAATCTGAAATTACGTCTCTTGTTTAAAAATTTTATATACTAATGAGTTCAAAAAGTTATAACTGCTGCAGATATGAATTAAAAAATAAAAAATAAAAAATAAAAAAAGCTTTTTAATCTACGTTTCTATATTTAAAATCGGACATAGGACTTTTCTGTGATTGTCGTATATTTGAACGAAAAAGTTCAATTTTCGACCGAAACAAGGGCATTCGATATTGTAAAAAATTTTAATGAAATAAATGAAATTTGTTTCGGTTATGCTTTATCCCGTTTTCAAAAATTGAGTTTCGAGAAACTTGCTCTCGAAGTTTTGTTATGTGTTATAGACATGTTCTTTTTTATACCTACTACCATAGGTGAAGGGTATATTTCATTTTGTGATTTGGTTTGTAACTCCTAGAAGGAAACTTCGAAGACCCCACAAGGTATATATATTCTTGATCAGCATCCAATTTAGAATCGATTTAAGCATGTCTGCCTGTCCGTCTGCGTAATGTCTGTTGTAAACTTTCTTCTGGCCGTAAAAACGAAGATATCCACTTCAAATTTGGCAGAAACATTAAAAGTTTTTTCACATACGTTGCTATTGAAAACGGGCCAAATCGATCACAGCCCACGCCTACATTATAAGCCGAAAGCACGTTTAAGTTCTGGCTCTTTTGTTCTGGCAGTTTTTCATTAAATTTCATGGGTGGCTGTGTTCCACGGTATTCCATAAAAATTGAAAAAACTGCCACGCCCAATTATTAAAATTTAGTTTTTCTCTCTTTTTGTAAGATAACGGTGGTGATTATAATAGTTTCGGCACAGCCGAATAGAATTTTCTTGTTTATTTATTAAATTTTTTCTATTAATCTATGATCCCAAGTCTATAATATTGGTTCCCATGTTCAAATATTTCTCTTCATTTTGTTACCTCAACGATTTTTTGCTCGAAAGTGCCTGTTCTGCTGCATCACTTTTTATTAATCGAAACGACAATAAAAATAATATGAAAATAGTTAATTCTGGAAACGAATTCATAATCGATTTTAAAAGTTTCATCCTAAACTTTTTAATTCTTACTCGATTCTCTCTCAGCTTTATATATAGATAGTGATCGTCTCGATAAGATTATATTAGCATATTTTCGTTTCAAACTGTTTTAAAATGATCATAAACACTCTTTAAAAAATATCTATTAAGAAATTAGGGAAATTAGAAATCAATAAGCAAGAGATTAGGCTGTAACTTCCCAGCTGGTTTTCATTTAACACAGATAGTCTTTTTAGTCTTTTGCCTTTTAAGGAAAAGGTTTTCAATTTCATGCAAAAATTTTTTTGAAAGTAATAAATTTTTTTTCACATATTCTAGAAATTTCAAAGCATCTGTTTAATCAATAAAAAAATGTATTATGTATTTTCTGAAAAATTTATAGTAAAGAGAAACGTTCAAGGTTGGTATCAAAACATAATTTCTTACTTATTTCTCTTGGTTTAATGTGTGAACTAATTCTTTTTTCGTTTACAAAGGCAAACATAAGTTTTGAACTTAAGCTTTAAGTAAAGTATCTCACTACGCTCTTTGCACATATTGCAGCGCCTAAGTGGCAAATTTATCCAATTCTTTAGGACGTGTAGGTCGCGACTCAGATCCTGTTTTGGATATTAATCTCTTTTATGTTTTTTTTTTTTAAGGAAATCATTTGTAGAGTGTTGTTATTATATGTTCTTATTTTACTTTAATTTTAAATTTATTTTTATATCATTTTTATTTTGTTTAGTTAATTTTTATTTAATAAATTAATATAAAATTAAAGAAAAATGTCGTTAAAATCAATTCTTATAAAAAAAGAAATAAACTCTTAACTGCAACATTAAAATTCCTTGTCTAACTAACACTCATAATGATAAAAATTGTTAAGAGATTTCGAAAAAAAAAAGAAAAAAAACAAAGAAAAAGGAAAACAAAAATCACGCCAAGCTATAAAAAAAAAGAAGATAACGAAAAAATAGAAGTAACAGCAACAAAAGTGCAACTTGCACCCGGATCATATACAACAACATTAATATACAAAGCACATCATAGCACGGCAGCAACCGCAGCACCATGATAGACCAGCAACGTAAAAACAACGTCCTTGCAAAACAATAACTGAGTAAACACATAATAAAATAAAAGAAGAAATCTACAGAGATGTGTGTGCGTGTTTTTGTGTATGTATATGCGTGTGTATGTTTGCAAACGTATATATGGGTGGGAGTGTAGACCAGCAAGAAACCAGAAAAACAAAAAAAATTTATAAAAAGCGAAAAAAAAGCACCAAACAACATCAGTATAGAAGTTGTAAAATTCACCGCACACGATGTTGTTGATATTGCGGCACCATAAAAATCCCATGAAAAATGAAATTAAAAAAATCCCGAAAAAAAAACAACGACACAAAAAATAAAAACAATGAGAACGTTATCCTAGAAAGCGAAGGAAAACCACTGCGTGTAGCAGTTATTTTGTATAAAATAAAAAAAAAAAATTGAAAAATAAATAAAAAAGGATTTCTTTTTTGCTTTTCGTAGAACGCGTGAGTTTTATTTTAAAACAGAGTTTAAGGATTAGTTGAACTATTTGCTGGCCAGTGGTCTTATGAAGATGAAGCAACTTCAACCTATTAAAATGTTAAGAGGACCGAAAGCAATGGTTATATGCTTTTCTTGATAAAATTTTCCGTAGAACGAGAAAAAGAGAAATAAAGACTTAAACAAGAAAATAGAGGTGGAAAGAAGGAGAGCAAAGAAGTAGGGGAAACGAACAGAAATATCCTAAAGAACATAGACTTTAACTTAAGCAAATTATGGAATTTTCTTGTTTTTTCCATTTGCAGTTATGGCGCCTCTTATGACTTAGCTGCTCGTCGTAAGAATGCGACCCGTGAGTCCACGGCCACTTTAAAGGCCTGGCTAAATGAACATAAAAAGAATCCTTATCCTACTAAAGGTGAAAAGATTATGTTGGCCATTATCACAAAGATGACTTTGACACAAGTGTCTACTTGGTTCGCCAATGCTCGTCGACGTTTGAAAAAAGAGAATAAAATGACTTGGGAACCGAAAAACCGTACCGATGACGATGATGATGCTCTCAATTCAGACGATGAGAAAGATAAAGATGATATGGAAACGGAAAAACCAGCATCACAAATGCATGCTGGCGGTAATGTGTCTATGTCAGCTGGCGTTATGAGTACCGGCCAGGCATTAAGAAAAGGTAAAAATTTTTTATATTCTAAGTTTAGCGAAAGATAGTTTTTCTTTTAATTCTTAAAAATTTTTATACATTTTTTTTTTAAATTTTCATTTGAAATGCCATATAGATCATGAGAAAGATGATTTACACGAAGAAGAACATCATAAAAATCCCAATCATAGCGGTGAGATGCGTGTGGGCTTAAATTTTCCTGGTGGTTCTGGTTATCATGCAACCAACCATCCGCATTCCTATCATCCTTATCATCATCAACATCCAGCCTATTATCAGCATCAACAGTCAATGTTTGGTGCGAGTTATCAGCAGCATGCTACTTCCTCATCATCTGCGGCCTCATCAGCGGAGGGCGTCAATAAACATGATGGCGGCGATTCAAAAAACCAATTGAGCCGGGACTGTGGCGTACCGATTCCAGCGAGCAAGCCCAAAATCTGGAGTTTGGCCGACACAGTCGCCTGCAAAACACCACCACCTCACACAACTTATATGGGCCAATTGCAACATCAACAACAACAACATCTCAACAGCCAGCAGCATCAGCAGCAAATGCACAGGCAGCTACAGCCTCATCCCATGCAACAATTACAGCAAATGAGCGCTTTGGTGCAGCAGGCTACTACGCACACAACTCAACCACCCAATACAACGCCCGTAAATATGACGAACAACAACAACAACAACAACAGCAACAATTACGGTATAACTCCCTATGCACGGGGGCCCTACGGGTCATTTCTAGGTGCAGCAGCTATGAACAATGCACAGCCCTACAGCCACGGGCACTCGCTGAACAACGCCAATCCTACCACGCCTTCTACGGCGGCCAACAATGCTTTGGTAAATCATCATGCTACCCCTTTACACCAACAGCAACAACAACATCAACAGCAACAAACTTCCACCACGAGTCAGCGGGGGATGGGGTTTCACGAAGCCCAACCCGATACTCCACCCCAAACTCCGCCGAATATGAAAGTGCCGAACGTACACCTGGCCACGAACCTTCTAATTACCGCTACGCAAGCCCATACGACCGCTACCTGCCCCATCAATAATAATTTTTACAATATGCCCTATACCCGCTATACAGCCGGCAACTATTCGCCACGCGATGAAAACAGTAGCGGTAGCAGTTGTAGTAGTGGTAGTTCGGATACTACAACGACCACACAACAGGCACAACAATCTTACAAAGCGCTGTTTAGAAGGTAAGTAAAAAGTTCATCCCAAAATTTTTTTCGAAGTTGAAAAAAAAATTCCTTTTAGAAAATTTTTCTATTTTTTTTTTCTCATTAAAAATGTTTCTCTTTGAAGAATTTTTTCTAAATTTTTTCTCGAAATATTTAAGAAATTGTAAAAACGTAATTGAAATTTTTACCAAATCTTCACTAACGTGAAGTTATTTTTGTTAAAAAGTGGACTATTTTCGCTTCGGTAAATTTTTAATAACTTCAAAATTTCGTTGAAAAAATCTTCAAAATAATACAGAAATTTTTGTTTTTAATTTATAGAAAAATTGTTTAAAGATTAATTTTTTCCTTCTTTTTTAAATTTATAAGACGATTTTTGAAAAATTACTTAAAAACCATTTTAAAAACTTTTGTCAAAGTAGATTAAAATTAAAGCGGGTATCATACTCAAAAGGGCTTAAGATATATCCACCTTTGATTAAACCCTTCGATTCAGAACCTTTTTTTGAAGCGATTGAAGCTTGTCTGATCGTTTGATCTCTGTTCATGTATTATGTTCTTCAATATGCTGGTCATAATTTTTTAGATATTATGACGAAATTTAATATACTGATGTGTTTTGGTCCAAGGATGACCACTTTTACAACCACTCCCTATATAATGCCCCATTTTAAAGCAGTTTTTATATGACAAATATTTTAATTTCTAGTATTTTTCAACTAAAATCGATAGAAGTTAGTCCTTTGAATTAGAATCGTATAGGAACCTTTTTTTCGAACTGACTCCCGTATAATCTTTCTTAGAGGAATTAAATGTTCATATGATAAAAAGGTCTAATTTTTAATATGTTATGATGCAAATGAGTCTCTAACCGTAATTTGACATGAAAATTAAGAATATCAAATTTGGACTATAAAGACCTATTTTTGCACGCCAACGCGTATAAGAGTTCTTATGAAAACTAAGCCTTTATATGATAAAAATGTGTGATCGTTAATATTTCATGGTGAATATTATATTCATAATAGCCATTTGATATGAAAATTAACTGTACCAAATTTGTGAATCATCTATTTTTTACTGTTTGGACTTCAGCACATACAGGATGTGTTCAAAACAAAGGGTGACTTTTTATTTTTCTAGAAAGATATTTATTTATTCATCAATACCTGTTTTCCCCAATAGATATAATACATTTCTGGCAGCGTCTTTTCCTATCCTCCAAGCACCTGTGATATGCGCTTTTTGGTATGATCTTAAGTCCTTCCAGCGATGAGGTCTTTATCTACATAATCGCGGCGAACCTCCGTCTTTTCATTAGTCTTTTCACAGGAAAAGAAAAAAAACCCTGGAGAGCAAGTTCAATGAATACGTTGGCTGAGATTATTCTTGACCAAAAAATCGCGAACAAGTAATGACGAAATTTAGTAATTTTGGGACAAACTTTGCTGCCGCCACATGTTCCTTGCCCAAAATATCCGAAAAAATTATATGGCAAGAGCCAACCGATATGTCGACATGCTCAGAAATTTCTCGAATAGTGATTCGACGATTTTCTATAACAATTTTCTTTAAGTTCTCGTCGTTTGTTGACGTGCTATGGCGTTCAGAGCCGGCATCGCTATCAACATCTGTTTCGCCTTCTGTGAAGAGCTTGCATCATTTGTAAACATTTTTCTTTGCTCAAAGCAGACTCGCCAAATGGCACGATCAACAACAAATTTAACACAAATTCTTTGATCCATTTTTTTGACAACAAAAATCATCGGTTATACGGGAAAACACGTTTAACCTTTATATCTTAAAAAAAAAAAAAAAAAAAAAAAATAGGAGACAAAAATCGAAGATACATCGCCCATGAAATTTCATCCTTTCACCATTTTTTTAGAACACATTTTTCATATAAGATTTCTCATGAAAACTAAGTTCCTCTATAAGCCCTATAAGGGCTTACAAGGTATAACGTCATTTACAAAAGCAAATATATTGCTTTAGGTAAACTGGCTTAGCCTCGATTTGTTTTTTATGATTTCCCTAATATTAAGATTAAGAATTAAAGAAATCAGTCTTCAGGTTCCTCTACAATTACAAAAATGCGGAGAATTCTCTTTTTTGTTTTTTCTAACAAAATGTACTTACGTTCCATACACAATTGATAAAGTTTTTCAGTACAAACGATATGATTGCTACATGGCTTTGCGATCATATTTGAAATATGAAAATGGAAGTAATTTTTGTTAACTGTATGCGTTAGCATCTACTAGAAATTATCCAAATTTTTTTTATCGAAATATTTATTATTCTATTACAACTTTACGTGCACTTTTTTACGAAAATCCTAGTTTCAGATAAGGATCTCACTGCACTTATATAGAATGTCCCAAAATTTACGAATCCTTACATTGCTTTGCCATTAAACGTAAAAATGCAAGATAAATAGAACTTTTTCTTTTTGAAACTAACTTGGTAAACGTGAAAGGAAGGAATTTTAAAATAAATTTAATTTTTTTTTTGCATATAGCTTTTAGGTCGTTATGGTATTTCGAATAGGTTAGTGGACATACGGATAAATTTAAATCATTTCTTTAGTCATCCTGGAAAGCCTCACACATTTATTTCTAAATGTTATGAGCTTACACTTATTTGTTACATAATATGGGCGCGGTGATGGTTAAAAAAAAAATTGCAATTATTGAACTGATTAGCGTTTTAAGATTCATTTCAAGCCGCATCAAACTCTTATGCTTATTTATTTTACATATGTATATGTAAAAAATAATCCATATTTTGTATTTCAGTCAACAGCAATTGATGGCAGCTGGCTTTGTTGCACCTGTATAAATTATATAATATTTATGAAAAAAAAAAAAATAAATAAATAAATAAACAAAACGAGATGTAAAGCATTAGAACATGTACGCTGGAACAACAACAACAAAACAAAAAACAAAAACTAATCCCTTTTATTAGGTTAGTATAATGGAATATTACAAAAAAAAAAAAAAAAAAAAGAAAACTTTCAATTCATTCAAATGCATTCAAAAGTTCTGTGAAAATGAAATTATTTTTATCCGATTATTTATTTCATCTTTCTTTCTATTTTTGTTTATATTTTTTTTATTTTGCAGTATCTAGTTTATTTTCTGATTTGCAAATGTTCTCATTACCGTACGAACAGAACAAAGGGTTAAGTGCAAATGCAAACTTAATTTAGTTACATATTTCATATTTAAATTGAATTAAATAATATAACTAAAGAAAAAACAAATAAAAAAAAAAAAAAAAATTAACAAAATAACAAAAAAAAAAAACAGAAAAATAAATACTAATTTTCCATTTTTTTCGTTGTTTTTATTTAATGAATTAGGTTTAAGTGAATTTATTACTGTGATAAAACACAATTTTCATTTAAATTAACTTAAAATCATTCAATAATTGATTGTAATTGTAATCAATTTTGTGTATATATAATGCATAGATACATACATAACTATATATACAAATCCACACAAACACACACACACACATACACAGATACACATATAGATATACATAGCTGCAGACATATATTTATTTATATATATATATACACGATTGTTTAGTTGCGTACACAGGCTTATGTTAATTATATGCGTACATACATACATACATACATACATGCATACATGCATACATACACACATCCATGCATACATACATACATTCATACATTCATACACTGAATTTGTAAAAAAAAAAACCGAAATCATTATTAATTAATTATTTTATTGTCAATATTGATGAAAACATTTCAATAAAGCTAAATATTTAATTACACAACAGTTGGCGAGTGTTCTGCGTATTCATTTCATGGTAATTGTATTCGTTCAATTAATTGAAAATCGAATGAAAAACCATTTCTGTGAGTATCTTTCAATTATGTGGTTAATTCAATATTCGTAGCAAGCAATAGTTCAATATTTAATCCTGTAGATTAACGATTGCGAGATGAGTTTTTTGAAGCGGATAATTATTAATAAATGCGATAAAATAGTTAATAGTAAAATTATTCTCCATTAAATACGACGCATTTTGAAACGTAAACTTCATCACATTAAAGGAAGTCGAAAAAATTGAAAAATAAAAAAAAACCTAAAAAGTATTTTTCATTTTTATTCCTTTACTTCTTTTTCGATTACAAAAACCGACGTTTGTTTCTAAATTGTTTTTTTTTTTGATTTTTGATACTTAATGTTTTAATTTAAAATATTTTTCAATTTACTGATGAAAAACAATTCGATTTTATAAAATTGTACTCTTTTAGAGGTAATACAACTTTATAAGAAATAATAGAAATCTAAATTGTGATCGTCTGCTTAACTAAAACAATTCTGATGAAAAATTTCGTATCGATATAATCGTCTCGTTACAAGCCATTGCTACAACTGAAATATTTAAGAGGATGTTACACGACTTTGTACGAGAATGATAACTTAAACCTAAAGCTTATGCATTGTTTTTCCGTCTTCGGCATCTCAATGGCGAGGTACTGGTGTTCGGCTTCTCAATGACGAGGTACTGGTATTCGGCATCACAATGGCTAGGTACTTATGTTCGGCATCTCAATGGCTAGGTACTGGTGTTCGGCATCTCAATGCCTAGGTACCGGTGTTCGGCATCTCAATGGCTAGGTACTGGTGTTCACCACATCAATGGCTAGGTACTTGTGTTCGGCATTTCAGTGGCTAGGTACTCGTGTACTAACACTTTCGTGTTAACACAGGGACTGTAGTCGAAATATCATCATATTTGTCATAAGTTGAGTAATTGGTTCTTTCCCATATTGTATCGTTGCAACAATGCAATTAAAGAAGAACTACATTCGATGAATTGAAGTTCAATTTTGATATGTTTTACATTTAATCTTTTGTCCGAAATTTCACGGTAAATGGTTATTGATTGTAAGAGAGAAAGAAATAGCTTTTCATATTAAATTTTTCAAAGATATACTTTACGGTTGCCGAATATGAACTAACAAGATTTCAATTTATCAATATAGCTGTTGAAAAAATTAATGAACCTTGCTTACTCGACAATACGATATATAATGTCAATAAAGCCTTATATATCTCAACGACTATATATTAGATGACATTTTTGTACAATTTTTTTACAGCATGACATAAATATTATTTAAATTAATACTTAACTTTGATGGCATCATTTCCGATATCGGAGTAAATTATTAATTGAAAGATTCATGGAGAGTGTGATGTGATTTTCTTAATTTAATCTAAAGGATGATTTTTCCAGGTAAGATTTTGGAGTCGTGATTTCGACCGGAATTGATTATATCGATTTCAACATCTACACTAATCAAACTTGTATCGACTTCATGCGGCCATGCGAAGACATATTTTTCTGCTTTTAATAGCTTTTTTATGACTCAATTACTACTTCTACGAAACAGGGTTTGAAGAGAAGTGAAGAAGAAGAACATCAACACCGATTTGAACAGAACGAAGAAATTTACCTCAAGACAATACTACAAAAAGTCCTTCAATCTGTTATGTAAATTTAGACGTTATTTGTAAAATAATTACGACCATTTTAGGGAACGCCCACATTAGCTGACCGAATGACAGAACAATAGACAAACCATAAACTGTACATGCGTTTTTTAGTATTTAAAAAAAAAATTATACTTTTATATGCAAAAAAATTAAATATTTATATATATATATTTATTATTCTTTTTTTTTAAAATAGATGGAGGACTATAATGAAAGTGTAATTAGCTAAAAATCATTGTGAAATGACCAATAATTTAAAAGAAAAAAAAAGCACCAATACAAGTGGCAATGTCGTCAGCCACCAACGGCTATGGCAATAACAATAAAAATAATACTAATATATAACTAATAACAACATAAAGGACGATCATTAAAATGAAATTAATTTTTAAAAATATTAAAAAAGAAATGAATGAAAAAAACATTTCAAAAAATTACAGATTGTGAAAACACGAAAAACATGTTAACACAGGTTGAATTTGTTCTAATTGCTCTTTATAGGTACATACGTCTGACTCTATAGACATATATGTACACACATATATTTATATAAATATATATAAAACTGTGGATAAAAAGTATCGAGACTGGAGTTTTTCTCTAAATAACTGTGTCAAAAAAAAAAAAATTCAAATTTCTGTTTCATTATAAAAATGTTACGACGATGTTATGCCGACGAATGTTTGTTAAGATCAGAAGTTTTTAAGTGGTAGAAAATCATTTAAGGATGGTGGTGAAGTAGTCGAAGACAAACCCCAATCACGAAGACCATTAAATAACATTAAATTGAAAAGCTTGTACTGGTCAACCGCTCGATTGATTCAAAGAGATCTTGCAGGTATTGTTGGCATATCGAAAAGGACTAATACAAATAATATTGAACGATGATTTGAGCTTGTTCCAAAAATTTTGAACTTCTTTGAAAAACAAGTTCGCGTTGCAGAGTCAAACGAAATCTTTTTTATAAGTGAAAATGATCTAAAATGTATAATTATTGGCGATGAAACTTGGATTTATACTTATGATCAGAAATAGCTTAACAATTAAGTGAATATAATGCTACAGGTGAACCAAAACCAAAAAAGAAAAACAAAGATCACAGACAAAAAAATTGTTTAAATAAAAAGAAAAAAAATCTCCAACAGGGTTAGTGTCTCGAGATTTATGCCAGTTATTCGTAACAGTCATACCAACCTTCTATCAAGAAAATATACATAACGATATCATAGCGCTGATATTTAAAAAACTATAGTCTCGTTACTTTTTGTCCACAGTAATATATACAGATATGTATATGTACTTCAATTAAGCACTACAGGAGGTATGTCAGGTTTATTAAATGCTTTTAACCTTTTGAAACGTGTAAAGCAAATAACTCTTTCATCAGCGAGAAAAGTTGATTGAATATTTAAGCATTTCTGTCGATATCTCGATCTGTGTCTGTACTGAAATTACTAATGCAATCTGAACGATCAGTTCGAATTTTCAAATTTTCTTTTTATCACTCCCATCATGTTAAATACAATCCCTAGGTTTTCAATACAATTTTCAAAATGTTGAAAATTTTCATTTTGTTTTCCAATATTACTGTCAGGAAGTCGTGGACTTTTTAATTGAGATTTTTAAATTGAATTCTAGTAGTCTTCTTCTTCTTCTTCGAATCAAAATCAACAATCGCCTAACATGTATATATGAATAAAAGTATATATAAATTTAATTTTTAATTTACTTAACTAACTTGAATTTTATAGAAGTATGATTTTGAATGTATTGAATTTATGGTGCTCGGTGCAATAAAATGTCATATACGAGATAGTGGTGGGTGGCGACAAATTCGATTTAAGCCAAATACAACTCGTTCTCGATTTTTTTTTTGCTGTTGTCGGTCTCTGTTATTATTTTTCATACAAATTAAATGATTTTAATTAACGTTATTTTTATGAACGTAGTTGCAGGTATTACTGGTGTTATAGTTAATGATGTGGTAGTACTAGTGGTGGTATAGTTATCGTTAGTATTCGCTTTATTATAGGTTGTCGCTTGTCTCGGCTCGATAATCAAAGTAACTAAAATAAACAATTAAAATAAAAAATAAAAAACAAAAATTAAAAGAGAATAAAATCGGGTTATGCCCCACTTACTGCCTCTTTTTTTTTGCTCGATATAATCACCGAGATGGTAATTCCTTTTTCCTTTTGGTCTATATGTAACGTTTATACTATCATTCATATTTTTTTTCTTTTTTTTTTTTTCATTTAATATAGTCTGTAGCCGAAGAGGGGATAGACAGGGTTTATTAACGAAAAAGTAGAACGTGCTGGAATTCCTGCAATATTTATTTGATAGAACAAACATGTCTCCGTGTAATTATGTTTCAATGTTTACACGTTTTACCCATTTTCACAGTTTTTGCTGGATAATTAGCGCACAGTGCATTTTTTCCATATATACACATACCACCCACTTACATGTGTGTGCACGTATACACCAACGTATGACCAAGCAAGCATTCTCCTACGTATCATATCATGCGATGTCGTACCATTCAGTTCATTTCATTTCAAATGAAAATGAATTGAGTTAAATTGCGCTTGTTTTTGCTATTGTTTGTATGCTTTCCGACCGGTTTCAGTCTGCATGGATCTATGGTGCTGTCATTAGACTATTTTTTTTTCTATTTTTATTTTCTATTAATTGCTTCTATTTAAGTTTTATTATATTAAATAAATAGGAAAAATTTTTTTATTCATCTATTGAGAGCGAATTTCGGTAATCACCAATTGAATCAAATTAATAAAATACAACCATTTTTCTTGAACTTTGGATATGCTCTAAGTAACTACGATTGGGACCACTTCGAAACAATTCTTATTTAGGTCAAATTTTAGAACGATTTGCTATAAATATAGGGCTGAGTATTGATAATAGCACTTTGATATCTGGATTTCCACGTAGATTGATTGAGTTTCTTGACTATGGCGAGCTTTATGTAATTATCAAATTCCTTTCCGAAGAATTTGAATTTGAACTTTGAAGACGTTAGGTTAGAGGTATTACTGAAGCAAGATTCATGTCAAACCTAAGAGGAAACCCCGGGAGTGAGTCAACAAGCGATTTCAAAACGTCTCAAAGCGATTGGTTTGGTATAATACAAGGAAATTCAAGCCAGGGGACGTCGAACGCAGTCTTTTCACGTACAAACTGCTGCTCAAAATACTAAATCGGAATCGTTCTCTGCATCGCATCGTGACGGGGAACAAAAAGTGGATCCCCTACGATGATAACCCAAAATGCACAAAATCGTTGAGTAAGCCCGCCCATTTTAACGGCCAAACCGTATGTTCGTGGCAAGAAACTAATGCTTTATATCTGGTGGGGTCAACTTGGAGTGATCTACTATGTGTTACTCGAACCTAACGAAGCCATAATTAGGGAACGTTACTAACAACAATTGCCGAACATTCAAGCTTAAACGCCCCAAATATGCCAAAAGACATGAGAAAGTGATTTTTCAGAATGACAATGCTGGGCCCCATGTTTCGAAATTCGTTCAGGAAACTTCTTCCGACTATCATTTGTTTCGGTCGGTGATTCATGGCGAGGATAAACAACAGTTCACGTCTTATAAAGAAGTCAAAATTTGGATCGCTTCAAAAGAAGTAAAGTCGTGGCTAACAATGGACAATACTTCGAATAAAATAATGGACACAAAGGTTGCGTCGTTTTGTATCAAAAATTTATTGTGAATTTATTGTGAATTTATTGTGAAAGAAAGGTGCATTACGTTTTATTCAAAGTGTGGTGCGTCAGTAACTGTTACCTCATCATTTAGTAAAAGTATGAATGATGTAGGAGAAAGAAAACTGTTCTTTTAAGACTGTGCACAAAAAAAGTCACTTCTTCGGTATCGTTGTAAGAATGAAATCCGCAATTATGAACACGGTGAAAGTCAGAAAAATTAGGGAGAGAGGTATGGGTTACCGCCGAAATGCATCTCCGATGGGCAAGTGTTATGACTTTACCAAGCGAGCACTCACTATAGCTGCGACTACACGTCTATCGTAGTTAAACTATAGTTTGCCGTATTGGAAACTGAACCCGGGTGTGCCGACTCGTTAGCTGTGCTTCTTATCTACTGAGGTATTGGGTAGCACTTTTCGTATTTAATTTGTAGGAAAATGTTACCAAATACTCAGGAACCATATATTATCGGAGATCAGTTGGATGTAAAATATTATGAGAGGAACGAAGGCACCATAGCATGCTATTAAAAGTAAGCGATGTTATTGAACTACTTACTTCTTATTCACAGTGTGTAACAGGAAAATTTCGGACTATTTTTCAGCATAGCTCGGACTCCTTATTGTTAAGCGGCATTACATTGTTTTCCTAAAGAATGTTCAATTTTATAAAAATTAGCTTATTTCACATTATTCATAGACATGGAAAAGATTATAACTAACACCTTCTGCCCGATAATATCGGCAAGTGGTTTGTTCATTTCCACGTAACTTCATTTATAGTAGAAGCACATTGTACATTTAATATCAGTGCAAGTTATAATATCATAAAATAAGAGATTATATGGTAAGCGGTAAAGAATGGTATCGTATTCAAGAAGGGAACAATTTTATTACACTGTTTCTAAGTGTTTATGTAAGTTTTTATGTATATGAAATTTTCTGTCTATTACAACACATCCTTTAATTTCTCAAATTGTAAACTAAATGATTATAAATGATTATGTTGTTGTTGTAAATATTTATAAATCTCTAGATTAGATAGATAGATGCTCTTAAATTCAGAACTTTAAATCGAGGTAAGTCGATAAGTTTTAATTTCAAATGATGATAAGTAATCCTGACACTTACGCTTACAGAAAATTATTAAATAATAAGTGCCCGAAAATATATTATTCTTCGATAAAATATTAAATAAATAAACTGAAAATGAAATATGAATTTTTTCAAAACCAAATGAACTATGGAGGGATGCTATGTTATGCATATAAACCCTACGGGCTGACGGATATAAAATACATTTTTTTTTTGTTTTTTTTGTTTTTGCAAGCAATGACTACCGAAGGTAAGATCCCTAAGGTAAGTTTAAAATAATTTTAAACAAGAATGTTCGTTGTGTTCATTAAAAATCTATGACTTAATTTATATCATTTCTCATTTACTTCACTTTTTATTGTAATTAATTAAGTTTGCTTAAACAATTGTATGCTGTAGGCTGTCTACTGTCGTATGTTTTACAATTTTCAAACCGAAAATTCAAACTAAATTTACTTATGTTTAGTTTGCTAGGCTGTGCCTTTGTATGTTGTTCTTGTCTTTTCTAAAGTTTGCTAATTACTTTGAATCTCTTCATTGACATCTTGATATCTTTTTAGTACTCCGTCCTTCTGTACACTCTTCGCTATATTTCGTTTATTTTAACTCAACCTTACTTAGAATTGTATTTAATTTATTGCTTGTCGGCATTAAGTCATGTTGTACGTTTCTGTGTGTTGCCTTCTGCTTCTTATTATTTCAAAGTAAAATTCTATTAGCATGACAAAGGAATAAGAAAAAGCAAATTGCATTCTAAAAAAGAAAACACAAACAAAATAAATATAGATTTTGCAAGAAGCTCTATATCTGTAACTTCTATTATATGTTATATGAAAAAAATAAAAAAAAAAAATAAAAAAATAAAAATTGTCAAATGTCATCTTGTATTTTCTATATATATTTTCATTAATTTGTAATACTGAGATAAATAAAATTTATAGTTTTTATAAGAGATTACATAAGGTTTTGTTAATAGGAATTATTTGCGTAATTTACTATAGACAAACATTCTTAGTCTTATTAAATACAATTTAAGCTCTTTACATCTTATAAAGAGAAATCTGTTATCTAGTAAGCAAATTATTTCAATATCAAGTCTTAGTTTATTAACTAATTTAAAAATAAAAATTATATGAATGCGGTTTAAATCGTTAGCGATAATCACTTGCTATAGATTTTCTAATGATAAGATTTCCAAACGAAATTTGTAAATTTTCATCTTAAAATACATGAGAGCACTGTAAACTTAACATAGTTTAAAAGTATAAGTTTACTGTATTTCATAAAATATTACAATATTTTACCACAGACTACAAACAAATCTGCCGTTAAATACTTCTGCTATTGCCATCATCACATTAATGTTACAGGTACCTAGGAGAATCTCTTATGTAATTTAATAACATAATACTATGATTATTTTATAGAAAGTAGGGCTGCAAAGAGTTAAATTTGATCATTTTTATATATTTGGGAATTAAAGATGTATTTTTAAGGATTGATATTAATTCAACTTAAAATATAACCTGACGAAAGTAAAAGAAGCCAAATATTTAAGATTGAATTCGTAGGGGTAGGAAATCTCATAATTATAATTTGTACCAACACATAAATGTAGTAAATAAATTTCCCTAATTATCGATCAATATAGAAAAATTATGCGAGCTTTCTTTTTTCTTGTACTACTTTGTACTTTTGGAAAACGGTAAAAACAAAAAGAAAAAGACACAAAAAGAAGAAAATTATATTCGGCTGTACCGAATCCGACCATTTTTATCTTAAAAAAGGGGGAAAAAGTGCAAAATATGAAGTCGATATTTTCATTTTTGCGGCCAGGGAAATGTTTAACACAGACATTACACAAACGGACAGACGGACAGGCGTATATGCTTAAATCGAATCTAAATTTGATGCTAATCAAGAATATATATACTTTTTGGGATCGTCGAAGTTTCCTTCTACGAGTTACAAATCAACGAACAAAGTAAAATATATCCTTCACCTTCGATGGTGGGTATAAAAAGAAGGGCTACAACGGTGAATACGAAATATATTTTTTTTTAAAATACTTCTTCAATTAATAGTCAAAGATAAGCAACATATTCTTTTTACAATTAACAAATAATTTTCGTGACTTTAAAGAATTACCGCCACTTCTCATGTGAAATAGCGAAAACATTGAATGCTATTAGAGAAATTAAAATCTGTTAAAAACGCTAAATTGTGCAATAATTAAAATGCGGGAATAGATCGCTAGTTTGTTTGAAACATTTAATTCATTTCCACTAAGTGCATTGAACATGCCTTTGTTAATGAAAACTGATAAGATGAGTTTAGAAGATTCTTTTGCTCTTACTTTTGTTACGTGTGTGAAATCCAAGCTTGTTCGTCCGGTATAAACGAGATTCGTTATGCATAGCTAGAGACTAGCCAGAGATCATATTATAATAATTTTGATGGTGATACTCTCTCTAGGGAAATATCTATTAAAAAGTGTATAAATCGTTTATGCATTTTAAATCATAACTTCCCAAGTGGAATCGTAAGTTTTATCTTAATTTCTTTTATCTGTCCGTCTGTTGATACTGCGATTAGAAAAAAGTTAAAAGTTTACCTAAAGAAACCAATTTTCATCTTAAACGTGTACTTTTCACTTTTATCAGATTGACACTTAAGTTTTTCTCTAATGAAATCTTCATGCGAACTTTGGAAAATTAACTAAAGGGTTAAGAGCAAACAGTTTTGCTTGTAAGTATTATATATATATAATAAGTGGAAAAATATAAATAAAATGTTTAATTTACATAATTAACGAGAAAGTTTCACAAATTTTTATAAAAAAAATGATTTAATGTAGTAAAATAGGCGAACAAGGCTTAAGCATCAAATACCATACACCAGTTGTTTTAATACGATTTTTCACTTATTTTCACCATAAATTATTAATTTTTTTCCCATATGAAGATTAACTTTTCATAAGGACCTTTTTATGGTGTAGGGTATAAAATATAAACTTATGTAGTTCAAATTTCATTTAATTAATTTTTATATGAAAGTACTAATATTGAAATAATTTTTATTATTCAAGGTAAACAAAATTAAATGGTTTTGTCACATAAAGTCCATGTTATGATCACTTACTCCTTATAATTATATAAGATGTGACAAATTAAGCTGGCTCGCCCAAATGATCACTAAACTAGAGATTATCTAAAATTTTTAGTTTAGAAATTTCAAATATTTATTCTAAACTTGAAACTTACTAAAAAAATAAAGAATAAAAAATAAAAAAATTAATTAAATTTTTAAAACCAGTTTTACTAAAATTATTAAGAAAATAAAAACAGTTTTGTTTTTCTAAACTTAATTCACATGCTGCATGTAGTAAACTTTTTTTTTTTTTTTTTTAGTGAATTTATAAAATTATTCCCGCAGTGCAATGGAATTTCTTTAGCAAAACATTAAAATGAAATAAATTTTCTCTTTATGTCTTTTATTATATTTGTGTTCGAGTTTTTTTCAACTCATCTTGGGAATTGATTTTTATGGTCGACTTTTATAGCTCTCGTGTATTCTTGTTTGTTATCTAGTTGATGTGACAAGTGTTTTGAGTATTAAATAAAAATCATTAAAATGATTAATTTGTTGGTTATTCAAGAAGAAGAAAGCAAAAGAGAGAAAAATAATAAACAATTAAGGAACAAACAAATAAAGTGATTTATTACGATACTCTATTCAGAAAATCTATGAGAAATATTTGATCCGAAAGACTTAAATCTAAAAAGCCAAATGATGTCTTATTGCATGCACATATAACTAAACTATAATAATATATCTTATGTGTAATATAAAAGTTTGTTTATCAGTTATCGATTTATTTCATGTAAATTTCTTATTTTGTATATAATATTTAATAACCTTTACTAGAGATAGATAATATAAAGTATTCTTAATGTCGATGTGTAAAAAATTCTAACTAGATTCATTATATCAATCCATTCATGCATTCATCCATCTGTTTATATATATATATATATATATATATATATATCTATATTCTATCCATATTCATCTATCTATCTGTCTAATTGAATGTTAGTGGCGTGAGTGTACATACATATTAATGTGCGTTTCTCTATCGCCAAAAGATGGGATAAAACTTACTAAGTTAGAGCGAAAGGTAGGACAGTGTAGGTAAACGAAACAGGGTGATGGTCGGGGAGAGGAGAGGGTGGGGAGAGGAGGGGG
>KK351012.1:3376655-3531309 GCA_000671755.1 Glossina brevipalpis
TTGTGTAAAAGAAGTCAAGTAAACAACAGATATATATATATATATATATATATATATATATATATATATATATATATATATGTGTGTGTGTGTGTGCGTGTATGTATATTTTTATATATATACAGTATATATCTATATAGTGCATAAATGTATGCGTGCAAGCTCCAGAATAAGTGTTTGTGTAGCTTTGTGTGTGTATTTGTGTGCTATACAAACATACACACACATATATATGTATATGTATATATATGTATATATATATATACATATATATACACGTATATGTATATATGTATATACATACGTATGTATGTATGTATGTATATATATACGAAAACAAATGATGGCGATAACAGGCGTGAATTTTCAGTTGTTAAGTACCCACGCAATGCAATAAATTTGTTTAGGCCAAAAGGCACTAATAGCATCGTGTATGCATCTATCTATGGGTTTGTGCGTATATGTATTTACTTAACACTCGTTAACAAACAAACAAGCAGACAGCCACACGCACACACATTAACATTTATAAAATGCGTGTTTTTTTTCTTTTTTTTTTCTTTCATTTATGCAAACAATGATACGATTTGTAGTGTTACCGTAAAATGCTGGTAAAGCTCGAACTTTCAAACGGAGATAAAATACTTGGGGGGTCAACCAACAAACAGGCAATAAACCGTGATAATAATGAAATGATTTATATACAAAATTTGAAATCAATACAACTTCAAATAGAACTATAATTAAAAAAAATGAAAAATGCAAAAAAAAAAAAAAAATTAATTTTTCAAAATTCTTTTTCATGGTAATTTTCAGTTATTTAGCCGTGAATCTAATTTAACTTATAACGTTCAAGTATAACATTCCTAATAACCTTTTGATAGGCGGTAATCGTACTTAAACAAAACACGATCAATAAATTTTGTGTTGGCGCATTTGTTAAACGCGGTTGTAAAGCGTAAAGCACGTCTTAAATTTCAGCGATTTGTTGTGCGACACTTGCACTTGATTCCCGTTAACGCAACTGAGTTTTGCCCATAAATAAGCCAAACAAACAAATTTCGGTTGGCATGGTCTACGCGTACGGATGCATGTGCATGTATATGTTGCATGTATGTATTAGCATAAGCATCGTGGGCTTTACAATTTGCGCTCCTCCATATAAAGTGCGTTGAAAAAGAAAACGCGTGCATTTTATGACCAATTCTAATAAACATCTCGTGTAGTGTACGCGAGTTACAAAAATGCCTACTGCCTGGCTGCCCCCGTATATTAATGCAAGTGAAGTAGAAATGCATGTCCAGCATTAGTTAGAGCGGACAACTGTAACATGAAAATGACAACAACTCCATAAGCGCGTAAATAAGTGTGAGAGTCGTTTCGTTCTTTTTACCATCTTTTTCCGATGGCCCCCAGAGGACACAAAAGTGCGACATGTTTAAATATAACCGTTTTTGGGGTTAATGAGATAAACACTTTTTATACCTAAAGAAAAGGAGACAAATTTTTTTTTCCCTTCATATTTTTTCATTCCATTATTTCCAAAAAAAAAAAGAAAAAATAAATAAATAAAACAAGAAAAAATAAATATAAGAATAAAAAAGAAAACATGCAGCGATAAAGGTCTTCGTGTTCAAATCTTCGAGGAAGGTTTCCCGACAATACGATACAGTGTGCGTTTAGCAATGGTTAAAGAGTAATGGTATCCACAGTGCTGGTAACTGAATTAATTTTAATATTTTAATGCTCCTTCGATAAAAAGGAATACGTACTCCTTAACAGGACAAAAATTGTATATGTTCCTTAAAAATTTTGCCTATCAGCAGATACGTCCGTTTCTAATTTTTTTCAGCCATAGATGTAGTCTTAAGAAAAAAAATTATTCATCAACTGCAGTTGTCACAATATGTGGATGGAGTTGAATTATTCTATAAATGGCTAAGGAGATGAGGGAGGAGTGTTTGCAAATCATAGAGCGTAGAGCATAAGATAAGTGATTGTAGCTTTCAAATGGGCATTTTTAGGCTGTGCCCAAAAAGACCCATTTTTTTTGGTCTAATGTTATATAGAATAAAAGTCCAATTGAGCAGCCAATCAGTATCATGCGGAAGGAGGAGTGTGTCCTGATAAAAGGAGGGAAGGTCACACATGCCAGATTAGTGCTACTAACGTTTCCTTAGCCAATTTTGCTATATGGACCCGAATTTCGTTATAGTAAACACTAGTTATGTCATTAGTTTTAGCGCATTGCGTCGGTTCTTCATTTTTAATTGCATCAACTGTTGTTATTAGCTTTCCTTAGCGATGCTTTTACAACCCACTACACTCAGCTTATCAGCTGAACGTATTCTTCTCCAAATCTAGTCGTCAAGGTTATTTAGATCTATCACATTATTCACCTAATCTAAATAATGATTATTTGTTCTTTGAACTACGCAAGGCGTCCGTTGTTCATTATTCGTTAGCATGCGGCAGCACTTTCCTTCTGATTGAGAAGGTAAGAAGTAACGTTTCCCGGAAATGTCTCGGAATTCCACTTATTATTCAAAGCTCTAAGAAACAATATTGTGAGCACTTCAGTGGGTTAAGTGATTCTGTGACAAAAGACTAAAAGATGAAACTTTGAAAGGAAGAAGTCACGGTTTGATTGAAGACTTTTTAACATTTAATACATCGTCTCCTGGTAAACATCGGGAACTTATTCAATTTCCAAATATATATATATATATATATATATATATTTCTATATACCTATGTGTAATTTTTCTTGAGGAAGGGGTATCTATGTTACTGCTTAAGCGGCACACATTTTTTTTTTTTTTGCTTGTTCGCAAATCTAATCCATTCGCGTAAACTTTACATATAAACAGGTGGTTATTTAAGTGACAAGATCACGTCTCTTATTCTCATTATAATATTCATAAATTCAAATTTGTTGTTAATAATTTTTATTACTAATTTACGAAGCACGAAAAAAATAATAAAAAAAAAATGCAATTTTTCTGAAAACAGTGAAAGAAAAAAAAAAAAATAAAATTTAATATTAAAATTAAAGAACTAAAATTGCGCTTACCCTTGAGTTGTAATAAAAAAAAAAAAAGTTAAAGAATTTCAGCGAGTTTTGTGCTTTTGTGTACTTGTGTGAAATGTGCAACCGCAACAACGAGGCAATGAAAGTAGTAACAACAAACACTTGTAAATAAAAATAATAATAATATGAACAAAAAAAAAAAAAAAAAAGTAAAAAAATAGTATACAACAGAACAACAACAAAATAATAATTAAAACATGCTAAACAGCGTGTTGTACCGTAATACCCGTATTACTCCGCCAGTTGTGTACAGGACACACTCATACATTCTTACCATCCCTTATAAACAAAAGCTGGCATCTTTCAGACTTTCGCAATCGTAGTCGCGCATTTTGCATTGTTAAGAGCTTGGTTGGGGCCTGGATAGTATTTGCCTTTAAAGTATATACGAACTTCATAAACGTATACCGGCTGGCTGGCTGGCTAGTTGACCAGCTATACTCGAAAGTGCAGGCAAATGGATTTTATTTTATTTTATTTATTTATTTTTTTTTTTTTTTTTCGTGGAAACCACATTTAGTTGTTGTTGCTGTTTTCATTTTTTCGCCTTTTGCTTTCTTTATTACTGTTGCTTGTGTGCTTTTATTAACATTGCTGTGCTCGGTTATCAGATTCTATATTTTTTGCACTTAAGCCTTAAAAAACCCTTGAGAAAAATACTTTTACAAAATTAAAAGAAACAAAAAAAAAAAAAAAACACAAAAACAAGAAGGGAACTTATATTCGTTTTGAAGTGAATCTGAAACACCCCTCAAACTCAAAGTAAATATATGAAAATTTTAAAAATTTTTGCAATAAACTTTGGACATAAGATCCATAAGAACCATTTTCCTAACGGACTAGTTAGAACGATATTAGTTTAGGTTATATTAATAAAAAAGCCGATCTTTTTTTGATTTTTGGATTTTAATATTTTTTTTTTTTTTTTTTTTTTGAAAATTTTAAACTTCAATGAGGCACATCTCATCAAACTTAATCGATAATCTTATATTTAGAATTGGATATGTTCTATTTTTCAATTTTTGGGATGTTGGAAGCTCTTACAACAAATGGACAAATGGGCGGATATGATTAAATCGGCTGACTCAGTAGGCCTTTAAATATAATAATATCTACGTACATGCACACATACATACAAAGATGCATTTACACATTTATATATATACGCTTGGGCGTGTGTGTGTGCGTATGTCATTAGTAGTAGTCAATAAACGCATTAGTAAAAATTGTTACAAACGAAACGATGAAACCATTATAACTTAATCCTTTGTGGATGAGTATAAAAATTAAAAATTTTTATTGCAAAAATTTGTGTTTAAAGTAATCTTTAACAAATTGAACATAAAATCCTTCCTTAGCTCTTATTAAGCTTCTAGAGCTCATTAAAAAAAAAAAAAAAAAAAAGAAAAAAACTTATTATTATTGTTATTATTATTAATTAGTGTAGTGCTGGTTTAAAATTTATTGAAAGCAAGTGCAACTCGGCGAGTTTAAAGAATGAAACACATTTTGTCTTACAGGTGTTGCTAAAAGAAGGTATAAATATATATAAAAATATTATAAAAATGCAGAAAAAAAAGAAAAAACAAAACCCCAACATAAGAAACTCTTTTTTTTTTTTTTTTTTTTTTTTTTTAATGAGTAACAAATTATTTACTTTTTTCAAGTGAGATAAAAAATGGTTGAAAAAAATTAAAATTAAAAAAAAAAAAAACTTCTTTTAAAATATTCCCACAAATATTTTCTAACCTCTAACTCTTCCACTCATATTAATGTCTTTAATCTGACCATCACTGTACGTTTTTACCATACGAGTGGACATATGAAAAATTACTTAAATAGCATTTGAGCGCGCATTTGAAGTGTTTTTTGTCCCATACTATTTAGTTACTGACCTTTTAAAAGCCTGTACAGTTTTGGTTTTTTGTAAACATGTTACAACAACAACAACAAAAATAACAATAACAGTAATACTAATACTACAACGTGTGCGCGAACTCTCTTATTGTTTTTATAAAAGAAAGCATATTAATATCAATGATTCGTTTGAAGCAAAAAGACGTGAAAGCGAATAATAAAATTATTTAGAATTACAAGACTCATTATATATGAATTTGATTTATCATTAAAATTGTTTTATCTTTTGATTGATTTTTAAAGTTGTCCTATATGTTCATTTTTAACTTTGAATTCAGATAACAATTTAAAGTTAAAGTCCATCCGGGATAAAAAAACACCTCAGAAACGTACTTCTGATATTCTACTTTTCTCTTTCAATAATAAGTAAATTTATATCTTATTTTCACATGCAATTCGTGAACATACTACGATTTAATTACTAAGAATCTGAAATATAACTGAGTTAACTGTACTTATACAATATGTACAGTATTGTGAACTGAATCGTTTCATCTATCTGTTGGGCCAAGCTATAGAATCATGGGTGAGCGATGACAAAATTTCTACCAAACTATTGCTCTAACTATCTTATAATAATTTATTGAATATATATGGGCCTACTAGGTGATAAAGTATTGTCATTAATTTTAAAAGATGACACATTTTCATATCATAATTCACCAACAATCGAAGAAGTTATGTAGCGATGAAATTCCAAGTTTTAAGGTCTCGAAGTATTTTATTCTTTAACGGAATTATCATTAGGGAACATTGTCAATAATAACTGATGAAATTGAGACGGAAAATTGCCATAATATGTTAATAGTGGGTTTTTTCACATAATAATAATTCGAATTCATAAATCAAAATTCACCCAAGGAAAGTTTAGCAGCACTAACCTGAAAACTGCTAACTTCCCCGCTATTATTAGGAGACATTACTGCCTCTGCTTTAATAGGATCATTAATTAATTTCTTAATCTTACTAAAGTATATTAAAAATGAGAAATACTAATTCAATAATAAAACATTAAATTTTCTTATATCTTAGATTTAAATAGTAGTGTTTAGCATAAAGAATTTGGGGCGAGCTTTCGAACAAGATACGGAGATCGACTATCAATCAAATTTAATAAATCGATTTTTCTCTTTAAGTGTTTGGATATGATGTATCTTCCTTATTGAAAATATATGCCGGAAATATTAAATTACCTTTTATTTATCGAAAAAATTATATGAAGGAATGGTCTTTGTATATATCGGATGAATAAGCAAAAAAAAAAAAAAATATATATTAAGAGAAAACAAAGAAATGAGTACTAAAATATTAACTTTAATGTGTATAATCGCATTCAAATTAAACTTTCCTTTAATGGCACTTGGTTGGTCCGAAAGCAAGACTCGTTGCTGAGTAGTGAATATATAAGCAAACATAATAGATATAATTTAGATCCCACATATTGAAAGTTGCTTAGTTGTTAAGCTAGAGTTCTTATGCTACAGGTAAATTGTACGTCCCCATATTGATATCTCAGGCAAGAACCACCATGAACTCTACTGCTATTTGGGAAAGAAATTACTGAAAACAACACATGTGTTTGATCGATTAACGGTCTACTCTATAAAATTTGTAATCTTCTGTAAGGAATGTATTATAGAATATCTAATGCTATAATAGAAAATGTAATTCTTGAATTATTTGTAGGATTATAAGAAATTTAAATTTGCCTTAATGTACGTACGTATGTACGTACCTACGCAAACAGAGATTTATTTAAGAATTTGAATATTTTATAAATCTGGAATATAGATCTATCCATTCATCTAATGATAGAGTTTGATAAGGACTAATTTCTAAATATAATAAATTAGAAGAAAACATTATGAGACTTAGAAGAATATATCATATGTATATTTGTATGTAAGTACGACATTATATAATATCTATCGATGGGTAGGTATTAAATATTTCGTCTCATTGCGCTTAAAAAGTCACTGCTCGTTTTTGTGTGCCTTTGCTTTACTAATGGCTGCAATTACTTTTATTCAATTTTATCAAAATATGAGAAATAAGAAGAAGAAAACGAAAAAAAAAAAAACAATTCTTTTACCAAAAAATAATGCGTAAATATTCAAATGTTACAAACCGTTGTGTGTGGTATTTTGTTAGCTATGTTGCTGCGGTATTTAATATCTCTAATCAGTTACTTAGTTGGTAATGGCCTATGAACTGTTTAGGTATTTGTCACTATATTTCTAATAAAAATGTTGTCATAGCGAGTGACTTGATATGGTAGTCATTGAAGATATTTTGGTCAATTTTAAAACATAATGCTTTACAAGAACGCTTAAGTAATGTTTGAAGTTACGATTGATTGATTGACTTAATCAATAATTTGTTAAAAATGTTTTTCAAATGGAACGAAAAAAAAAAACAAACAAATTTGAAAGCTTATTGGATACGAACTTGAAATTTTTAATTCGTCTATTAATCTTTATCTTTATATTAACCGTCGAGAAAAGTAAAAAGACAAAATTATGAATAGTTATCTGGTTTTATTGGTTAGTAACTTTGAGAAGTATGCATCGCGAGGTATATCTAGGCTTTGATCAGTTTAGGAAAAACGTTTTAATGTTTAATGGGCTTAAGATGCACAGTTGAAGTAAATTATCCAGTATTGATGATTAGGAAAGACATTATCTTCCATTATGACACAACATGTTTAATAAGTCGACAAAAATTGATAGAGATTTTGACTTAGAAAATTGATGCATATTAATGCATATCTCTGATATTGATCCGTCCGATTACTATTTGTTTCGTTCTCTACAGGATGCTGTGAATTCTATAAAATGTGACTTTAAAGCAAGTCTGTGAAATTATTTCAGTTTTTCTAATTTCCAAGTCAAAAACTCCCACAAATTCTGCAGTAATGGTTTTATTAGAAAAATGGCTAAAGGTTATTGATAAAAATGGCAAAAGTTTTATTTAAAATATAAGAAAAATGTATTTTTGGATTTTGATGATAACGCCACGAATTTTTTCCTTAACTCAATATAAATACAACTAAACGTTATAGTAGAAGACAATTCATTAGTTTCGCTTATCTTGCAACCTATCCAAGTTAGGGCATAATTATTATGGTTCGAAGCCATAAATTTCGTAAATTCTTTTTGCGAAAAGTAAATGTCTTTCTTGAATGATATCAATTTGAAAAAAAAAAACTATGGCAAATAGCGTTTTGAAAAAAAAACATTAAGTTGTAAATTTAAGACAAAATTGTTTTCTAATTTTGAATATATGAGGTCATGCAGTTTATGACTCTTGTAGTAAACGTAAATAAAACACACTTCTGATTGAGAATTATTTTGTATAGAGCCCTTCTATACGAAGCAGCATAGAACTACTTCTCAGAAACGCAGTTTGTCTCAATTAGATTCCAATAATCGTGCAAATGGGATGAGTTCTATTAGACCACGGAAGCAGGTCACGGTGTGGACTTATTAGCCGACATGTCAAAAACCTTCAATTCTTGCTTTGTTAATTCAACAGAACGATAACTACAAGTATAAAAGCCATGACTGTGCAATTGAAGATTATATTTTAATCGATAGAAACATTTAGCTAAAAGTGCGACTGCATCAATCAAATAAAAATAGCTTAGTACCGACAGATGACGGATGATAAACAGCTCCTGTTAAAATTTCAAATTAAAAAAGAAAAAAAAAAACAGATTTCTGGTGTTTTTCTTGCATATTATATATATATAAGTTTATGAAATAGCACGACGAACTGATGTTAGTACGTATAGTAAAAATGAAAAAAAAAAATGAAAATTGTTTGCATTATTGATCTCTACTCGACAGGAGATATAAAGAGTTGAGATATGTTAGATGTCATCATGATTTTATGCAAGGAAGGCTTACACATCTTATTAATAATTATTTGCAAATGCATTTAAGAAGCGCGTAATAATTTTTGGAAAGCAAAATTAATCACATAAAATTTTCTTTTAGACTTGATAATATTTTTAATAATATTTTTAAAAATGTTGTGTTTTTTTCGCCATCAAGGTGTAAGAGAGAAAATTTTCGAAAAATGTAAGAATATGGATTTAAATATTAATTTTTTTTTAAATCGAAACTAATTAGTGTACGTTTATTAGTGCTTTCACATATGCATAAACGATATATAAGAAAATTTCCTTAGATATATAGCGGTCGCCCAAATGAAAATTTTTATGAAAGTTTTAAATTTTTTTATTCTTTTAATGCTTTTTTTTCTTTAAATTTTTTGCGTGTGCATGGGTGCTCGTTCATAAAAATATATTCTTATACATATATACATTAATATATATATATATATATAATATAATCACCACCTTTCTTAAGAGAGTAAAGAACATAATTCCATAATATGTCTTGTGTGTAGCTCATTAAATCACCGGAAATTTGAAAATTTTAGGAAAATTTTCAAAACACATAACTACATAATCTCCATATACATGCAACAGCTACAACAACTATATAAATTTTCTACCAGAAAGCTTAACAATATCGTATTTGACATATTAAATTAAACTACTACTACAACGAAAGACATATAAAGCAGATACATGAGTCGCATACAACAAAACACAAACGTACTAACGATAACGAAGAATTTAAATTATTTGTTTATGTAGTGGAATAGTATTAATTGGTAGAATTGCATTAAGCACAAGTGTGCTTGTATAAGTGCGACATATAGAAATGTGTTTAAGCATCTTCTGCCATTTCCTGTGCATTGAAACTGAATTCATTATGTGCTTGTATGTATGCATATAGGTATGTTATATGAGAGATAGAAGTCTATCTATAAATGCATATTTATATATATACAAACAAACAAACACACATACATACAGACATATATATATATATATATATATATATATATATATATATATAAACGTATGTATGTAGATATGCATGTATGGATATATAAATATATATATATATATATACGTATATATGTATATGTGTATGTTTGTGTTTCATTATTATGTATGCTGTTCTTGTTGTTTCTGTTAATAAAGCTTCAAATCTTGTTCTGATAGTGTAACACTGCCATTACCACAATTTCAAACGATGTATCTAACTTAGAGAGTAAGTCTAATGTGAACGTGTGAGTGTATATATGTAAATGTAAGTGTCTTCTTCTTTGTGTTGAATGAATGTTGCAATTTCTAGGCTTTGACACTGGGATTTTCATATACATGACAAGCAGTACAGGCAATAATTTATAGAAACGCCTTTTGTTTTGTTTTCCATTTCATCTCGATTCTCGACTCATAGTTCTTCACGTCTTCACCTCTTCGACTTCGGTTTCATGTCTCTGATTGTCTTCGAATTTCTTAATACATTTTAAGTCTCTGGTGATGATGATGCTGATGATGAAGATGAAAATGAAGATGAAAATGGAATGAAAGTTTCATTTCTTACTTAAATTTTCTCTATGTTATTAAAAACAAACACTACGCAAATATCAAACAGAATGATGCAACCATATTTGCATACATACGCGTACATATATATATTTGTATATATATATATATGTATATATATATATGTGTGTGAAGGTATTAGTAGAAGCATTTTATTTATTAAAAAGGATAAATTTTAAATATTTTCTGAATACATTTCCTTCAAATCCTTGCTGGCTTATAGCTTGCTAGCTTTACTTTATGTACTCGAACATCTTGTTATGTCTTGTTATCTACGTGCGCGCGCGTGTGTGTATATGCGTATACATATATATACGCATATATATATATATATATATATATATATATGTATATATATATATATATATATGTGCGTGTGTGCATGTGTATGCTTATGTATGTGCTTACGTGCATATGAGTTTACATCTTAAGAAAGAATTTCCTTTTAATTATTTTCAACAAATTTGGTATTTATTCCTATGGAATTTTATAATTGAGTGTGAATATAATCAAATAAATATGAAAATTTGTTAAAATTTCCAGAGAATTGCTTCTTCATTTAAAATGCTTAAAAGCACACATACACGTTTACCACTTACATGTCGTTGTGTGTCTTTAATAGAATCGAAAGTAATTTGTTAAAAATTTGCTTTTCTTCTTTGAATCTTTAGAGAATTTTTATAAAGTTAAAAACAAAAAGAAAGAAAGAATATTTTATAATAACTTTTTTAAGAATTTGTAAAACATATACATATAAATAACTAAAGATGCTTATATATAATAGATGTGTATAAATAGATATATAGTTAAGAATTCTTTTTATTTTTTTTTATTAAATTAATTTTTAACTTTCCTTTCAACTTGAAAGGAAATCTCGAGAACGTAATATCAATAAAATATTTAACTTAATTTAAAATGACTAGACTAATTCCGATTTAACCCTGTCTTTTTTAAAAAAGTAAAGAGAAAACTTTGGTTGCTAGTGCTCATTCTTTGTTTTCTTTTTGTTTTTTTTTTTGATTTTTATTACTTTTTTTTTGAAGAAGAATTGAAGAATTGTAATATATAATAATAAAAAATTTATTATAAAATATTGAACCGCAAAGGTTTAAATAACAGCGCACTTTTTCAGTACATTGAATCCTTTCACTACAGCAGCGATAAACAATTAAGGATAAAATGATGTGTTTACGTGATTCGTTATTTTTATTATTATTTATTTTTTTATTATTTATTATTTTCTTATTTTCATTTTTTTTATTTTTATTATATCTTGCATCGAAGAAAATATTTTCCGATATCCAATAAAAAGTGTAAATATTTTTGATTAGCGCAAATTTTCGCATAGATTTAACAATTCCCATTTACCTGTTACTTTACCTGTTTGCTCTTTCTGTGTAATTATTAAATTTTAATATAAATACCACTTTGAAATGTATTCCTTACTTATTGTAAGTTCGAAATTTTCAGATTTTTTTTTCCAATTATCTCAATATTATGAACTTATTTGTGGGCAGATAATGTTCTATCTCGTAGATATCATTCATACGGATTAATTTGAAAGGTATTTTTATGCAATTTACAGAATCTCAATCACAATCAATATACTAGATCTTCTTGAATATATAATGATTTGCTATCTCTTGTTAAATAAAAATATGATTTTCTACGAAAAACTTTAAGAGATTTCAAGTATAATGTTTACATCACATGTAAAAAATTCCCGAATTGTTAAAAGAAAAATAAATCTTTAAATTTTGAGACATTGTTTTGTGGGCCATACAATTATTTTAAGTTTTGATTCTATCGAAATGTGATTGATAATACGACCAGTAAATCTATAAAAGGATGTATTTTAAACGATTAATTTAATTTATTTTTAATTAAACTCTTTATACTTGAACAAAATTCGACTAAACAATAGCATTAAAATAATAGCAAATGGATGCAATGGGTTCAGTACGGTCTTAGAATTGTACACTGAAGTGCTTATAAGTGCATAAGTGCTCAAAAGAATTCAGTCCTGTAAGATGTCCCTTAGAGAATATTTGAGTAATATTGTATTCCATAAAAAATGGTAAAGTCCAAATAAAATAAATTGAATAAAAAAATTTGATTAATTTTCATTGCCCCCTTGTACTGATAAGTTGTTGACAATTAGTTCGAAAGAATTCAGTTTTGTAAAATATCCCGTGAACGACATTTGTATAATATTCAAGTATTCCACAAATGATGGCAAATACTGAGTAACATATTAATAAAAAATGTTATTCAAATCTAACTTTTTGAAATGTATTTTATTTATATTTACTTTCGGAACCAATACATATGGTTAAAACCGTACTTATATAGAATGTTCCACTGAAAGTTGTCGATAGAACGTTTTTATTAAATCAACTCGAAAGCAGTTGTAATCGTCTTGGATCATTACCATTAATACTACTCGTATATTACCCTGTGTACGGTATTTAATTATAAGATAGAGCAAAGATTGAATCTCTCTGCATATTATATAACTTGACAGCATTTTATAGTTACAATCTAAGAACCAGGTAGATAGATAAACTACATATGTGTATTAAAAAAAAAAAAAAACTACACAGTTTTTAATGTGTAATTTAAAAAAAAGAGCGGAAATTTAATAATTTTTTAATAGTTCACAGTGTGCGAACCCATACACAAGATTTTAATTATGAATTCTAATGAACAGACAAGTAAACGGTCGTATCTCAATCAGTTACACTGTTCACGCTGATAATGTCGATGTATATTTCTATGCCTACGAAATAATTGAAAAATTTAATGCACTCTCTAGAGTAAGTAACGATTGCATTATTGAAAATGAAAGCAAAATACCAAATAATACTTTATGGCTGGAAGTTTTGCTAACATGGCAGAATAGCAGAAACGCAGAACAGCAGAATAGCAGAATATCAGAATAGCAGAAGAGCAGGATAGCAGAATAGCAGAATATCAGAATTGTAGAAGAGCAGAAGAGCAAAATAGCAGAATAGTAGAATAGCAGTATAGCAGAATAGCAGAAGAGCAGAATAGCAAAATAGTAGAATAGCAGAATATCAGAAGAGCAGAATAGTGGAATAGCAATAGAGACAACAGTACGAGAACTCTTTTCAATTATTTTTTAAGTATTTTGTTATTCAGATTTGATATTCGAAAGTTTCCTTAACTGAAAGAGAAATATTTTGGAAAATTGATATGAAGTAACGGAGTGACTTTGTTTTAGGGGATAAGAATCTTTTCTAGCTTCTTTCTACGTGGCCGCGTATGTATTATGTAAAAGTTCTCGTTAAAATTATCTAAAACTTTCTCACTTATTTTTTTTTTTTCAATGAATGAAAAAAGAAAAGATTATAAGCAACACTTAAAACTTCATAACATTTACGAATAAATAAATGATTAGATCCGATCGTTAAACATATACACAAACATAATCATTTGTTATAATACAACGCCGAGCAATGCCACCACACCAACGCTTACATATCTAAATAACAATATAAAAAATATTAACCAGCGAATAGTTAGAGAACCCGCAGTTTTTTCTTCTTTTTTTTTTTTTTTTGTCCTTTTTACTAAATCAAAACACTATTCGTATGCGTTCTGTATGGTGTAGTATGATTGCTTATACCGCCGCAATGCATACCTTTGCCGAAAAGCAATTTTGATGCAAAGAAAAACAACAAAAAAATAAAAAAAGGAAAAAATGAAAAAGAAGATAACATGAAATTTCCATTAGGCTTGAAAAATAGTCTTTCACAACCTGGGTAGACAACGTGTCTCCAAACCAATCGGCAAAAAAATAAAGCAACCAAAGCAACAACAAAAGACGAAGATGAAATAAAAAGAATAGCCACTATAAACTTGATACACTCACGCTTACATATATTGAGCAACAGCAACAGCAACAGCAACAAACAGAAAATACCATAAAGATAACTTCAATCAACTGACAAAATGCATAATCTTTCGTGAAGAGGAAGAACACAACAGCAACAGCAACAGCAACAAACAGAAAATACCATAAAGATAACTTCAATCAACTGACAAAATGCATAATCTTTCGTGAAGAGGAAGAACACAACAGCAACAGCAACAGCAACAAACAGAAAATACCATAAAGATAACTTCAATCAACTGACAAAATGCATAATCTTTCGTGAAGAGGAAGAACACAACAGCAACAGCAACAGCAACAACTGAACAAAAAACCAAATCTGTTACAAGATAAAATAAACAATATTATAAAAAATAAAAAAAAAAAATAACAAAAAAAAAAAGAAACAAATAAAACAAAAAAGCACTAAGAAGCAGTTGGGAAAAATTAAGAAAAAAATGAACCAAAATACAAATCATTGCCGTGATAGAATAAAAAGTAACAGCAACAATAACAACCGCAACGATTAAAACAAAAGATGAACATATGCATGTATCTAGAGATAGTTAAGTTTATATGTAACTAGGTATCGTTAACAGCAATAGCAACAAACTTGAAACAAGATAAGAGAAAACGTTTTAAAAAAATTCAAAAATTCAAAAAAAGAAAAAAACAAAAAGAAAAACACAAAGTCCAACTGTCGCTCCAAATCGATATAAAAACAACGGATTTACCGCCAGCAGGCTGGCCAAGGAATTTTATATTTATAGAAACCTTTAGTTTCGCTCTTACAAGTTGTTAGACTTTCTTTAAGACTTAGCATGAACATTAATCTGTACATAGTCCATGCATAGATGCGTATACACATACATACGTACATATATAATATACGCGCGCATACAAACAAAAACATAAAGCCATAGTCATCTAATCACATAATAAATGTCATTGAAAACAATAAAATTAGCGTTGTTAACGATGAGCTGTTAACAAACCGAAATCTTTAAGTTGACGATGGAGTATAAAGGTAATAAAGTTATATACGCATTAGAATGAATTTTCCTTACGTAGCAGCCATTCAATCTTCAATCTCTTTGGATATATTTACAACTTATTTTCCAGTGATATGTTTTTTTTTTGTATGTTAGGTAGTCTAAAATATATTGAGCCCAATAAGTTAAGGTTAGCATTAATTATATTTAAATCTTCAGTATGCCTAGAGCATAGATAAGAATTTTTAAGTCTTGAATATTCAGTACATTTATATATATATATATATATATTTATCAGATATATATATATATACATATATTTATTTATTTAATTATTCATTTAATTATTCATTATGCAGTTTTGCTATTTCATGGCATTTTCAATAAAAATTATTGTCTGCCACAATAACAAATCTTATGAATTTATACGAAATTCGTCTTAATATTTCGTATAGATATCTCTCATCGAGAGTGACTTTATTGATTTTGTGAAATCATTTCACTTAAAATTCTTCATGTCATTGTGATTAATTTCGCGAGAAGCTACAAAATGAAAGAAAATTATGGATAATTATGCTTTAGTGGAGCTTTTTATAAAATTCGTTCTTCAAGAATGCTATGATTTACACTTATTTTTCCGTTATTTACAATGATCAACAAACAAACAAGTTACGGCGCTATTCTCGTAAATTAATTTATATTTCATTGAAATTATTATTTTTAATTGATTTATAACAAATTCAATTGAAATTACAGAAATTGCTCGAAATCACTGAAATCACTGAAGTCGATGTAAACGACCTATTATATGTATGTATTGTTGTTTCTCGATTTTTCCTTTTTCTTTTTAATATACCTATAATGTATGTTGCCATTTATCTATTTCGCATTTTTATTAAAACACCTGTCACACCATCAGATAAGTGTTATTTTCATCTTAGGGGCATTAAATTACCGAAGAAACCAAAAAGTATAGCAATACATTATGCAGTAAAGTAACTCTTACTAGACGCACAGACAAATCTAAAACTTATTTTATTGATATTAAAATTTAAATATTAAAATTTGAATGTTTTTAACTTTTGAAATATCTTTGACAGGTGTTTACGTCTCTAAAATTGTATCTTGTATTCTTTAATTTTTTTATGTAATTATGTAATGAACGTACTGTTGACTTTTTTTGTAGATTCTTTATAGCATTTTACATGATTTAAAGTTCAGTTAAATATATTCCTAGATGGCGCTCTAGTAGTATTAAATCCATATGCTTTTTAGTTAGCTCTAACTTTCAAAAGACACGTGTATAAATTTTACAACTATTTCTCTGTTAGTATATAAGTTATAGCATTTTTAGTGAAGCAACTTTTATTAGTTTGAAAAAATGGATAAAAACGATTTTCGTATGTTAATAAAGCATTGCTTTTTGGCAAACCAATATACTATTGAAGCCAAGGTTTGGCTTGATAAACATTATTCGGACTTTGCATTAGGAAAATCAACCGTAGAGAAGTGGTTTCCTAAATTTAAATGCGGCGAAATGAACACCGAGGACGATGTACGCAATGGAC
Source organism: Glossina brevipalpis (assembly GCA_000671755.1). Classification (NCBI taxonomy): domain Eukaryota; kingdom Metazoa; phylum Arthropoda; class Insecta; order Diptera; family Glossinidae; genus Glossina; species Glossina brevipalpis. Next base: position 3,393,586 of record KK351012.1, read on the forward strand.
GCCCCAAAGAAGCTATTACCGACGAAAACATCAAAAAAGTCCACAAAATAATTTCGGATAACCGTAAAGTGAAGTAGATTGAGATAGCTGAGACCCTAAAGAGATCAAAGGAACGTGTTGGACATATCGTGAATGAATATTTGGATATGCGAAAGCTCTCTTCAAAGTGGCTACCGCAGCGAGCTCACAATCGACCAAAAACAACAATGAATTAATGATTCTAAGCAGTGTTTGGAGCTGTTCAATCGTAATAAATCCGAATGTTTGCGTCGATATATGACAATAGATGAAACATGGCTCCATCATTTCACACCGGAGTCCAATCGACAATCAGCCGAGTGGACTGCACGTGATAAACCGACTATTTTGAGGCTAAAGACAAATCTTACTATAAAAATGTTATCGAAATTTTGTATGAACGCTATAATCATTGTATCGCCCTCGAAGGCAACTATATTGAGTAATAAGATCAAATTCTATCAAAAAAAAAAAGAATTTTTCTATGTTAGCTTACGAGCTTTTCAGCACATCTGATATATGTATCACTTTTTATATAATCACTTTCTCGATTAACTTATATGTATCCATGTGTCTGTCTGTCTGATAACTATCCAAGTATTTTTTTTTTCAATTTTTTTTTGGTCAACCTATAAGTCAATATTATTGATGGACCGATACTGACGTATTTTGACCAAAGGACCATTGACTATTGAAAATAGATTGGATCGGACCATTTTTACGATTAACCCTATTTAACAATCTTATTGTTAAAGAGATCATTATAGACAAAAAAATGTTGCAATTTTTAAAATTTCTAAACAAAAATCTCGCTGAGCAACACTATTTTTTCATATTAAATAGATGTGAAAAATTTGGATCAGATAATTTAGTTTTTGTTAAACTCCTACGTTATATAACCATTCTTATAAAGGATAAGATTTTATATAATAAAACAATTTTATTTTTAGTATTTTACAATTAAAAATCACACCATCATAGTACTTTGATATGCAAGTTAACTCCAACAAATTTGGGCGACATAAGTCTATTAATTGGACCCTATCCGACATAAAAGTTGTCATGAGAAGAAAACCTTTATTTAACAACAACAAAAAAAAAGACAAATTGAATTTTTAGTATGCTATGACGAAAATACATGAAGTATAGAAACTTCTTTGAAATAAACATTAATTTTCCTTAATTTGAACAAAGTCAAATATAAGTAAATGAAAGAAAAAAGTTAAATATAAATAAAGGTATATAATTCTTGATACTTTATCATGAAAATAAATGAAGATTTGTATTAGGCGACGTGGCGTATTTAATGGTTCTTAATATAAGGCATTGGTCGACTTGTTTGCATTTTATATAAGTTCCATGCATTCTTTCGAGTTAATTAAAGGTGCATTTATACAAACGTCCATTAAATATTTAGCGGTCCGCAGATCAAATTCATATTATTATTAATGCTTAGTTATATACATACCATCGCATTTGAGTCTAGCTAGCTGAGACTGATCTTTTGAATTGGAACGGGTCTGTCTCATTTAGACTGTTGTGAGTTTCTCATGTCATCGCCTTATATGTGATAAAGGGATGAGAAATCTCAAATAAACAAAAAATTTCTCGACTTATATTAATTTATTAAGTATTTTGTATGCTATTTTTTCAGAGTGGTTGAATATCATTAGTCGTCGCAATTTGAATTATTCTTAATGGCAATGATGCCCATTGGTGCCGACGAAAAAAAAAGTCTCTCTTTAAATGTGTTAAATGGATTGCCCTTTAGTTAAAGAGGCTCTCACAATATTTTTGCTCCTCGAAAACGGGTCAATACAATCTGATGTTATTACTTATAAAAATTTTCAGAACTAAGCGATAAACTAACTGATAAGTAGCGCTAAGTGCAACTTTTGATCGGGCTGTATTTATTAGTTAGAAATTGCTAACAATTTTGAACTGCCCAGAAATGAGTCGTTTGGAAGTTTAAATAACCGAAAATAATACTAATCAGAGATATCAAAATTTATTAAATACTTGTAATGCATTGAAAAACATACATTCGATATTATATATAATATTATATATGATCGATTTATCAAATAAATGGAACATCGTTTTATTTTGCAATCAAAGAGCGTAACTAAGTTTGATTTAAGCCGAATATACACATATTTTCTTGACTTGATCTGAAAAGATCGTAAGGATTTTTTTTTTTTGCCCAATTCAAAGTAATCAGGAGTAATTGGTCTAGTGATTACTTTAAAAATGTCAGATCATATTTTCGAATCTTGCAACTCGTGTAACAAATCTGGTATACTTCCGTTTTTCGGTTGACGTCCAAGAAAATCTACTATTGATTTAAAAAAGCGTATATAAAAGGGTTCATATCTATTTTGGTATACAGGTGGGTTACAGAAAAAATGCCTTTATTTATTGAGTTAATTTTTTGTCAAAAATATGTCCGTCCTCCACATTGTCAATAAATTTTCAAATTGTCATTTCTTTGTTATGTTAATTACACCGCTTTTTGTTTCAGAATCTTTTTTTCTTCTCGTTTACAATTTGATTTTATTTCCTTTACGATACAAATGTTGACTTTAATGCATCACCAATACACCATCAAAGGAAATTCGATCTTACTTCCAAGCGCTGTTTGTAATGTCATCGTCAGCTATCGTTCGAAATACGTATACGTATATATGCAATACATATGTGCGGTCGGCCTTTCTCCTTTTTTGGTCATAAATATGTTACTAAGCGCGTGCGTATGTGTGTTTGGAAGATCTTTGAATAAAAATGAAATTAAACATACGAAGAAGAACTCTCATAAAACTCAAAGTTAATTAGCTGAAGGAACAAAAAGAAAAAGTACCAGAACAAAAAAGAAATCAAAGTTATTTTTATTTAGTTTTGTATATATATATATATATATATATATATATCGATGGGCTGTTAATTCTTTTTCGTTCATTCTTTGCCTTTCAACTTGTTGTTAATCGAATTTTATTCCCCAATGCAGTCGACATGGCTTTTTCACCAACAGGTAGACTGGTTGGAGACATTTAATTTGTTGTATGATATTTTCTTTTTATTTCTTTCTTTTGTTTTTTTTTTGTTTTTTATTCTTTATGTACGTTTTTATTTTATTTTGAGTTTTTTTTTTCTTTTTGAGAAATTTCCTTAATTAACTGAAAATGAAACAAAGTCTGTTAAAATTAAGGTTTCATTTAAATTTTTAATGATCGAAAGGATTTATAGAGAGAAGCCAGAAAATGCAACATCAACGATGCTTTCAGTTTTCCTTTTTTTTTCATAACTAATACAAGTGAAAATTTTTCACTTATCTATTACACTTAATTTACTCCTCAATCCTTCTCAATACCTTATTTAAGGCTGATTGAGAAGTGATTTTCAGTTTCTTCAAAGAATTTTCTTTTATTATTCAGTTAACTCGGAAAACATTTTCAAGTTCCGGAAACAAGAAAAATATCAAACGAGTTCAAGGCGTATGAATGCAATCTTTATTCGAATAGATTGGTCAAGGTATTAGGGAACAACCGTCTCATAAACTGTGAGAGAGAAATAAGTTTTTGCATTCCATAATCAAGATATCAGATAGAGTGAATTATATACGCATTGAAAATATAAATTCATATTTTAAATCAATCCTTTAGTACTCGTGTGATGATTTGAGATTATTAATGCAAATCAATTAGATCGAGACAGCTCAACATATTGGACCAAAGTTAAGATAATACAAGATCTGTAAGCGTCCGTCAAATTGTGACTTTTCTCTACTAAAGGATTCACTTCAATCTTTGCTCAATAGTATAAGTTAATCCGCTGAGGCGCGGGACATGATTTTTAGGAACTTTGAAATGATTTTTGTATAAATCGAAGATCCAAATCATGAACGCATCATTTTTCCTGCTTAATTCGTACATAAGCATTCCCGAATTATGACAGGTGATGGAATATGAATATCGGAATATCGGACACAATATCGGAAGCATAGAAAATAGTAGTGTAATAAGTTATCGATATTAAAGTTAAATATCTTTGATACTCACATTTAAGAGATTTAATTGAGTATAGGATATTAAGAGCTATTCAAACCCAATACGAAGTTGTCGACAACGGGCCGATCATTAAAAATCACTATAAGTTCATTTTTTAGTACGACTTTCGTCCAATCAATATCTATTCTCACTGGTAATCTGTTGTCTATTTAAGAAGTGCTTTTACCCTTATGATGATATTTAAAAAAAAAAAAAAAAAAAAAAAAAAAAAAAAAAACCAGTCCTTTCTTTCGATAGTCTCAAAAGAACAAATATCCTTGCAGTACAAAATTCATATTCTATCAGAAAAATGAAAAAACTATTAATTTAACCCAGAGTTCAATTAATATTATTGATGTGTGAAGTATACTGAATCTCTCTTCAACTATATTAGATATAATTTTATTTTAGTTATATGTGTTTATAAATATTTGCTTATATATATATATATATATATATATATATAGTAAGTTACTTTTAATTTTAATTCGGTATTTACCATAAAAGTATATGACTATCCAATATGTCGAGAGAAGCTATTAAAATTTAGAGAAACAGAAACAGAAACAGAAAAAGAAACGAGTGTTAAGTTGTAATTGTTTTTCTTTTTTCTATTTATGATACAGTCAGTCTGTAACTGCGTATGTAACTATGCTTATGGATAGAACATAAACTGTGCCAATTGACCCCTTAATGCACTGAACTTTGTTACAAACCAAATCAATTTTGTTTTGCGACTATGTTCAGACGTATGTGTATGCATCTATGATTGTGTGTATGTATGCGTATGTTTTCGGCATCTTCATCTCTATCAAAGTTGTAGTAAATTGCAGCAGCAAGCAATTGGAATCACATGTGTGCCACCAACTGACAGAGAATTGCAAGCAAGCAAGCAAGCAAGTTAACAGAAATACAGAGAACAAAAACCAAAAAAAAAAAAAAAAACACAGAGACCAAAAAAAAAAAAAAATTGGAAAATGGATTTGAATGTAAAATTTTTCGTAGTGCAACGAATTGAATTTAATTACCCCCAATATACTCTTAACGCCCCAAATATAAAGGCGAATATATGTAATGGTGGTGGCAAAGACAAAATTGATGGCAATTTCGAATATTTAGCATAGAAGAGGGTGTGAAATGAGTGCAAAAATTGCATAAAATCATACCAAAGTAAGGCAAACCGTACTGAAGCCGAAATGCATTGCAATACAATGCAATACAAATGACCATGAGTAAGATAAACTAAAACCTGATGTTAACACATAACGTATACAATTTTTGCCCGTTGCGATGAAGCAGAAAAAGTGCAGATGTATATATACAAACATATTATATATATATATATATATATATATATATATATATATATATATATATGTATGTTTGTATGTATACATGTAATGTTTATATGGAAGCGTAGATGAAGAAGAGCAGGTCATGGTTTGAATGCATTGGCCTGGTTTGTACACAATTTCGTTATTTTTCGCATACAAACACACGCACACAAACATGAAATATCAATGAATTGTGGGCAAAAATGCATTTGGTTGCAATAGCCGGAATGCACCGAATGACACCATCGTCATCAACTGCATCTGCATATACTATACCCATACTACCCTAATACTCGTATTTTATATATATGTAGATATATACGTTTATATGTATATATATATATATATATATATATACGTATATATATGAGTATATATTATATATACGTCGATATAAAAACATACAAATAAGAGAAAAACAGGCAAACAGACAGACGGACAGACAGACAGACAGACTTACGAAAATCAACCTTTTATATATGTCTGTCCTAGAAATAATAGCTCTCTTTGTTTGTCTGTCCATACGTCCGTCCTATATGTCCCCTTATTTTGTGTTATGCAGTTTTGTTTTTGTTTTTTTGCATCAATAAATGCAAATAATTATTTATTGAATTTATGGACTTTTGTTTTTCTCTCATTGGCATTGTTGGTTGTTCACTATGGTTTAGTTGTGTACGCGTGCGTGTGTTCGTGTATATGTTCTCGAAAAAAGTACGTGCAATCTACTTAAGCGTTGTTCAACATCAGATAGTCCATTTGGGATCCAGTTTCAATACACACATGCACACAGAACTTACGAACACACATATACACACACACACACACACACACACACACAAACACATACATAAACGTACACACATGTATATATATTTACATATCTATACATATACACACACACACATATACAGGCACATACATCGTTGATACATACAATAAACAAATAAACAACAGCTTTGTTATGCGGATGCTATCATACACGCATAAACACACTTATACTACGTACGTTTACGTTCGTACGCATAGTTTCTGCATAAATTGGCAGTGTGTTGGGCATTTATTTACCAAAAAGGTAGGCAGGTATGCGTTTGTGTTTAATTGTCATTTAGCTGACATTTGAAATGGCAAATTGGTGTGAAGTACGAAAATTACGGCTTAAAAATCCAAACCGTTGTTGTTGTTATTGTTTTTACTCTTATCATGATACACAAAGAGTGCGTATTAAATTAAAACGCGTACACACATATAAACTTACATACATATATATATATATAAAAGACTGTAAATAAAATCGTTCAATTTTAATTGTTGCCCAGTTGCTATTGCTTTGCATTATTGTTGTTGTTGTTGTTGTTGATTGTGTCGTAAATATTTCAATTTAGTTAATTGAAAAATTATAAAAAATTTACAGTTTATTAAATTTTTAAAATTTTTTATATAAAATGAAGAGTATGTTTGCATATATATAACTACGCACGCACGTGTTTGCCTCTTTGTGTGTGTGTATGTGTTTTGAAAATTTTTTATAAAATGCAATTTGTTAAACAACAAACATTTGTAATAACAAAATTTTCAAATACGAACAATTTCACGAACACAACAAACAAATATGAACGAATTTTAAAGGAAAAAAAAAAAAAAAAAAAAATTTTTCCATTGCAAGTTATTGTCGTCAATGTATTGCGTTGCGTTGCCTCTCGTTGTTTTTGGTTTGTTTTGTATTATTAATGATTGCTTTTAAATTGCGTTGACAAGCGACACTTTTCGTTTGTTGTCTTTCTTTCTGTTACTGTTGTTATTATTGTTGTTGTTAGTGTTTCTTTCATTAATATTATATGTGCGAGTGTTTAATTTTTTGTTTTAATTTTTTGAGAGTATTATGAACTAATTTTTCAGACATGTTTACAGTTGTTCGCAATTTGTTTCACATGCTTCACATTATAAACATAACCGACAACAACAACAACAACAATAATAAAAATAATATTAACAACAACAATAATAACAAGAATAACGTCTATAACTTTTACAAAGAAAAACTTGTACATACATATGTTTGTTGATGCATGTGCGTGTGTCTGGCTGTTTTTTTTTTTTTTTTGGTGTTTGTTTTTTAACGAAAATAAATAAAATGCTTTCAAAAATCTGTATTTTGTTTTAAATATGTTTTAATTTGTTTTTGTAAATGTTTTTAAATTAATTTTTTTCTTCGTTTTCTTCATCTTTTCTTTTCTGTTTCTATGACGTTTTTCTTTTCTAAGCAACAGTACATGAACATAATAATCAATTCAGTATAATTTCACTGTCAATATTTTAATGAAATATCATTATTTATATTTCAAAATGTATATTAATAAGTATACTAACTAAGCCTATCTAAGGTAAGTTCGTTTTAATAGGAATGTATTCTAAATTATCATGTCATGGTAGCCAGTCCATTTAATACAGCAGGGATAATTAAAACTTGGTAAGCCATTGGAAGCCGAAATCCTAAATACATATTTGAAATTGTAACATTTTATTTCTAATCAAATTAAAGATTCATTATGAGATTTATAAGGTTTCTGATTATATATATTAGAAACATATCAAATGTGAGCATACATCTTGAAGATTCTCTACGGAAGTGAAAATGTTAACGAACAATTTTTTTACCGTTTTTATATACGTTTTTTTTTTTGAATTAAAAGTGTTGGTTGCTTAAAATGAAAATCTTCTATTTTTTATATTCATTTTTATTGAGTATAATAATTCTAAAAGCAACGAGAAAAAAAGAAAGAGTAACGAAGAGAAATATGGACATAAAACTGATAAATTATATAACGTTATTCATTTTTTGGTTCCGAAACTAAACATAAATAAAACACATTTCTGATTGAGATTTGGACAAAATTTTTCTTTTTTATATATTGGTTGGATCTTATCATTATTTTTAATACGCAACCTTGTGTAATTGTCCGTCACGGAACATCTTACAGGTCTGAACTTATTTTTGCAGTAATTTTCGACGACTTGTCTGTATATGGCGGGAAAAAGCTCGCCCATGGTTTGACGGTTATTCGTTTTCAAGTCGGGAAGATTGTTCGCATTAACTCAATCTTTTGTGTAATTATACAAAAAAAAAAAAAAAATCCGGCGGTGAGAAATCGATCTTGGTGGTCAATTCACATCATCAAAACGTGAAATTACACTTCCGGGCAACTTCCGGCTCAACAATATCAACACAGAGCAGGTATTCTGTAACTTGTGGCACCGTCCTAACGAAACCACATACATCTAACATCCCTATCTTCAATTTCATGCCAAAAAAATTGGTAATCAAGTGGCCATAGCACAGCAAGGAAAGCTGTGCGCGCTATGCAATGGATAAATTTGAATTTTCTTAGACACTTTTACTAGCAGCATCAATAATTACTGTCAAGCTTGCGTTTCGATGATGTGTGAGCCTTAAAAAAATCTGTTACAGATCCAATTTTTTCAAACTTCTTACCAGCTTTGCAAAAAGATGTGCTCAACTGAGCGATTATGTCGACCATAACTTGCTCGCGTAATGCACGAAAATTATTCACTACAGAAGCAGCATTTTTGTAATAGGTTTTTACTAATTTAACTTGTTTAGCGGTTGTCAAGAGATCCATATTAGAAAATAGCGAACATTACTCTAAACATATGATGCCCTGGATGCCACTTCTGTTTTATGTATTTTGCCGAAACAAGGTTACCAAATCCGAACCACAAAATGGATGACTATGTTTTAGTGTTTTTTGTTTTTTTTTTTTTGTTTCATGATATTTACATGCATACATCGAGCATTATCATAGAGACGTCATAAGGTACGTGACCATCATAAGCAATCTTCAATTTAGTATTTTGACGTAAACGCAAATTCGAAAACTTCAAAAAGAAAATATCACAAATTTGTATTCATCAGCTTAGCAGATCATAAAGAATTTTTTTTATTACAAGATAGTCTAACAAATGATAGTTGGAAAGGAAAAATTAAAAAAAAAATGTAAAATAATAGAAAAGAAGTAATTTGAAGCATTTTCCTCTGATTTGGTAAAAAATAAACAAAGATAAGAGGCGTAACAAAACCGACTTGCTTCAGCTTGAAGATTCGTTCGTTCTTCAAGTATTTTTTACAATTCTAAAGAAATCTTGCCCCTTTAACCCAAAAGAAATATGGTAAAGGATTTGGAACCATATGAAACTCCAAAAATTTCTTTTCCTTTTAGTATTTGGATAAAAATTGTGTATTTTTTGAAAAAAAGAAGAATGTAAACCATTTGATGGCCATTCGAGTTTCGAGTTTGGAAACGGATACGATCTGTTCATAAGCTTACGATCTATACGACTAAAATTCGAATTTTAATCTGTTGATAAGAGGCATTGATATCAAGGACCAGTTATAAAATAAAGATAAATTTCTTCCCATTTTTTGTCCGTTTTTAGAAAACTGCGTTTAAAAGTCTATTTGTATTCAAAGAACGCATTTTTATTAGCACTTTTGAAACAATGTAACGCAACAACACAAAGTGCTGCAATATGGCATTAAATTAGTGAATTCTGTTTAATAGATATTTCTGGCTACGCAGTAGTACCAGTAGAGGGTGTAATATTCCTATCTAGATCCTTGTTTCAAACTGTTTCACAAAATGATAAATAATGTTTTTTTTGTGATGAGTATGAGTAACTGATTTGTTTCGTTCTGTTTAATTTTCAATGGCTACGAACGACAGAAGATCGACCAAAAAGATGAAGTTAATTGCTCTTAAATCATTGTATCAGTCTTTGCCTTTTCGTTTAAGACCTGAATTTACCTTTTAGATCAATTTATAATTAATTTTGATTAATAATTGATAAAAAAAAAACGCGCCTGACCATCAATTGTAAACGTTTTCACCCAAAAACTTAACTAATTTATTTGCATCAAAATCACACAATATAATTCCAGCAGATCTTCTTAAGTTTAGGAAGGAACTGTGTGAATCGGCTGAATTTATGAAAGAAATTTCGCTGAAATAATTGAAAACTATTTATCAATTAGCTTGCGAAACATATATTGAGGCTTAAGCTAAGCTTTGGTTTGCTTCTATTGATAGTAATGGGAAGTTTTTTTTTTTTTTTTTTAAATAACAAATTGTGTTTTTATTAATATTTTGTAAGCATTTTACATCAACATGTATATTAAGAATGGACCTTCATAAGGTATGATTGTGTATGAAACGATTGATTTGACTGGCTGGCTGGTTGTTAAGCAAAACTACGACTTTTTCGTCCTCTTTTCTATAAATGTGCTTTAATTATAAACTATCAAGAGAAGAAGACGGATAGCCTTTGTTCTTTATTGCTGCATATTGTTTTTATCTCTTAATTTTCAATACACAAAAATTATCGAAAATATTTCTCTTTGATTGAAGCCGCTTTAAAAGTTTTCTTAAACAAACATGAGGCAGTTGATACAAAAAAAAAAAAAAAAAAAAAAATATTAGAAAAAAAATCAATAATTATTATTATTAATAGCAAAAACAAAAAACAAAGAAAGACTGAAAATACATCAGAGTCAATAGTCAAGTGTCTATACGTTTTGAGTGTTATTGTTCGGAAAATCTTATCAGAAAGCGGAAAAGAGTAAAAAAAAAAGAAGAAACAATTTCCTTGTCTAAACGTACAACGAAACCGTATTGACTGACAATACCTTTAATATTTAAAAGCTGTGATTGGAAAAACAATGCTTACACATATGAGTTCTTTTATAAATTAGCAGTGACTTTTTTCTGTTTACTATTGTGGACAAAAAATAATGAGACAGTATTTTTTTTTGTAAGTTGCCCGCTTTGTGATATCAATGTGAAAATTTTTTTGGTAGGTTACGTTACACAACTGACATAAATTTCGAGTTACCAGAAAAGTATACACATCGATATCATAGGGCGGGCATTTTAAAAATATACAGTCTCATTACTTTTTGTCCACAGTAGTATTAATAAAAAGTTATAGCACAATGAGACACGTATTTCGAAATTTATTTTAATTGTTCACAACAGTCGTACCAATGTACCAAAAAAAAATATACATATCGATATCGTAGGGCGAGTATTTTAAATAAAATACAGCCTCGTTACTTTTTGTCCACGGTAGTATATATATTTTCTATACTTTTGTTTAACTTTTCCTTTTTTTTTTTTAAACCAATAAACAGCCAAATAGACAAATGAGAATTTTTTCGTTGATAAATCAACAAATCGGTCTCTCTTTGTGACTTTAATAGTTAGAGCGTGCCGCACGCGGGTTTTTGTTTTTTTCCTTTGACTCATACAACAATTGCTTTTTATAAAGCAAACGTGCACTTCGGAATGAAAAAAAAAAAAAAAATTAAAAAAAAAAATAGAAAATAAAAATTGTTGTTAGTTTTAAATAAAATATCAAAATTTCCACAAACATGTTGTCTGATGATCGTGCTTGATTCAAGTAATTATTGTCTGTTTAATTTATATTTTTTCAATTTTGTTTTAAACGAACTCAAAAACATAATAATAACAGTTTTAATGATTATATGCCAGATTTCATAGAATATAAATTATTTTACAGTACATAGGTTTACAATAGTCTGAATGTATAAATAATTAAGGACTTGAAAAACAATAGCTTGAAAAAAAAGAAAGGAAATTGAGGTCACTAGCCACTAAACGGAATTCGTCAGTGTGTATGTGTTAACCTAATTATCATTCAATTAATATGTTTAACGGTATGAATAATTTAATGAGGAGTGCTTGAAGCAAACGTGCTGTGTTCGCTGTTAAAATGTTGTTAGGAATTTAAAAAAAAAAAAAAAGAAAGAAAAAAGAAGAAAATTTTATTCGATTTAAACTGAATCTTCTCATAATCATTACTGATTATTTATTTTTTACTTTTCATCACACAAATGTAATGCATTCTAGAAATGAATTGAATGAAATTTGCTTAAACACATCTATATAACATTTTTGCATGCGTAGAGTACTGTACGAAAATAAAAATCCTTTTGAATAGCCGTACGAACGTACTATAACATGTGGAGGGAAATTCTAATTTTTGACTTAGCCTCTGCTAATGCTATTTGAGAGAACATAACCATAGAGTCTAAGTTCAACTGTGAATCTAAATTATAGTTGTATCCTGTATATGTAGTAAAGAAATAAATAAATCAATAAAATAACATAACGTAATAACCTAGAAGGATTTCATTTGATAATCGAAAGTCACGATTAGTGGATGTGATGTAACACTTACAAGTTAATATATAATTTCAAGTTTTAATCAAACTTTGGCTGAAACTTCAGATAAATTTTAGAAAAGCTTTTAATTTTAGTTTTTCCAGGATCATCAAATACATGAGAGATAGTTGAAAAGTTATTGGTTCTTTAAAGGCCAAAAGTTTAGATATATATTTACGAATTGGAAAATAACACATTTGGTTTTAAATGCAATGATTTTCTGCCCTATTTTTTTTTTTTTTTTCTTTAGTGACAACATAATTCCGTCGCTATATGATAATTATAAACAAAAAGGCATTTTATATCGTTTTAAGAGATTTCTTTTAAGTTAAGTGGAGCTATAATCCGCAATTTTTTAAGGGAGGAAATCACTGTAAAAATTTGCAGAATTTTTATATTTTACTCTACTTGTGGTATACTTTATGTGGATGTATGTAAGATGCAGACGGGTTTAAAATAAAGACCATCGTTTTACTATAACGATCAATTGGAAATCATTTTCTGAATCGATTTAAGCTTGTCTGTCTGTCTAACTGAAGCCTGCCCACACATGTACTTATGTGTTCAACTTGTAAGTCGCAAATTTTGTAGATATTTTCACGAAATCCATTATACTGACGTGTTTCGGCTTAAAGACGAACATAATGGAAAATGGATTCGATTCGAATATAATGTCCCGTTTGTGAAAAAAATTTTTAAAAGAAAAAATTAAAATTTTATAATATTTTTCGAAAAAAAATCAATGAAAACTAATATATTGGTATTTAATATAAATTGTGGAAATTTCTAATCAGACGGGGCCATTAAATAATCTTTTATATGGTAAAAAGATCTAATTTATAATATTTTATGATACAAATACCAATTTAGCATAAAAATAATTGTATTAGATTTGGATCATGTAGGACTATTTTTTGGACTCCAGTATATATAATAAAAAAATAAACCTTTATATGACAAAAAATGTCTGATCTTTAATATTTCATGATAAAAACTTTTGTTTGTAATAAAAATTTGACATATAAATGAACTGGATGAAATTTAAGCTTTCAGCTTAGTTTATACTATAGATGTGATCTGTGACCGATTTAGCCCATTTCTAGTATCAATGTATGTGCAAAAAACTTTTGTGAGAGGTGTTCGTTTCTTTGTTTTGCTTAGAAATCAAATCCAATGCAATTCGAAGCGTTAGGAGAGCAATACGAATGAATATTTTATTAATACTATATATGACATTCCTTAAGACAAATTTAAGCTCAATTGATTTCCGATATTGTGGGCACAAGTTACTTACAGCCTCCATACGTCTTCCATATCTCAAAAACGAAAAAGAAAAAAAACCTGAAGCCATCGAAAAGAAAGCTGTAGCCGTTGAATTTTGGGACGTACGAGGCGAATAATTTGCATACATCCTTGAAATAAGGAAAACGCCCCTACGACTATCATGAAATGTTTTTCCATCATTTCAACGACAATATCGAAAAAACAAAGGGGATATTTCGCCAAGAAAAATATGTTTTCAACATAATGAGTACTGAGGCTTACGACTTCATAGACTCGGTGGTAAAACCAAGTTAATTGAAAAACGAACAATTGAGTCCTGTTCTTCGGCAACGTCTATACGTATGCTATTTAGTTCGTAGAGGTGGTCCTAGTAAATGATATGCACATTAAGTAAAGGTATGGAAAGTAAAACTGTAACACACATTTTCACTATTGATATTGTTAAGCATCATTATTTGATCATTTTAGCGACGAATCCAAGAGAAAAAAACATTTATATAGTGAAAAAAGCTTTTCTATCAAGGCAATGCGGCGTTTTGTGCAACAATATCATCAATATTAAAATTAAGTTAAATAAACTACAAGCTACTGCGCCCTCATTTTATTACTGCGATATCCAGGACTATTATTGGTTCTTTCAAATGAAAAGAATATTTAGAATATTTTTAAGGTATTGCGTGAAAGACAAAAGAAAAAAAAATCGAAAAACGAATGTCTTCTATTTCTATACAATATTTCGATATTTTAGATATTTCTGAAGGCAAGAATAAAAGAGAAAAGAGGCGAACCTTCAAATGCCTTATCCAGCGACGTTACTACTGCAGCTGTAGCTGTAGCACAAGTAGCAAGTAATTCACATAAATGAAATTAATGTGACAACTTTTTAAGCACATTTAAACATTTGCATTTACAAGATATTACACATGCTTTACGCGCTGGATACCAAGTGCCACCATAATTAATAATTTCCTTAACTAGCCAAGACCAAGAGATAGACAGAGAGAGAGAAAGAGAGAGACAAAGAAAAAAATACCAACAGAAATGACACCAACGAACATTTGGCTTAAAATTTTTTTCGTTACATGAAAAGAAAAAGGAAGAAAAAGCAAAAGAAAAAAAATAAATTCCAACACACGTACGATTAAGCAAGCATAAGAAGAAAGAAGCTTATGAATGTGCGATTTATGTTCGCATTAGTAGTAGAAGTAGTGGTAGTAGTAGAAGTAGTAGTAGTAGTGGTAGTAGTAGTAGTACTAGAGCTAGTAATAGTAAGTAGTAAACAGCCACCATCTTGATCACATACGTACATACATTCATAAATACACACAAACATACAGAGACATAACTATGAATATGTGTAGACAGACAACACAACACAAGTTTTTACAAATGTCATTAAATGACATAAAAGTTGCTTTCTTTGCATTTTGCCAACGTCTCATCATCGCCAAATCTAGCGGATCTAGTGAATGTATGCATGCTTATGCGTGTATTTATACATGAGACAGTGACACATTAATCGTGAGTAGAGGTGGCAAAGAGGCACAAATGAAATTTAAATAAAATGCATCATGTTTAAATGCCAACGAAATCAAATGAAATAATGAACGACTGCTTGTACGGATGTACGCATATAGGTACGGACGTATTTGCATATGCTTGATAGATATAGTGTGCTTGTCGCCGTTATAAAGCTGTTGTTGTTAAAAGTGCAATTTTCATGTTTGCCACCCAACGTGTACATAATTTTCATTTTCTTAAATTTTCCTTATTTGTTGCTTTTTTTACTATCATACCATCAAACCATAGAGATGCATTAAGTTTATCATATCTTTTGTACTGACTATAATGGAGCATATGCATCAGATATCTCAAGAATTTCTCATAAATATTATTGTATATCTATATATATATATATGTATGGCGCACGCGTCTATTTGATTGATTATATTCATCCACTAGTCGTTTTATGCTTTGAAATCTTATGATCACAAAAATGCCAAAGAAAACTCAAATTTGACCTAAACATTCCTAGCAAATGAAACATAAATAAAATTTTAGAGTAAAAACTGATCTCCATGCATGTTTTATGCAAATAAAACAAAAAAAAGACTTTATAAAGGAAATTAAAAAAATGTTTGGCTCGTGCTAAGCTAAGGCAGATGTCAATATTGATTTTGTGAAACAAATAATTACTTGATCTAAGGAAATGTTTAGGCTAAGAAAAGTACTGATTCTCCATTTTTTTTTTTTTTTTACACCGAGCAATAAATAATATTTTAAGCTTTCATAGGAAACCAAAAAGGTGCTTTAGTCGTTTAATTTACAGTCATGCACTTAGACACTAAGGATAATTATCGCTGTTATGAGATTTAGAACTTTTTTTATATTTTTTTTTTATTTTTTTTTTTTAATGATCTAATAATTTCGTGAAAGCCGTACTGGACGTTCATGATTCGTTTTAAAGGCGCAAATAATTTTCTTACTTGTTTTCCTCTGATCTTTATTTTCCAACGCAACTCAGAGAAAATGCGTGTCATGCTATTTGTCACAAATACTCGTACATTAAATGGCTAAATGTGAATATTTACAACGATGTACTTATGTGTGTACACATACATATATATATATATATATGTGCCTTTGCATGTAAGTAAGTGTGCAAGTGTCATCTTGCATTAAATAAATGTAAAACATTACAGCAAATGCTGCATAGCAAAACGATTTATCAAATATAAATCATTTTGATGAGTGAGCAATGACAACCAACTCACAGAGATATTCAATGAAATGCAATGCAATGCAATGCAACGCAATGCAATGCAATGCAATGCAATGTGTAATGTAATGCAATTCAATGCAGTGGAAATGTATGTATGTATACGTATTTGTATTTGTGGTGCATAGTGTATAGTTAAGACCAGTGAATTGCTTGAATGCATCACTGGTTGATTTAAACTGAAAAATGTCTTCCTATGAGCTGCTAATTTCAGCCATCTATACATAGGATTGCGGTACACCCCAGGGTATACCACAACTCTAATGATGATATTTACCGTATATAAATATTATATATATATATATATATATACACATATATATATGTACATATGTAAAGACACAAGCACAAGCAGTGGCACTGACACAAGCACATATATGTTGATGCATATATTTGTGTTAAGTCTCCCCTCTGTCTATATTGTATAACATGTAGTGCATGATTAACATTATTTTTATATATGATCAACTAGGGAAGAACACCTTCTTCTCTAGCTACTTAACACAAATACATACGGCCAGGCCGAGTCATACAATTCTCGTCATCACTTATTTGCTTGTATTTAAACCAAGGATGCCAGGTAATTAGTGTACAACATAGCTTTTTTTTGTCCATTCCTCTATCTCTCACTCTCTCCTTCTCTCGTTTGCTCTCTCTCTCTCTCTCTCTCTCTCTATATATATATATATATATATATATGTATGTATATATATATATATGTATATATATATATCTTTCTCTCTCTATCTAATTATCTAGCTCTTTCTATCTCTTTCTTTTTCATTTACTCCCCTTCTATTTATCAATAGATATATATAAGTATCTTTCTTTATCTATTTGTTTGTTTGTGTGTTTATTTGTTCTCTTTATACAATGTACGTATGTTGTGTAGATGTATGTAAGTATACATGAAAAATATGTAATTTAATTAATGCCTTGAAAATAAATTTATACACATATATGAAGCCGCACACTGGCGCACACTCGTTCACATTAAGTAAGCATGACTTCTCAGAAATAAGACAAAAAAAAAAAAGAAGAATCAACATTTATATTCAGTTGTTTGTTTAAAATTATTGTTATATCAATGCGATAATCATAGGGAATGAGAAAATTGCGTGGTTATATTATGTATGTTTGTATGTTTGTAATGATTAAAGCCTATAATAGATCTTAGTGGCTATAGCTTAATTGCATTTGCAAATATTTCACTTAAATCTCTTCAACGGGCATCTTTCCCCCCTCCCCCCCCTCGGTTTCCTCAAACTATGCATTACGGCACAACTTCTATTCTATGTCTAGATTATTGTAATGATATGTTTGTAAGTAAGTAGCTAAAGTAATTTATGCGTATGCTGTGTGGTCGCCTTTGTTATATTTAGGCGACGATGGTAGTATTGTTTAACTCCTCTGTCTCTCTTTAATCTATTGTTTCGGTTACCGAACGCTGGGATTTGCTTAACTACTTCTAATTTGCTATTCGATAAACTCTTCTCACCGCATACACACTCCACTCAAGTAGGCCGTCGCCCGTTTAATTATGTTTAATGTGTGGCCTTTTATATTATAATGTACGTATACATACATATGCATATGCACATGCACAAGTACATGCACATGCACTATTTACAAACATATATATATGTATAAACATGTAAATGCATTTAAATAATAAGAAATACATTATTCAGATAATCGTAACAAATTTATGCAGTGACGCAGTACAAGAGAATTAAACAATTTTCTCATTTAAAAAATATAATGTCAGGACTAATTTCATTTTAGCATTTACTCAGTCTATATAATTGTTTGATTATTAATAATAAAGATACGATTTTATCATATGTGATGCTCTATTTCTTAACAAACTGTACGATTTCGTCCTGAAAGACTTCAATAGTGTCATTTTTATTCATACGAATCCTTTTCGCGACGCACCGGTTGCTCTCTTTTATAGGTAAATAGTCCAAACAAAACCGTAAGTTGCTTACCTGTTCTGTTTTTCGTTCAATTACTTATCGTACGTGTTTAAAAAATGATTTACAAACGCTCCGGAAACGTAGGTCGCTTGAAAGTGCTTTGAATTGTGCAAAAGTGAGGCGCTGACCGCTTAAACGATCTTCATATTTTCATTATTATTTATTTACTTCATGTCATGACTTTTGTTATCGATATTATTGATGAACATTAAATGAAAAGCTTTCGAAGATAATTTTCATAGCCCTTGAACTTGGCTTTTTCTTTAATACTAATTGTTGGCAGGTTTTCCTTTTTTTTTTTTGAGAATTTTTGATTGTCTCTCTGTTTCTCTATCTATCATTTATTTTTGAAACCCTGGAGTTATTAGCAGCGAAAAGTCAAGCTTCAATAATGACATAATTTATATTAAATAGCAATGAAAATATGAATGCGAGCATAACATATAAACTTTAGTATATGAAAAAAAAAAACATTTCCTTGTGTTATAAAGGAAATCAAACTTAATAGAAAAAAAAAAAAAAATATTCAAAACGAATGAAATGAAATTAAAACTTTTCTAAGAAATTTCTTTGCTGTACGTATCTAAACTAATGTTTGACGTCAAAGTGAAGAAAAAATCACTTATTTTATTTTTTCAATATTTTTGTGTCGATTGTAATGTAAATTAAATATATTTCAAAATTATATATAATTTAAAATCAATTACGAAGAGTTCAGGAATAAATTGGAAAATATATCTAAGAAATGTTTAATATTTTAATAAAAATATATTCATATTTTTAAAACTTTGTATACAACTTTTGTTGTATATATTTCTGTTTCTAAAGTTATTAAAAATGCTTTGATTTTCACAAAAAATGAAAAGTGCTCTTCGAAACTCTCAACGAGGGCCTCTTTCACCCTTTCTCTTCTTCAGTAATGCTTTAATTAAATTCAAACGTCATATATAATATTTAAATTTTTTCCGATCTTTATTGTGGCCTTCTTATAAATCCGTTTGATTCAAAAAGTAGCTCAATCTTTTGGAACACATCAGAGATGAGTTAAAGTAATGAGAAATTCTTTTCGATTCAAAAGAGCGGTAAAGAATTTTCAAGAGAAACAATAGAGACACGTTTTTGCGCATAATGTTTTTGAAAATTAATTCTGAAATTATGACTTGTTAAATTATTTATTCAAAAGTATTAAAATTTTGCAATGGAGAATTATACTAATTGTGCAATTAAAAGTTATTGTTAATGTTCAGCTTGGAAAGACGTTAATAATTTTACCAATTATTGTGGAATAAATTTCTTTTCAATGAGAACATGGATCCCATGTGGAGAATGTGAACAATACGTGCTCTTCTTTAGATTGTAAGTACGTTTATGTTAAAGACTGACGCACTGACAGTCTGACCGACCGATAAATTGACAGTTTGACGGACTGAAATGGCAGAATGACAACAGAGTGACGACAGAATAGCAAACTGACAACAGAGCGACAGAGTGACGACAGAGTTATGACAAAGTGGCAGAGCGATAGACTGACAGAGTGATAGAGCGACAGATTGATGGACCGGCAGACTTGCAGACCAGGAGACTAGCATACTGGTAGACCAGGGGACTGGCAGACTGGTAGACTAGGAGACTGCCAGATTGACAGAGTGACAAACTAAAAGGCTGCCAGACTGCAAACTAATAGAGCTCTAATGTGGAAAGCATAATTTCAAATATATTCTATTCTGCTAAAAAAAAGTTTATTCAAAACGTACATATTTTTGCTCGTCCGAAAGTGTGATATATGTTTCAAAATTCCAAAGAAATTTCTTTCTTACGTTACAATATCTGACTGTTTACTTGAGTTGCGCTTTTCGTTTTCATCAGTCTAACGTACACCGAATTATCATAGATCAACGACACAAATTTATTCCTCACATTTCCTTTTCAAAATTACGATAAACGTTTCAATTATATTTTAATATGTAAACCATATATTCGGACAAAACATCTCGTATATAATTTAACAAATTTCTCTTATTAAACGTATTGTGTATTGTGTATTGTGTTGTGTGTATTGTAAGTAAAAATTTCTTCGAAAATAGTAAAGAAATTATTTTATTTATTTTTATACGATATATTTGATCGCAGACCCATTCACTGCATATGTTGATGATGCATGTGACTTTCTCTTGACCTGTTACTCTACGATCAGTTACGTAAAGTACAATTTAAATCTACAAATTCCGTCTTGATTGTGAAAGATTTTTCAATTTTCACGTGGTGTCCAATAAGAATACGCGATATATTTCGTCTAACTCTCTCTCCCAATGAATATAAAAATGTTTAAATTGTTCTTAGAAAACTCTTACTCAAATACTTATATAAAAGCTTTAAAAAAATAAATAAATAAAATAAATAAATACATAAATAAATAAAAGATACTTGGCTTTCATTTGACGCGTATTTTATTTGCAAGAAATTCTGGTAGAAAGTAGTTTGTTGTTTCTCCTATATTTTGTACGCGGATTTATTTTTATTTTTTTTTTTTACGCGATTTTTATGTGCATTTAACACAACTTTTACGTAACTCTCAAGAGATGTTTAGGTGCTTCTTTATATTCATTTTTTTTATGCGCGATTCTAGCTTAGAGCTTATGAAAACGTATTTCTTGGTTTTGTTTTAAAGTTTTAAGTCTGACGTCGTTTGCAAATTAGCATTGTTGCAGCGATAGTCATATGCAATGAAAGTAACATTTTGTTGAAGTACGTACACATATTAACTAATGTTTTTAATATATTTTTCTTTTCTTTTTTTTTTCTTTCTTAATCTCTTTTACACTTATGCTTTCTCAACGATTGTCAGTCATGCGTAATGTAAATAGATGTTATTAGAGAGACGAGTATATGCAATATCTGATCAAAGCCTTTCGCTTGATCGATTTAGCGTATTCATGAGCACAATTATTAAAACCGCAAAAACGTTTTTCTTTTTTTTTTTCAAATCAAGCTAGCCTTCTTAATAAACCTATATGGTTATGTATCATTCATTCATTAAATGGATACTAGAAAGAACTTGATTGACCTTCCGATGCGATATCAATTTCTTTTTTGAAAATTTTATAAAATTACATTTATTATAGCAGTTGCATGCTTAGTAGTTAGCGCATATCCTATCTTCAGTATTTGAAGGTTTTCAATAATTTGCACATATAACTTATCAGCAATAGACCATTGCTTATCAGTAACGACGGATATTCGAATTAATTTTGTTACTAATATGTGCATTTTTTTTCATCGAATCCGGTTGAATCCGGTATGCTGCAAATATACTATAATGTGTGTGCTATTTAATGTTTTATGCTTCCTTATATATACCATAAAAGAAAACAAAATTTTGTAATTCAATGGCAAGCACAAACGTAAAGTAAAATTATTATGTAGCTATTTTGTCATTGGTGCGCTCGAATTATGAAAGTGTGCATACACATCGCTCAATAAGTTCGTAGGATTACTAATATTTATTTTTTTTTTAATCTATTTTGCCAAATGCACTAATAATGTTATGTTATATATTCACCAATCACACCGTTTGTCTCTTTTCAATGTAGTCGATGAATTTTATATAATGCGCTATAATTTTCCCAACAGATTTTTTAAACTTTTGATCGCTTTCGAAAGTTTTCTTCGGCTGCTGTCCAATTGGCTGACTACCGATGTAACTCTGGATTATAATGATGAATCCATGTTTCATCTGTTGTTATATATCGCATTAATTATTCTCATTTTGTTTCACCCAAAACGTTTTCAATCAAAAAGATATTTGTTGTGTTTGGTCAAACACGGCACCCACTGCGGACAGAGGGGAACTTAGATTTTTCGATACAAAATTAATGTCACAAAAACAAGTGTATCCTGTAAACTAATAGTCGGAATGTCATGAAAATTTCAAATATTTCTCTTGAAAGTTGATATTATTTAAAAATCATATGGATTCGTTTATAGTGACGATACCGATATGTCATTCTACAAACTTATTGAGCGATGCTTTATACACATATTCGAGTACTGAATATTTTAAATTATGTTACATAAAAAAGAAAACATTTCTCAAAGGACTAATAGTCGTACAAGGCAAAAGCTTAATACAGTTATAACTTCACAAATACATGAGCATACGCACACACACCCACGCACAGACACACACACACACATATATATATACATACCTACCTTTATACTGCCGGTTCATATTAACCGCAGAGATGAAAGTTTATGTAACAATAAAACTGCTTTTGGCAAAAGGTTAACAAAAAAAAAAAAACGAATTTTTATAAAAACTTTTTCATCAGAAGAGGGATTTTGTACAGGTAAAATGTATGAAAATATGAGGGTGCGTGTGTATGATGTGCAATTCATACATACATCCGTATAGGGCTATAAGCATGTAACGAAAACACATACATGTTTGAGCACGAATCCTGGATAAATCATCATCATCATCACATAAACCGCTTGCCACTATATCCTTTTCGAGCTTGTAAACGGAGCTACTATAGCTATTTAAATAATATTTCGAACGATTGTCTGCTTTAGGCCTTATATGTCAACAATACAAATAATAGAAATCATTGTATTTTTTTTTTATTTTTATTTATTTTTTCATTTTACTATATGTTGATGAAGGTTTCGATTCGATTCGATTTCAGTTCATTCCTAAAGATCTATATATTTTGAAATTTGAATTGTTCCAACAGCAAGCATGAGATCGAAACAATAAAAGAATCATTTCAAATCGATCTTTAATTATTGAAAATATTTACAATTTTTCGCGATTTGCGGATACGGTTTTTTTCTAAGTGTTACAAACAGACCATACAAACTAATAAACTTTTATTCTTTGGAGTTGATTATAGAAAAATATGAATACTCTTAATTATAAAAAAAAAAGGGAAAAAATGTATGTAAACTTTTTGTTGCAGGGAAAAACATTTGTTAAAACTTGCACAACATTTTGGGATTCTCGTTTAGTTGTTAAGTCTGCTGAATATATTTCAACAACAAGCTGCTGGGGAGCCAATTAATACAAATAACAACATTTATAGAAAAAGAAAGAAAAACTTTAAATATTTTGTAATGGAAAATGAAAAAAAAAATTCTTTTAAAAAAAAAAAAATAATTCTTAAAAAGGAAAAACTTTTATATATTTATTATACAAGTACAATAATATTTTATATTTTAAAAAAAAAAAATTATTTTCAAATATTTTTCTCTTTTCTTTTCAGATTCATTGAGATTCAGTTTTACAGGTAAAACACGATTGGAATTTCAAGTATACATATCTTCTGTATCACCGTTTGTTTAGTCGTCACAAAGTTGTCTACAGTATAACGAATGAAGGAAGACAACAAATTGCGTTACGTGATTGCGAACTTTTCTTTTCATGTGCTTCGACATTATCTTGTACATGAGACTAAAATAATGATCGAAAACTATCTTGAATTTATGATGAATATTGACATTAGAGAAAATGCTGATATTTCATAACGATATTTGACAATGGATCCATACTACTTCAAGAATAAGAATTATATAGATAGGCCTATAGTAATAAATATTCTTATGGAAGATGTATACGAACATTGAAGGAATAAAGAATGAAGAATATTTTTTTTTTTCACGAAATGAGTTCAGAATGTTCTATTTGCAAGAGTTTATTTTCTTTCCAGCCAAGCTTCAAATTTTAAATGTTTAAATGATGCGGATTAGAGGTAAAGGTGAAATTCCACAGACGTTAAAACGTCTTGAAATTTATATATTTGGAAGCCCTATTTTGCGAGTATGGAATTTTTTGATTTAATATTTTCTGATTCTACGACTGACTTCTTCCACTTCTTAAAAATTTTTCAAAAGCTCTCTAAACACACACACGTAATCATTTTTTAAATCGTGAATCATAGATGTGGGATGAGGACAAAACGTTGCCATTTGAAATGATGCATTCAAGGTTAGACCATTTTCTAATACACTTTTAATAGAAAGGATAATACTGAGTGATCTGATAGTAGAACAAAATATTTATCTGTTATCAAATCAACTCAGGCTCGGACTTAGAATTCTTTAACATTCTAAATGTTTTTCATTGATTCCTAGTCGATAGAATTTTTCCAAAGCGATGATCACTTTTCCCCTTTTCATCTACTCAGGATACGGCTCAAATTAAGTGGGCAACGATGTTTCTTGCCCAAAAACACAAAAAGGGCTAATTGAATATTTAACAGAGTTTTTCGGAGAGATCTGATTTTTTTTTTTTTTTTTTTTTTTTTTTTTTTTGTCGATAAAAACTGTAACATGTTTGGTAATCCATTACAATACTAAATACGAAAAAAAGTATGCCATAGATCGAATCCTTGGATTTTACGAAAGAAAAATAAGACGTCACCACTATTCGTTTCAATGCCTTTGCAATATCGTACGGCTAGATTTCATATTAGAAAATATTAGATATTCACTACGCTTTTTGGCAGCCGATCAAATTAATCATTCTTTAAAATAATAAATGACTCGACCAAAACTGTTTCCTTTTGCTCTTCATATCTATTACCTTTTGCCTTAGGTAGGGTATTACAAAATATATTGTATACAAGATCATTAAACGATCCCTATTTTGAAAGAAAGTTACGAATCCATTTAATCTGAAAAATGTAAACAAAATCTTGATATCCTTTTTCAGTTGAAACAGTTTCCAAATAAATAGACGGGACTTGAATATACCTGAAAACGTTCATAGCAACTTGATCGCAATACTTTTCTATAACTTTGAAAGCGTAGTAAATTTATTTGAAAATATATTTAAGCAAATAGTTGATATGCGTTCATAATTGATAACGAAAAATGAAATGATTTTAATGAATTTACAACATTTCTCATCCGTATATAAAGTGTTTTCAGCTTGTTTAAGTCAAAAAAATTAATTGACTTCACGCTAAGGTGCTTTGCTTCTTTCTATTTTTATATTTTCTTATTTAATTTAATTAAATAAAATCTCGTGAAAAATTTATTATATTGAAATGTGTTAAACGAATTTATTGATCAGAGATATTTCTAACAATAACTGTTTCATATTATATGATGGTCGCTTACTTTTTCTGTTATTATTATTATTTACAGTTGCAGTCAATCGTTCAATCATTTCAATGGCAATGTTTTTATTTAAATTGTCACACTTGTGATTATACTCTGCCTCTGTTGCATTCTTCGTTCTTTTTTTTTTTTGTTTTTTTCTGCAAATAAAATAATTATTTTTGTTTATGTTCTGCGGGTTACCGTACCGCGTAACATACCCTATTCAAGAACAGCAAAACGACAGTAACTTTATCAATATTTATGGTAGAGCAACACCCCTCATTTTTACTCTAAAAATGAACTGATCTGCACGCACAACATCTGCTTTAATTGCATATATATTCATTATACTCTGTTCTCTGCAACAATAACCAAACAAGCGAACATATACAATACATGTGCACATATGCGCACACACAACATAACATTTTGGCACAATAAAATAATACCTCATACATCATTATCACAAACAGTACAAGAAAAACGAGACCATTTATGCACTCTCTTGTATAAACGTAACGTATATATACACGTGTATATATATATATATACATATATATATATATATATATATATAAGTAAATATATATGTATATAATGATGTATATGTTCAGTTAATATTGAAATGCAACACAAACTCGCGTCCATTCCAACACAGATATATATGTTGAGATATCATGGTGATAATTCAATTTTGACAACACAAGTCACAAAATATGTCACCATAATAATATGATGAGCGTATATGATGTACATGTGAATATATATGCGTGTGTGTATATCTACGTATATTTGTATGGGAGTAGGTGTTGGTGTGCTGAAATATCACATATACACTGTATTAAATTTTTTTCGCTTCTCTTTTCCAACACTAAGTAAAATTATTATGCGCTCGTAATAACTGAGACTATGGGTGGTCTCCGGGGTTGCCTCAAATTTATTGTAAAATTTACACTTCTTCTTTTTTTCTTTTTTTATGATCCTTCTTGTCTTGTTTTTAGGTAAAGTGATCATTAGAATCTTGAAAAACAAAAACAAAAACAACAACAACAATAATAATAATAATAAGCAAACAACACCAAAGAATAGCAAGTGCTTGAAATGAAATTTATTCACAGATTTTTATAGTGTTCTGTTTTTACGTTCCGTATAAGAGCAAGCAAGTAGTAAAGCGTTTATACATTTTTGTGCTTTTATTAGATTAGACGACAGTTTATGTTCATTTAGCTGGAAAAATGTATCATAAAATTCTTTTATATAATAATAGCAATGTTTTTATAAAATTTATTAAAAACTATGAAAACTTACTTTTAAAACAAAGTGAAAATGAAAGCTTACTATTACTCTATTATAGAGAGAATTTTTTTATATAAAGATTTTTTTAATATTTATAATGCTCGTTCAGCCTATCAGTTATCATGATATTATCAATAAAATTATAATAAATAATATTTTTGTAAATTTTTAACAAAATGTCTCTCTTGCTTCTCATCATAATCATAAACAAGTTTGTAAATTTCTTCTTTAGTAAATTAATCATTAACTTTTCTATTCCTGTTATCAGTCGTTAATAAGAGGTTTGCACAGTTTTCCAAAAAAAAAAAAAAGAAAAAAGAAAGTTGCAAAAAAATATAACTCTAAATATCTTCAAGACATTCGAGAGATAATGTATATGTGATTATCTTGTCTGGAAGTCGATTTCTTTTGGTGTCGCTTGATTCATATGAAATTACTTTAATAATCTTTCGATAAAACTAGTAATTGACGAATTTATTTCCAATAAATTTGCCTTAGATAATGGAATACAACACAAAGCATATATCTTCGAAATGTCGAAAGAAGGAGTATTTTCAAAAAAAGATATAAGAAACGGTTCACCGTATCCGATATCCCCGTCAATCACATCATTCAAAACCAGGCAAGAATACAGTATAAATCGTATGTTCCAGGTGTTCCCTGAAGGTATTCGATGACGTATCGCGACAAGGGATCAGAAGCTTATAAATGACCAGCTTTTAACCATTTGCGTAACAAATACTGTGCAATGCCTAAGCGCATCACTGTTAACCATTGGACGTAATGAGTACTGTGCGAGCCATATGCGTAAGTATTTCAGTGGCAAGAATTGGACAGAGATAAAGTCGATCAACCAACTCCTTTAATACGATTATGCTTCTCGTAAAATCACCTTTGTTCGCATACCACGAAGTCCACGAAGAAAACTTAATAGTAGAATTATAATATTTGAGGGCATGGTTTTGAGGATTAGAAAAAATTTATTTTGAAAAAATATTGAAAAATGGCAACACCATAATCATTCCCATAAGGCATCTTCAATTAAAGGAACCCTGGGAAATATTTTTATTGCAAATTTGAATTAAAAATAAAAAAAAATTATTTCACTTTCATGCCTACAGCTGGTGGTGAGTGTTAAAATGAAAAAATTCAATTTGAAACCAAAAAAAAAGAAAAAAAACGGACTCTTTGGTATTGAAAAAAATAATGTTTAAATTAATTAAATATTATGTATTTCTCTAGAGAAAGTTGTTTTAAAGATACTGTAAGAAATTCGAATGAAAGGATTTGAAATTTGTAAGAGATTTTTTGAAAAAGCATCTTTCGAGAAAAAAGTTAAAGATTAGATATGTGTTATAGTTATGTGTATCTTTTATTACAATAAATTTTGTATTATTTTTTTACTATTAGTTTACGCTTCGAAGATCATAAAACTGTCCTTCCAAGTTCAAATATTCCTTCTCGTTCTCTTGCCTCGATAATTTGTAAGTGTTTGGTTTTTTTTTTTTTTCATTATTCAAAAGGAAAAATGAACTCCACAAACAAAGGATCTAAACATTTTTAAGTTTTACCGAAACGATTCAATTGATGAAATAAGTTTATAGAGATGAATATTCATCCGATAGCAAAACACACGCATCCACGTATGCGTGCCTTAAGCATGGTTTACATGTTCAGAACAGATAAATCGTAAAATCGGAATTTATAATAACTGAATTCGACATTAACACTATGCCTGAATTCATCGAAGATCAATTGAAGTCTCCACTGAAATTAAGAGAACTGGCATTAATTATTTTTAAAACATTAATTTCTTGAATTTGGTCATGAACAGGTCATACAAAATCACCGATCGATGCTTGCGACAGATTTTTTTTTTTTTTTTTTTTTTTCTTTAGTAAAAATCGCATTTTGACGATCAACCACACTACGTATTGTGTGAGTTGTATCTCTGCGAAGACAAAAAATTGTCAATGAAAGGAAAGCGTTAGGGGATATAATATCCATTTAAAATGTGTGTGCCTGCATCTATATATTCAGAAAATTTCTTTGTACTAATTCGAGATATTTTCTGACAACACAAATCGCCAAAAAGAATTTAAAGAATTTTTCAAAGAAAATAATTTAGAAAAATTCTGTTTGTTTGTTTCTTAAAGTATTTTGTATTTCATACACAGTTCAAAAGATCAAACTTGCAAATATCCTCCCGCAATAGCACAGAAAACTTAATATGTTTTAAAAAAAAAATTTATATTTTATATTATATAAAAAAATTTGCGATCTCTAGCAGATGATGTTTTTCAAAGTTTGATACGAATATAAGAAACTTCTTTTTTAATAATATAATTCAACATGTCTCTCTGATTTTTTGAAAAAGCTTCTATATAAGCCTTAAGTTTTGGTAGTTTCCTTAAATTCATATTTGCTTCTAGGGAAAGGCTCAACATTTATCAGAAATATGTCAAATGAAACACTATTTAATATATTTTTTTATTAGCTTACAGTTAAGCAGATATTACCTTACCTAAGATTACTTGGTCTCATACGCTTTCTATAAATAGACGCTTAACGCCAGCGGTAATTATAATATATTCGAGAGTTAAAAATGGGATTGAATTCCTAAAATATTCTATAGATTATAGCGGCAAACGTTTAATATAAAAATTGATAAAGAGAATATCAAATAGTTAAGTGAATATTTATTTTTGTCTAATTAGAGCTAAATATAAATACAAAGAAAGAAAAAACCAATCTTTTCTTACAATTTACATATGTTTAGTTTGAATCGAATCTTTAAAATTTATATTTTACTTAGAATAGTTTAACACACAATCGTACTACAATGTAAGCAAATTTCTATGTAGTGCTAATTGTCAATGATAAGCCTACAGTTTAAGAAGTTCATTCTCTTTAAATGCATATACAGATATACTCGCAATAGCAATATAGACACATGCGTACATGTCGTATATAGAATCGAGTCAAATTTCTCGTTTAGTTAAGTGTACGAGAGAAATCATTTTTTTAGATCCACTTTGTTTGTGATTTATGTTTAAAACAAAACAAAACTCAGTTCATAAAACGTTTCTGGTTAAATTTTTCTTTTTTTTTTTTTTAATTTTTTTTTTTCTTTTTAAAATTGAAAGTAAAGTGAGAGTTTTTTAAACATTTTTCATACATTTCAAGGGGGTGTTAACCAGAAATCATATATTTTGTGGCACAAAAATTGAAATAAGAAGAAAATTAAATGAACGAGCAAACGAACATTTGAATTCTCTCTTAGGAGGTACTTGTTGGCGCCGCTTTGCTTTCTATTTTCTTTTTTCTGTTATAAAATGATATTTAAGATGAAACATGTTGTTCCTTTTTCGTTTCTTTTTTTTTTTCTTTCTTTTTTAAAGAAGAAAAAAAAACCTAAAAGAGAAGAAAAGCAGTTAAGCCTTTAATTTTATTTGTTATAGAATATATTACAAATCAATGCGTAAAATGTATCCTTCTACCAGGACAAGCAGATGTCCTTTTTTTTTTGTTTAGTTCTGCTTGCCTATATGCATATAGCATCGTAAGTGCTAAAGTTTATATGCATTTGTATGTGTGTTCGAATTCAATTTAAATGCGTACATGACGCATTTGTCTGATGCTCTTTCTGCCGTTTCAGCTTGTGTTGGGAATTGCTACACATGTTGTCAAGTGCCAAAAAACTTACATATCTCTGTGTTCATTATACACACGTACACAAATACACTTGTATATATATATATATATATATATATATATATATATATATATATATATATATATCTGCATATATATATCTATATCTATATATATATATAGATATATATATATCTGCATATATATATAGATATATATAGATATATATATATCTGCATATATATATAGATATATATATATATATATATATATACGCAAACAACCGTTTCTATCAATATAAGGTGTTTCTTTAATATATCATACTTTTTAAAACATATATTTATTTGTGTATCATTTTTGCCCCGTTTCACTGCCATTCTGTACAATTTTCAATTTTAAATAAGAAATCTTGTCTTTTCAATCGTTTCCATATATTTGTTATACGATATATATATGTATATTTTGTGTGGGTGTGTAGGTGTATGTGTGCACGGGTATATATATATATAATTAAGGTGGAGGATACCTTAAGGAATTTGCTTAGGGATGATTGTGCTTTGCTATGATGACATAAACGTTTACATACGTAGATACAATAGTTTGGGTATTTGTAACTGTCAGATTGCATTAATGAGATTTTGACCAGAGTGAAAGAGTGTAGAATTGCATTTTGTCAAGATTTAAAACATCATTTAAATGTTAAGTGCATAACAAAGTGTCTGTCTACACCCAAACTACATCCCTTCCCATCGTTCTATAGATAATGTCTTAAATGTCAAACATTATAAAAAAAAATTTTTATTTAAAGCAATGAAAGATTCACTTTATACGTGCGAGTACTTACCATTAAATTCATTCATTCATTCATTCATTCGTTCATTCATATATTCGCTCTTGGTATTGCCGTTTGCTTAAGTGATGTTTCATGTCACCTGAAAGAGCAGAAGATTTCTCGTTATATATTTGAATAAAATTCACTGTATATGTAGTAGCATATATAAACATATATATATACATACACACATACATATACAAGATATATACATATATATAAGTACGATACATGCCTACATACTTTTTTCTTCCTTATTAGAGTTATTAGTCATTTATAAAGGCCTTGAATTTGAATGTATTTATTTGTAAATAGTAATAAAACAAAAATGATTTGATTCATTTAATCATCAAACACTCATCATTTCGTACACTTTTATGAACTTCAATGATAATTTCTATACATCGATAGTTATTTTTATGTAACCTTTGAATAATGTTTACCAATTCAGTAACGCTCATATTATGCGATTATAATGGTTTTTCTCTGATAATTATAAATCCAATCTAACAAGCCATTACAACGAGAAGGATTATAGAGTAGATTAGAGAACAATAGATCCACAGAAGAGTAATCTTGCAACGATAGATACAATATTTGATTTAAAGATATTCTCATGTTTTCCACGGAACGTATCAAGTGTATGTGATAAATTGTCGTTGTAATCTTTTCAATTTGTTATAATAATAGATAAGACTTCTTTTGTTTCCCTCGTTTATACAATTAACAATAATAATAATAATAATAATAAAAAAGAAATGCTAATAAAAAAAACTAAATTAATTTGCGAGTGCTCGTTGCCACCATAATCGAAGTAATAACTATTTTCGAGATTAGAAAATTATCTTTCACAACTAAAAGTATCGGATGAACTTTCAGAAATTGCTTTCAGGTATTCTTCCCATTCGCGAAGGGTAAATCGTACGTGCATTGCTATCTTTTTCTTTCAACCCTTTCTGTCTTTCTTGGTCTCGGCTAGTTAATGAAATTATTAATTATGGTGGCACTTGGTATCCAGCGCGTAAAGCATGTGTAATATCTTGTAAATGCAAATGTTTAAATGTGCTTAAAAAGTTGTCACATTAATTTCATTTATGTGAATTACTTGCTACTTGTGCTACAGCTACAGCTGCAGTAGTAACGTCGCTGGATAAGGCATTTGAAGGTTCGCCTCTTTTCTCTTTTATTCTTGCCTTCAGAAATATCTAAAATATCGAAATATTGTATAGAAATAGAAGACATTCGTTTTTCGATTTTTTTTTTCTTTTGTCTTTCACGCAATACCTTAAAAATATTCTAAATATTCTTTTCATTTGAAAGAACCAATAATAGTCCTGGATATCGCACTAATAAAATGAGGGCGCAGTAGCTTGTAGTTTATTTAACTTAATTTTAGTATTGATGATATTGTTGCACAAAACGCTGCATTGCCTTGATAGAAAAGCTTTTTTCACTATATAAATGTTTTTTTCTCTTGGATTCATCGCTAAAATGATCAAATAATGATGTTTAACAAGATCAATAGTGAAAATGTGTGCTACAGTTCTACTTTCCACACCTTTAGTTAATGTGCATATCATTTACTAGGACCACATTTACGAACTAAATAGCACACGTATAGACGTTGCCGAAGAACAGGACTCAATTGTTCGTTTTTCAATTAACTTGGTTTTACCACCGAGTCTATGAAGTCGTAAGCCTCAGTACTCATTATGTTGAAAACATATTTTTCTTGAGCAAATATCCCCTTTGTTTTTTCTATATGGTCGTTGAAATGATGGAATAACATTTCATGATAGTTGTGGGGGCGTTTTCCTTATTTCAAGGATGTATGCAAATTATTCGCCTCGTACGTCCAAGAATTCAACGGCTACAGCTTTCTTCTCGATGGCTTCATTTTCTTTTCCCTAAAGTAATCTTCCGCGCTTCGACAGATGTTTTAGAAGGATAGTTTTCAACCTGATAACGCATTTTCAACTTATTTTTATAGATATTAGATATTTGAAAACTAGATTAGCTTAATCAGTACTGTGGCTAGTGATCTAATTGAGATTTCAATCTAAGTACAAATGAATATTATAAACACAAACTTACAGAGTTTTCTGAGCTTATCACTAGATGCACTCATATTTATTCGGAAATCGTCATTTAAAAAAAAAAAGAAAGTCAGCAAAAGCTTCTATAAAATTTCAGTAATCAATCGTTTAGTTGCAATAAAAAAAAAAAAAAAATTATGATAACTTCACTTCCTTCTTTATTATAATCAGATTTTAATTGGAAAGTATTTAAAAATAAACTGAAAACTATTAGAAGGCATCTGTTCCTTCAACAAGAAATCAATTTAAATAATGGTTAAGTCAATGTTAACCAGATGCTCATATTCATTAAGTCTACATTCCCGGATATATTTACCAATGTAAGACTTCAACATCATTATATCCGAAGATATATAGCACAAATCCAGTCAACAAATGTACGCGATATGCGCACAAAGGTAAAAAAACGGGACATTTTTAAAACAAGCTTAGTACTTAGTACCTCAGCCATTTGTACACGACAATTAAGAAGAAGAAAAGAAAAGAATTTTTTTGTAATATTATCAACACTTTGTACCTACGATGACTGATACAATGTGTCAAATATTTAGGGTTTTATTTTAAATTTTGTGACGGAAATTTAAAAATGAAAGCAAAGCTTCCCTAAATAGTTATTAAGAGTAATTAAATAAAAAATTCGAAAGAATATATTTAAAGGTTAGGTTTGAATGCGTAATTAAATTAAATTATAATTATTATTAATATCATGTTATTATATAATCTTTTCTCTCTTTCACTCAAAATTGTAGATTTTATTAAAGGGGCAGATCGTTGTTAGGTTTTTGTTTTTAAAAATTCGCATCCATAAAATGTAAAGATATTCTTGGTTTACTTAAGATAGAAAACTTAAATTTGTCTATATATTCATACAATTCATGGATATAGATGAGATTAAATGCAAGAAAACTCAATTTACGATCTTAGAGGAGATATAAAATTATGTCTAAGGCTAGGGTTAAAGCTAGAGCTAAGGAAATAAATACCTTTTTATAGAGATTTCTAAAAAATCAACGCTGTCATTTGACACACCCACAATTAATAAAATATTTTACAATTTTTACACATTTATTTTTAGATGATGACGTGCATTGAATATTCACTCTAATAAAAGATTTTCAATTTCAATTCAATTAAAAATCAATCAAAAATGTAAGATCATAGTTTAACATAGAAAATGAAATATTTTGATTTTATTTATTTGATAAAACTGCAAATATAACATTAATTTTTGTAAAAAGGAAAGAAGATAAGGCGTGCCATGCAATGAAGATTACAAAAGGTAGCCACACCTTGATAAATACATTAAGAAAAAAAACTAAAAGTTTTCTTCAAGTTTTCAAAAATCCCACGTGGAAGGAAAAGTTATGAAAAAGAAAAACAATTGATTACTAGATGTGAGGCGTATATGAAATGTAAAAAAAAAAAAAAACAACCGAAAAAAATCCAAAACAAACGCCATAATATATATTCCAGTGGAAGACCGTAAAAAGAGGGGAATCTACTATTTTACAAGAAGAATTTGTTATATAGAAACTCGTTGCTCGTTTTAAAATTGAGTGAGATTTTGAAAAAAAAAACAAAAATTTTTACTTTGAAATATATCTGGCAAACCTTAGTTTATTACTATAGACTTAAATGCTTGAGTAAAATTTTGCAATATTTTCTTTTAAGTTTTGTAACGAGTAGAGGTAAATCGTTACTTTTCATATGATTGAGTGAGTAACTGTATATAAAATTTTACACCACTCCTCCTTCTACGTCATTCTGGCAATAATTTTGTTTTTTGTATGTAACTAAAGCTATCTCTCTCTCATTACTGCTCAAAGTGTATCTGACAAGAGCAACGTTGTTGTTGTTGTTATTTGGTTGGTTTGTTTGAGTATTTAGTTAAGTGTTTCACTCATTCATGTTCATTACGACAGAAAAGCAAAATATATGAACATAATACAAAAAGATATACAAAAAAAAAAAAAAAAAAAATGAAAAAGAAAAAGAAAAAGAAAAAAGAAAAGGAAAAAAGAACACAAATAACAGAATTCCAACAAAATGCTAAATATCACAAACACAAATAGTTTGTGCTCGAACGTGAATAAGTGCGCATCGGTGAAATTGAGAATTTTTTTTTTCTTATTTAAATAAACACAAAATTTATGAAAGAATTGCCTTAACACAGCAAAAACACGTTCACCGGTGTAATTAATAAAAACGAAAAAAAATGAAATATTAAGAAAATTCTGAAATTAATTTAAATTTCATTATCCAATAAAAGAAAAAAAGTAAATAAATAAGAAATTCATTTAGAAAAAATTTACTTTATTTTTAATGACTTTTTAGAAATTTTTTTTTTTTTTTATTCAAAATTCTGTCAAATGAAAGCATGAAATTATTTAAAAAATTAATAGATGTATGAGAAAGAACCCTGAAGGAATAAATAAATGAGCAAAAACGAGACCCCGGCAGACCGAGGGTTAGACAGATAGATATCATTATTGTCATATATTCAGCATGTTTTTAACAATTTCCCGCTGTCTGCCGCTGTGTTGTTAACACAAATGCTTGACAATTTGTTATTTTCAATGTTCCAAGTGATTGTCATTGTCGTTGTTGTTATTGTTGCTCTTGTTGTTGGTGCTGTTGTTGTTGTAGTGGTACTATGCCATTGTTGACTGTGTTACACAAACAACACGGAAACGTTAACAATTGTCGTTTTAGCTTTTTCTGTTTCCTTTTTCTCCATTGGGTTTGTGTGTGTGTGTGTGTGTGTGTGTGTACGTATGCATGTGTGCGTATGTGTATATATATATATATGTATGTATGTGCGTATACTTACTAACAAAACCATCTTCTTTCTGCATTTCTTTTTTTCTACGGTCTGTTCAAGAGTACTTATATATGTTGTCATAAATATATGTACATATGTGTATATCTTCTCACACTTTATATACGTGGTGTTTAAAACATTGACAGCAACAGCAACAACATCAGCATTGTCGTTTTATCATCAACAACATCCTTATAGGATTTTTGTGAACGTTACAAAGTGTTAAAAAAACAAACAAAGGAGAACAAAAGAAAATAAAGCAAAACTTGAAATATGTAAGCGAAAAAAAGAACGCATACACGCACATATATGTACATTTAACTGCTTGGGAAAAAAACTCGTAAAATATCTTTGGCTTTACGGTGTTAATTTGAATATTCATTGTTGACAAGAACAGGAGTTGAAAGAAACAAAAAAAAAAAAGAAGAAAAAAAAACTCTTTCTGGTTTTGTTAACGCAAGTTAAAAAGCATGGCTGCTTATGCACAGTTTGGATATGGTTCAACTTATCCGTCGGCTAATCAGGTACGTTCAAAGCTACAAGCATACGTAGATATGTGTTAGAAATTAAGAATATCTTATCAATTTTGTTCTCGAAGACTTTTACATAAGAAAATTTGATTATTGAACCAAAATATAAAAAGTATTCTAATGCAGAAAAATTGTTACGCTTTAAATAGTCAGCAGATCATCGATATCATAAATTTTTATTTATTAGAAAATCTTTTAAATTAATTTCCGTTAGTTTATATTTTATTCAATGAGATTTCTTACCGATGAGTGGCACACACTAGATCTTGGCAAATACTAGATGAACTGGAATACGTGAAAGAACTCAAATTGTTAGCAAGTCATCGAAAATATTTGCAGAAAATGTGTCAATAATGTTTACTAAGACTTTAACGTTTGTCAAATGACTAAACACGTACTAAATCGAATTCAATCTGTCATCATCAAACATCATCATGCCATTCACATTTGACTAAAATGCGTTAATCTGTGTGTCGAGAGTCCCCCTCTCTCTCATTAATGTAATCATAAAAAACTTAATTTATTATTAAATTTGACATCGATCGTAAACACATATAGAAGGCAAAAGGCAACCTAGCAAAATTATGAAAAGGTTTTCTGGGTAATGAGGTCCCTTTTTAGAAATTTACAATTCTCCATTGAATGGCATATTAGGTAAACTATGATAAATATGTGAATATTATCTTTAATTGCATTTAAAGGTTTGGATTTAAAAGCACTGCAAATAACGTTTAACAATTGCTTCGGAAATAAATAATAATAAATAAATCTAAATTTTCAAATGTCGATTTCAATTCTTACAACGTCTGCGATTTATATGCCTAACAATAAAACATTAAATCATCGAAGCGCGGTTTTCCACAAACGTGATAAAACAGGCTCAGAATTTTAGCATTTTTAGAAAGAGAATAATAAGTTTTTTTTATTAACCTTATATTTAAATGTTAAAACGAAATTATATTTTTGTTTTCAGAAAGAGCATTTCTTAGTAAAAATAGTGAAAAAAAAAAATACCCTAATAGGAAGGAGATATCATTTGGTCCATATATGAAAGTCCATATTATGGGTTAATCTACCTGTAAAGTAAACCATTCAATATTTGAAGTTTTCCTGTATTGTCCATTTAGGAATATCTATGCGGTCGATAGAGAAACTTGAAAAAACTTTTTAAGAAGGACTCCACTCAAGTCTAAAATGATTCGTATTCTATTTTAATTTCAAAAAAAAAAAAGTTAAAAAACATCAAGAGTTTTACATATACACACGTAATCTCAGCGGGAAGAGATTATTTGATTTTTGCCACGGTCTAGCTCAGCTCACATCACAGATTAATTTAAATAAAATAAGCAAAAAAAAAAAAAAATATGTCTGTTTAACAATACGCGTCCATTTCCACCTGTTACGTCTACGGTTCGCCTGTAAATCACACCTACATGCCTTTAACTTTTCTGACTTCTTAACATAAACATTGAATTTTTAAAAAAACTAAAAATATTCCTTAGATGATCTTTCAATTAATTTCTTATTTCCTTTCACGCCAGCTCAGATGGTCTAATATTGTACTCTATCGAAGATAGAACAAAAGAAAAGAGAGAAATAGAGATTTAAGTAATTTTTTTGGTCATCAATAAGGTCAAAGAATCTTTTTCAAATATTCCAGTTCAACTAAGAAATCTTATCTTATTCTTATTATATATATTATATTATATATACCTTATTGCATATTAACCTTAAAAATGTTACATTTTTTAAGCTAATGTAGGCAAAAATATATCGTTTCCTTTTTATTTTGTAAAGTAATTATCGTTTACGGCAAAAGTTACTACCCAAGCTATTTTGTGCTCAGCTTCTGTGTTTACATTCTATACAAAACTGCTAAAAAAAGCAAGATTTGAAAGTATAAAGTATGTCATTCACAATTCATGTTTACTCTTATCAGTATCTTTGTTTGATCTCCAATTGAAAAAAGTAAACTATAAGGAAAACAAGTAATTCAACGAATTCGAAAAATGTAATAAAGAATTTATTTAATAGAAAGTTAATATCTTACGCTAAATCGAGCTATGTCATTAAATATGTATACAGCTTGCTGGGGAAAGCTTGTATTTCTATATTCGTTTGGGTTCACTTTTTACGCCAATTATTGTCAAAAAATGTATGTTTCAAAATTCCCATTAAAATCTTTATTTTGAGTTTTTGTTACTCGTTATTCGTACAACGCATCTTGGTGATAGTTACTTAATAGCATTAACACAAGACATGCTGTGAGACAACACGATTACAATAATAAAACGATCAAACGTAGTACTTCTTTCAGCAAACGAAGAAAGTACACGAAATCAAAGCCTCTTGAAGAGAAGTAAAAATAAAAATAAAATATTTTTTCATTATATATAAAAACTTAGAAGAAATGGTGCGGAGGAATTTCTGAAAATAAAGATCGTTCGCTCCTGAATTGTTAATTTTAATATTATTTTTCGAAAAATATGTAAAAATGATTATATTCGATTTGATTATGAATTTATGAATTCTCATTCTTCGTTACTTTGTATACAGTATTTGGTTGCCAGAGAGAGAGAGAGAGAGAGAGAGAGAGAGAGAGAGAGAGAGAGAGAGAGAGAGAGAGAGATCTATAATAAAAAGAGAGAGGATGAGATCTATAATAGAGAGAGAGATATTTATCATAGAGAAAGAGACGGAGAGAGAAAGAGAGGGAGAGAGAGGAAGACAGAGAGAGAGAGCTAGAGAGAGAATGAGATACAGAAGGAGAGAGTGAGAGACAAAGCGACAGAGAGAGAGTGAGAGTGAGCGATAGAGAGAGAGAGAGAGAGAGAGAGAGAGAGCGCACGAGAGAGAGCGAGAGAGAACATTAATTCATTTGACGTATCGTGTAATTTCGCGAGAGTCTTAGTAAAGAAAAGTAATCTATTGTAAAAGCCCTTCTTTTCTTTACAGCCGTACTATGGTGGAAGTCCGTGATTGATACTCACAACATGCGCCATCGTTTACTTTAAATTCACTTAAACTTTATACATGTAGAACCCGAAGAAATTTCACATTGTTTTGTTCGCGTATTCTGCGAACTCTAGTTTTTGTATGTATTAAAGGGTTCGAAAGGATTGCAAAAAATAACAGCACAAACGCGTCAAAAAGAATGTTTACATAGTCTTCTTAATTTATATAAAGCTTTCGGCAATTATTGGCGAACTCTTGCTTCGATATAACTGATTTTTTGAGTTATTATGTAGACTTTACTAAGAAAATATCAAAGACATGATATAAGATTCTATACTTTTAAATCCATAATTAAAAAAGATATATATATATATACATATATAAAATAAAAATACGGGTCTTTCATCAATGTTTGGTGGATTAATGACTCGATTATTATTTGATTTCCGAAGTTATTGTGGCAAACGTATTAAAAAAAAAAAATGTAAATCACAAACTTTAAATTTCACGATAATCGTAATATAAACAGATAGATAAGCAGACGAGAGTAGATCGCTGTTTTCGCTGTTCACGCTAATCAAGCTATCGATGCATATTACTAATCTTTGATAAATCTATTATATATCATCACTTCGTTTTATGCATAAATGTATTGCAATAAATTATTTTTGTGTATATTTTTAAAATGATTGCAAATCAATCGTAGGTGACGAAAATCGCTGAAAGTCCATAATATACATACAGTAGCGATCGTTTCCTGTGGCAATTTAATTTCCTTTTTAATCGTAAATCAAAGTTTAAAATTGAGTATTTTTCACTTAGAGTTAAGAGATGATGTGATAAGTAAGTATACTGAGATTCGGTATTCATTAGATAAATTGCTTATCTGGAGAGCACAGAGCCGTTAGAAGATAAGCCTGACAGTTAACGAATATCTAGCAAGGATGTATGCAACGTTTTTTTTTTTTTTGGTTTCATTCAAACTTTTTTTGCAAAAGAGCTTTTTTTTTTGTTTCTGTGTACAATTATTAAGTTTACACTAAAATATACTTAAATATATTTGTATGTAAAAATGTTTATAAATATATTACGTTTATATTTATAATAAATTTCATTAAAAAATACATAAAATCTACAAAATATCGATTCTTTTAAATTTTTCAATGCTTTTCAGTCTTTTTTTTTTTCTTTTTTTTTAAATAGCTCTAATAACTTAACCGATAAACGTTACAGGTTAAGCTGCAAATTATGGCCAAGAAAATGTTTTAAAATTTAAAATATTATAAAAAGCATTACATACATATTTGTATATCTACCTAACATATATACTCGTGTATATACATATATATATAGATTGAAAACATATGCCATTATAGGTATCTATGTATATACATAGGTATATATAAAATATTTAAACATGTGTGCATTAATGGTCAAACACTCGACATTAGATTGTATAGAATAGTCTACCCATAGTATAACAACAGCAACAAGAACAACAATATCGATATTTTTTGTGTCTTCAGTATGAAACTCGCCTACTAAATATGCAAGAGGTTCATAAGCAAATCGTTGTATCTCATGCGTTTGTAAGCAACTTTACGTTTAAAACCTAAAAATGATTTTATTATAATTACTCCAGAGGATTCTTAATGGGGCGAGGAACAAAACACAAGTCGTATAACATGCATGTGTTGGCTGAATGTTGTTGCTTAAATAGAAAGAGGTAAAGAGTTCTTGTCTCTTTTTTGTTTTGAATTTTTTATTTATTTTTTATTTATCTTTTTTTATTTTTTTTGAGGCCTTACAAGTAATTTAAAAAGTATAGATTATCGCTATGTGGCGAAATTTTAATTTAATAAAGAGATAATTTAACTAACTAACTAACTAAGTACATATAACCGCGTTAAGCTGTCTTTGCTTAGTTTTCTTTTATCATTATGCGTTTAATATTATAATGAATAGGAAGTAAAGAGAAGAAATAATTAAAAATTTATTGATAAAAGATTCTTTTATGGATTATGGAGTTAAGTTTACAAGTAAATAAAAGTTTTGTAAAATTATAAATCTACAAATAGGGGAGAAAAATATTTTAAATTTTTATACCTCTAACTAAATTTTTCTGTTATTATTTTTAATGCTTGGATTGTCAATATCAATCATATCTAGTTTAGGTAAAAAATCTGGTGAATATGTAATTTTATTTATATCGCAGTAATTAGTCCAGAGTGAAATAAAGACTTTGATACGGATGTGCATATATTTTATGCTTTAATTTTTGTGAAGTGAAAGAAGGCCAATGTGAAGTACATTTTAGTCTTTAATCGCTTTACAAAGCGTACATATAAGATTTGTATTAAAAAAAAAAAAAAAAAAAAAACAAATGGCTGCTTTAGTGATTTTTCAAATGATATTCTGGGCTACGTTCGAACTCGCCAACTGAATTTAATAATTAGTAACTAAAAATCTCTCTCAGTGAAGCAAAATGTAACACGTACAAGAAATGAAGATTTTCGCAACTTTTTAAATTCGCTAAATTATCAGTATTTGAGTATTGAGGTATATATATGAGGTATGTTCAAGAAAAGGTCACCTTTTATTTTTCTCCGAAAATAATTATTTATTTGTCAATATCTAATTTGTCTCCTTCAAAGTAATCCTTCTTCACATACTTGTGTCTGCGCTTTTTCCAATCCTCGAAGCTTCTGATATGCGCTGGTGTGGCCTTCAACTCTTTCAATAGTGGGGTCTTTTTCTCCTTAATCGTGGGGGGCAGCTTTCGTTTTATTTTAAGTAACAAAATAACGAACGATCAATAACGAAATTTAGCAATTTCGGAACAAATTTCGTATGTACGTATTCCACAAATTTTAAGAAAAGCCTCCTTTGTTTTACTAGTCATATTGACCGTAAAAAATGTTGTGTGCCTATTTGGTCGAACGGGATATGAGAATGATCCATTATGAGCTGCTAAAGCCGGTTTGAACGGCTAATACTAAATACCACCAATAACAACTAAACGATTTCAACCCTTCACTGTTCATAAAACGATCAAAATGTATTGAAAGAAAGAGACAAGCCTTTCTTCTTCACAAGACATCCATTCGTCTATATATACAGCAAAACCGGTTCCTGACACGTTGTAAACATTCAGCTGGGAAGTGTTAGCCTATGCGGCTTATTCGCCAGACTCAAGTGCTCAGCCCCTTTTGAGCAGCGCTTTGATTTGCACAAAAAAGTGCAAAAATAGATCGGTAACGAGTTTGACATGCTTAAGGCTGTGAGGCTATTAGGTAAGGGTTTCACTTAAAGTGGGATGAATGAAACTGACATAGTCGGTCAAGCAATATCGAGGGATTGGCTCATCAATCGTTACAGCAACCAATTAATGACCTTTTCGTCAGTCAGACATCTGTAGATCATTTTTCTATCTCAAGCTCTTCTACATAGCATTAGAATGTGATACGGACTGTCAATTCTGATCAATATGGCCCCACGATAAGCTGCTTTTTTCGGTATAAAATTGAAGGTATGTACGTTGAAGATATGTCGTTTCAACGGGACGGTCCAACAAACCACATAGCACGCTGCTTTCTGATAAATTTCGTAAATGTGTAATGTCACGTTTTAGTGATGTGTATTGACCACCAAGATCATGCTATTTCTCAACTCTGAACTTTTTTTGTGGGTTTATGCAAAGGTTTGAGTTTAAGCGAACCATTCTGAAACTCTTGACGCTTTGAAAACGCACATCCATCGACTTATGGTTGAGTTATTATCAGCTATGTGCAGAC
The DNA here is from genome assembly GCA_000671755.1 of Glossina brevipalpis. Classification (NCBI taxonomy): domain Eukaryota; kingdom Metazoa; phylum Arthropoda; class Insecta; order Diptera; family Glossinidae; genus Glossina; species Glossina brevipalpis. The sequence continues at coordinate 3,437,361 of KK351012.1, forward strand.
AAGTCATATTGAAAATGACCTCAAAACGAGCCGATCCTGTAAGATGTCCTTTGAAGCACTATTTTATAATGTTGCATTTTACAAATAATGCAAAGATCTAAACAGTATATTATTAAAAAATTTGATCCAAATCGCAATCAGAAATGTGTTTTATTTACGATTACTTTCAGAACCAGACAATGGATAACCAACCCTCTTATGTACCGTTGTACAGAGCATTGCTTTTCAATGAAAAATATGGCTTCTTATCCAAATTTTAATAAGAGATACGATAGTCAAAGCATAACATTAATAAGCGCACTTAACATAATAGAGCTGTAAGATAATGTCATTAAAATAATACAATAGTTTTACAAAATATACCTGAAGTCCCTGCGAAAGCGATTACTAACAATTTTATGCGAACTTAGGAACAGGTTCAGTCGATTATTGAATTAAAAATAATTAAGAGCATATGCAAAATATTTAAAGCCATTTTTTAATATTTTAAATACACATAGATGTTTGAATGCTCCTACGTCAGTTTAGCCAGCCTAATATTATGTTACTTATTTTATTAAGATGTAAGACAATTATGTCAGCAAACATGAAGAAATTCATCATTAAATATCTGAATCATGTTCATATGTTATGTTCTCTTACTGATCGAGAATATGTTAAAACATTTATACAGCTTCGCATACATATTTTTTGGTTTTGATTTTAGACATGGCCAGGACAAAGGTCATCACCCTTTGATATATAAATGATAAATGGGTGGAAAACAACAAAAAAAAAAAAAAACGTTTTATAGCTAATGTGCTACAAATAGTGATGGTTTTCCTTTAGTTATTTATTTAAAAATTTTTTTTTTTTTTTGCTTTTCAAATTTACATAGAAAGTTAAAAATTATAGACTTCAATAGAATTGTACAGATATGTTTTAAATATATATTTGAAAACATAAAAGCCTTTAGTTCTGGAGATAATAAAAAATAAAGAAAAATAAAAAATTAGGTTTTGTAATAATTTCTAATATCTAATAGCGAATAAAAATCTATGTTCTGAAGGAGGAAGTTCTATTAAATATTACATGTACATGCATGCAATATGTAGGTAATGTGTGTATATGTACGGCTGCATGCATTATGTTTGTTTCTTATTTAAGCATAAAATATTCTTTTCTAAGAACTACATTTTATAGCAAAACCGAACACAAAAACCTATGCAACACCTTTGTTCAACAAAAATGCACTTTAAATGAATTTTAGTTTTTGTTGGTTCTTAACATTTACATTTTTTGTTTTTTTTTTTTTAATTTTTTGCAATATTTTGAGAAAGAATTGCTCTTCAAGTTGTTTGTGGCGTAAAGATCAAAAGCAATTAGTTAACATAAAATACAATTTGGTTTATTGAACCGGAAATGCTTTAGTTATGTAAATATTTATGAAGCAAATCATTACAAGACTGAAGAAGATATAATAAAAACAAAGAAAAACAAAGAAAAATAAAAAAAATATTAATAAAAATTTAAGAAAAAAAAAAGCTGAAAAAAGTCCAATATGAAACATAGGGCATCCATCAGCTAGGTCTCTATATACTTATTAACTAATTAAAGTTAGTATGTTGTCAGTGTGTTTCTTGATATTAAAATATTTATGCTCTACAATCGAACATGGAATGGACACATTTTAATTTATCGAACAAAACGTTTGGAAATTTCATTTTGAAACAAATATGTTCAAAGTAATCCGAAAAAGCTACTGCTACGCAAGCTCCGAAAAATGAGGTCTTAAGGAAACGACTTGAAAGTTTCAAATTTTGTTCTTTCGTTTTACATCTAAACTAAGCCTAAGCAATAGTTTTGAAGAATATAAACATACTCTTGTATTGGAATGGGAAGATTGTATTTAAAATTGCATTCTTTTCCGATTGTTTTTTGTAGCTTTTGCTCAACCGTAATATTATCCAACAGCTCCGTGATAATATTTGGAAAATTTACTGTTTGCACCATTTTAAAATTTTTTCTCCTTTTAATCAATGGTTTATATCACTAGTTAAAGATGCATTGACACTAAGAAAAAAAAAACATCTTAAAAAAACGATATCTTCATTTTTGCGGTCATTAGAATGTTTCTCACAGATAAGCAGACAGACAATTGCACGGACGGACAGACGGATACGTCTAGGTGGATTCCATATTTCACACTGACTAAGAATATATACACTTCATTCGGTTTCGGAACTGTTTTATTGCTACAAACGTTTTCATAAAAAAATTAAACTCGAATACTCTGCTACACAAAGTGAACGGGGTCAATCCTTTCCACTTTTGTACCGGTACGAGACGATAGCTAGTTCAATAAATTTGGAAATTTTTGTAGATATGTGTGCTATGCGTTATGAGTAATAAGCAAAACATCTACTGTATTTTTTTAAAGCGAGAGTGATCAATTTGGCCCACTTTTAAAATCAACCTGCGTGCAAGAGCTTCCAACGTTTCTGCCAAATTTAAATCCGATATCTTAATTTCTACGGTCACGAGAATGTTTATCATAGATGTTACACGGATAGACAAACATATCGACCTACTTAAATCGATTATAAATTTGATGCTGATATAGAATATGTATACTTTGTTGCGTCTCTAAAGTTTCTCTCTGGGTATTACAAATAAAATGACATAATGAAGAGTATTTTTTACAATTTTTTTTAGTATAGATGAAAAGTTAATCAAATAATAATATTTGAGGCGCTTATTAAGCATACAGTTAAGTATTTAAAAAAAAAAATATTTTATAAAAAATATCATATATATATGATATAAGGTATATATTTCACATATCATATAAAGTCATATCAAGTGCACATTGTAAAATTTTTTTGGATACATTGAATTTTGTGCGATTTAATATTTGAATAAAAAACTAATTCTCCATCAAAAAAAGGCATTCGTTTATAAAAAAAAGTATTTTAATTAACTTGTCGAAAAATTCCTATATACTTCTCTAGAGAATGTCTTTACAAAGATACTATAAAAAATTCGAATGTGAAAATTGTAAGAATTCTGCATAACGCTTTCAAAAATTGTATTTCGGGTTCTTCGAGTAGCTCTTCTGCTACAATAAATTTTTTATGATTCCTCTCCGTTAGTTTGAAGTCCAAGGACTTTAAAAATATTCTTCCTCATTCTCTTCCCACGAAGATTAGGTGCTCGAAAATGCCTCTAATCATGCGTAATCTATTGAACACAAAATCGTACATTTGACACTTCACGTGTTGCGAAATGATAGAAAATTTGCCAAGAAAATGTATAATGCTACAGATGAATACTTCGTAATCAATCAATTTCAAAAAGTTCATTTCGACGTTTTAATTTCTTAGCAGAATAATTAAAAAAATTCAAATCTTTTTCAGCCTTATACCGATTTGACGGTCATCTCAACAATATCTTTTCATTTTGAAACCCTCTCAAATGAATAGATATACTTTCTAAAGAATGTGTATTAGTGTATTCGAGAAGGTAGAAGTCAACAGCTATGACGTTAAAACTTTCACTTCCTAGCAGAGATTTATTTGGTGTAGGTAGTATTCTCGCGGAACCGTTGAGGAAAAGGCTGGAAGGTCAGGGAAAAAATTTTGGTAGACAATGAATATTTTCCTACATACATTTTACAAGTTTGAAAGCATCCAATAAGCCAATAAAAAAACATTTTTCTTCTTTTTTTTTTTGGAAAAATTAGCAGTGGCCTTTGTTACCCTTTTAGAGACCAGGGATCATGTTTTAAAAGACTTGACGTTTTTGAAAGTGGTCTGGGAATTTTTTAACAAGAGTTTTCACGCTAATCTTCATTTCATGTATTCAGGGAAGAAAGGATAAATATAGAAAGTGATAGGGATATAGTACGAAAGTGATAAACTAGAGGTAACCTATAATTTTGCTTCATCTAGATAAACACTATCTATCTGAATGAATACTATTTTATACTCATAAATAAGCACAAATACGCTCATAAACATGCAAGCACACGCCCAGAAAGCATAAAGACTTATTTAATATATTCTATAATTTAAAAACAACAAAAAAAAAAATTATTTCTAATTAAAAATCAATTATTATTGAATGACTTCATGAGATTTTTATCAAACTCTCCGGAATCTTTATCATCATTGTTATCAGAATCTTTTTTTAATTTTTTTTTTTTTTTATTGTTTTCAAAATTAGCGAAAAAAATCTGCACACGTTTCAATGCTTAAGTAAACAATAATTATTGCAGCTACTTTTAAATGTTGGATGGTAAACGTAAAGTAGAAGAGTAGGAGATGGATATAAGCAAGAAAGAGGTAGAAAAAAAAAAGTCAAAAAACCTAAAAAGACTTCTGAAGCTGTCACTTTACGGTTATTAATTTTATGATTTATGTTGCTGAGCACGAAATTGCGCGCAAAAACATTTTATTATCAAGCATTGTTGAGTTTTTATTGTATTAACAATAACATACAACAGCAGCCGCAAGAACAACAAAAACAATAGTGTTTCAAATGAGTTAAAAAAAAAAAAAAACAATAAGCGGCAAAGGGTTAAAACGAATTTCGTATATGCTACTAGAGAGTGTTTAGACGATTAATTACTTTGACTATCAGATGGTTAAGTAATAATATATTTAGAAGACCGTATGATTCGGCATTTAGATCAGCAAGCATGATTACATGATTAAGCGATTAAATGATAAGACGATCAAATCATAAAATGAGCAATTACTTAAACCATCAAATAAGTGGACATCCTCAGGATTGTAGGGGGAAACTTATTATAAACCCCATCCTCCTTCTTTAAGGTTTAAATCTTTTGCTAATTCTTAGCCTCCAGAGGTGAATTATTCAAAATTGTAAAATATATATTTAGGTTGTACTGGGTATCGTATAGACCTATCTTACATAAGGGAATTCGTTAAACTGAATTTATGCAGAGAAAAAATTGTTTGCACATCTTTTTTTTAATACATTGACAGATCTCATAAGAGCAACAGACCTTTGGATAAACTTATCATAGCAATCGGTATGATATCCATAAAGATATGAAAGACGAAATTTTTGCGACGATTCAAGAAGCAGCAATTGCAGAAATAAGGAGCAACAGTAGTTGTTGTTGTTGTTATAATAGTTTTTATCATGCGTTTATTTAGAGTTTGTTTTTTTTTTTTTTTTTTAACCGCAAGAAACCGAAATTTAATAACAGAAATATTGGGAGGCTGAGTGCATCAAATAACGATTCCTATGCCAGGTTGCCAAAAAAAAGGAAGAAAAAAAAAACGAAAGCAAAACCAAAAAAAGTCACAAAATACAATAAAACAAGAGGGACTTTTCAGTATAGGTGCCTATAGCTGTGGACAGGATATTCCCCCGCACTATGCATATAAGTGACTACGTTTGTGTAAACATTGCGTAAATACTGCAAACACCCAAACAGTAGTGGAAAGTAGTACAAGTGGTATTTGCAGTAGTAGTGGTAGTAGTAGTAGTAGTAATAATCATGGTAGTGTGGTTGTTGTTATTGTTCGTGTTAGTGATGATGATGGTGGCATTGTTATGAATAACACACATATTCTCACATGCATTTACAGTTGAACATGCTTGCATGCATGCAAGCAGCTTACTAAGCACATTGTCATCATCATCGTTATCATCATTATTGTCGTTGTTGTCGTCATAGTCTATAGTTATGGAAGCAAAAGCAGGAGAAGCTACCTTTTGCCATTCATGTCACTGACAATAATTGTTGGGCATTGTTTTGCGTTCATTCTCTTCATCGTGTAGCGCGTTGCCCGTTGTTGTTGATATTGTTGATGACGATGACGTTGGTGGCGGCAGTGCTGATGCTGATGGTAGTTGGTAGTTGCTTGAGAGAATTGTATATGTTGTGTAATAAAAAAACAGAGCAAAAAAAAAAAAAAATGAGCCTACAAAAGTTTGCATTAAAAATTCATAAATCAATTATGGAATGTGTGCATGAAAATATTATTAGTTTCTTTGTATTGTTGCGTCTGTGACTGTCCGTCCACCTACTGTTCCTTATTTATACCACAGATAGGATCCACTTTATAAGAGAACTAAAGAGTTGTTCTTTTGCTTAAACATATAAAGTGTTTTTTATTCTCGTCTTTTTCTTTTTTTATTTTGTTTTTTTGTTTTTTTGGGTTTTTGTCAACCAAACTATATTCACAGGCATGCATGAATGCATGCATGCGTTCGCCGACAATCGTGTTTATGTGTTTGTATTATCGTTTTCTTATAATGCGTGCATTTTTGTGCGATTTTATTCAATACCATTCACTTGGCCAGGATTTAATAAGGAGCCACATAGCCGAACTCCATCCAACCCAACCCCATCATCAACACAATCAACTTAGTGGCTGACTGGCTTGCTTGCTTGCTTGCTTGCTGGCTGGCTGGTTTGTTGGCTGATTGCTGGCGTCTGGCATGTTTTTTTTTTTATCTCTTTCTCCTTTTCTTCTTCTTCTTCTTCTTTTTCATCTTCAATTTTCAGTATATAACCATTTGCTATATCACACGATTTCCTCTCATCATTACGTTTGTTAGTAGAGTTTTATATGCAGTTCCTCAACTTTTTCTTGCCTTTGTTTTTGTTTTTTGGTTTTCTTCTCATGTCAGAATGCAAAAAATTCGTTTACAATGCATTGCGTGAAATAGACGCTTAGGATGTTCAAGTATTTGAGAGTTAAGTTAACCTTGTGGACAGTTCGCAAAGTTATTTGATATACGCTCGAGATAAAATTATGATAGGATCGTTTGGTTTTTTTCGCCCTAATTTACTGAAAATATTTATTTATTGTTAATATGAATAAATAAATATGGAAAATATGAAATGCGTGGAAAAAATGCGCAGAAAACTCAAGGGAATGCGTTTTCTCAGACACTGTCTGATTGATGCTTTCCTACTGCATACCTTAACTGTAGAACTTTTAATACTTTGTTTGGCTGGCTTCTGATAGCATGTAAGTTAAAAAATATACAAATATTTAGTTATAAGTGGATTCAATTGATTTATAATAAGGCAATGAAAAGAAGAATTTTTTAAAATCTTTTTTCTTATTCTTCAAAATATATATAAGTATATGATCATCAGATGCTATAGGAATAAAATTCATATAAATTTACGTCTTTCCTATCACCGCTATAGAAATCATAGTAGAATTATTCGATTTTGCTAAAGGATTCCGAATTTTATTTTATTTATTAGATCATAAATTTCCAAAAAATGTTGACTGTTTAAGATTTTTTACGGCTAATTATAATATAAAATAGTAAATAAAATATTATTTTGATTTCTAAACTAAAAATTATATGGAATCGTTTGCATAATCTAAAGCGATGAAACAATTACATATAGTTGCTCGCAAGCTGTTCGTCTTACTCGTTATACGTCTTTAATATGAATATCAGAGGTGCCCCATTTGTATTACTATGCAGCATAATTTTCTACTTTTCTCAAGATATTTGATATGTCGCAAACACGTTATTTGAATATTGACAAAGGAAGAATATCTGTCAGTAGCCCTATTAGAGATTAACTTTTATTTTCTTCTTTTTTGTTTTTATGTCGAATCGTAAGTTACTTTTTTTAAATTCGTCTCTTGATAGTATTCTAACGACAGATACCTTACGATTGATATGTTAATTATTTCTTCTATAGATCAATGATACAATTTCAAGACTTTTTTTTTGCTTAATTTCTACCAATTTTTTTTATTGTAATTATATATAACTTGTATTTTAGTGTTGAGCGTGTGTGGGCATTATAGCGAAATATCCACAGAGAGTATTCGCATTTGCTTTTAGTTAGTTGATACTCGTTTCAAATGTATAAAATATTATACAATGAATGAATACTCAAATTTATATCTACATCTAAGAAAAGTACTGCTTCCAAAATACTTTTCACAATACTTAACTATAATTGATCTCCGATCGGCAATTTTATAATTACAAGGTTCGCAAAAGGATAACAGCGCCGCGGCAAAAGTGATAGCAGAATTCAACACTTACTTTCAGTGCAGCATGTTTCAATAAAAACAATACGGAGTGAACTTCAAAAAGATAACATTTTTGAATTGAAAGTGGTGTAATTCTGAATAACTTCAGGTGTTCATATTATTTTGTCCATCCCTTCTATTTACGAATTGAAAAAGAAAAAAACATTTTAAATAATATTAAATAACGGAAACAGTGAAGTCGTATTACGAAGGCATTTTCAATTTAAGAAACTATGCAGCATGTAGAAAAAAATCTTTTAATACACATGCCTTTAGCTCGTGAAAAATTTAAGATTTTTTAAAAGTAGATTAATTAATTAATTAAGAAATTCGATAATCGCTTCAGCATACCCGAGTTAAATTCCTTGTACGCTAGACCTATACATTAACTACGAGTGACAGTGTGGTCGCATTTGTAGTGCCTGTACGATCGGTAAAGGCATATAGCACTTAACTCCCAATCTACTTTATCGAACTTTGTACTTTTTCTTCATTACTTTCTTTCAGATAACGAACTTTTTGTTTCGTTTTCTAAAAAGCTTAAAGCGTCTATTAAGCAAAAAATAAATAAATAAAAGAGAAAAGAATTGACTCTCTAAGAAATGTTCATTGGTCATTTCTCTTAAGAAAATTTTGGTTTTAATATATCTCTTAGATTCTTTAGTTTATTGCTAAATATATAATATATATATTTCAAGGTGATCCGGTCTACATTGCATTGTTAAATAAACAGTAAATAATTAATTACGATTGTCGTATATTTTGCATCTACTTTTATGGACATATACACACTCTTAGTCTATAGAAGTGATAGATCAGAACCGTGTCAGACTTTGAAAATCCTTCTTTACAAAATTTCGAATTTAAGATCATTTAAAAATTTCGTATTCTGACAAACACAAATGCTAACGCTAGCACAGCAAATACATCGTTATTGAGTAATTCCTGCAAATGGATTTGATTTAAGCGTTCGTGTATTTCAATTGCACTGCTACGTAAGGTCTTAAATAATGACTTCGATAAGAGCAATTAATTCAGAATTGATAGCATATTCATTAGAAGGATTGGGTTATTATTACGATCTTGAGTTGATGACTTGCTTGTTCAATTCTAAAGCAGATGCAGATATTTTCTAAGTTCATCTTAAATTTCGGTAAAAGTATGAGTGCGATTCATCCAACAGGAAACAAATTAGTCATAGACTAAAAATTCGTGAGAATATTTCCCAGGTCCAGTTAAAGATTGACTGTAAAATATTCTTAAAATCGATCAATTGACGCGCGAATCTTAAAGAGAATATTTTACAATTCTCAGAAATCCTAAAAACGAGTTCAAGATCTTGGGTATTAAATATTCGGTCAAGTGGTATATAATTTCCGAAATTTTAAATGGAAGCCAATGAAATATAGTAACTGGAGATTATTTATTTCAGAAACACTTTAATGGAATATATTTTGGATATGAAGTTTTGTATGAAAAGGTTAGTCTTTCCGTAACGGTGAACCAATTTCCGTTCGTCTAGTTTGTCATGATATTTTAGTTTTATTTCATAATTTCTTCAATATTTTCAAATTCTTCAAAATTTTTTTTTATATTTTCTATCTGAAAATGTTGGAGACGTACTTACTTACTTATAATGTTTGCAACACCTTCACTTTTTGGGAAGATCTATAAAGTCTGTATAAATTCTTAATCAGCGTCCAATTTTTAATCCATGTAGAAATGTCTGTCCATCCTTCTGTGTGTCAATCTATTGTGTTGTTGACACTCTCCTTGTCGCAAAAATGAAAATATCAATTTGAAATTTGGCAGAAACATTGCATACTCTTACATGAAGTTTGGTATTGGAAATGGACCAAATCGGTCACAATAAATTGTAAACCGACAAAACCTTTCCTTTTCTTTTTTTGAAGCCAAAATGTGTGAGGTTTTCTTTTCGGGAGCATCTTACTCTCATGCTAAAAAATAAGAAAATTCGTCTACGCCCACATAAAATTAAAAGTGAACAAATTTTCAATTTTTTGCCTTTTTTAACGTTTTTTACCTAGTACACTCATAAGGGAAACAAATCAGAATGTTGAAAATTATTGTATACACATTCTAGACCTGAAGCAATGGTATGATAAGATGAATGACGGTGGAGTGTACGAGATTCAACCGCAGCCATGAATAACTTAGTTTTGTCAATTCCAAAAAAATAAATGCTTTTAGGAGATGATTCAGTGCTGTTATTATTATCAAAAATATTTTCGGTAAAAGTAACTCGTAACATTTTCAGGCTAGCTAGCGGAACATAAAAGTTTAAAGCATGAAAATGGTTAACGGTACGATATTTTAAATGTATCGATTACTTGATTTTTCCAAGGGTTTGCTATCTCTGCGTCCAAATGATGGCGCATTATTGAGACAAACTGCTGGAATAGAAGTTCTCCTACTTATAGTTGTCCCACTTGTAGGTCTAAATATACTTGACGAAAGAATAGAGTTGCAAAAAACAATGTCCAAAAAAATATTTATTTTGTAGAAGGAATGTTGAGCCTTTTTCTTTTTTTTTTTTTTGATCACTAGATGGTGTTTGTTGTCACATATCAAGCAGCACTACTCAGACTGCATGAACTAAAAAGGTGGTATTTCAATTAACAAACGTCATGAAAGAGAATTCTGTAGTTAATCAATCGTTACGAAAGCTATATGTATTAATGTGAAAATGTGTGAACTTTCTAAAAGGAAATGTGCATCAAACCTTTTGTTAAATATATTAAATGGGAAACTCCAAAAAGTTAAATCAGTGCGGAGAAAAATTTCTGATGTTTATGGTCACAGCATCGTATGGTCATGTAAGCTACACCATATAAGGTAATATGCCCGCTTATATTCCGCAAATTTCGTTATCAAAAATGCTTTTTCGTGATACCGATCAATCACTGAAAAAGTCAATGAAATCTTAGAAGATCAATTTAGAAGCAATCATGACATTCCTAAGTTTGAACTCGGAAAGAAAAACAAACTTGATGTTTGTATGTCGCTTGAATTTTCAGTGAAAAATTTGATTTGATTGATGAATTGATGGATTTTTGTCAGCAAATCATTATTGAAACGTATGGGATTGGAAATGAAATAATTAATAAAATATGAAAATTTCGCTCGCAAAAGATCCAAACACAAACAACTTAAAAACATAATTGAAATTATTATTACAATAATTCACGAATCTGGTCAAACGATTCATTCTAATCTTTAATTGTGAATAATTAAGCAGATAGGAACAAGCGATTCGGCAAACAAGACAGTCAGTATTGACATAGAAAAAAAAACCGTTATTTTCTATCATAAAAAATCTAGATTAGATTTACTTTAACGATTCGACTGATAAATTTTTTGATGCATCCATTGCATAGCTATGAGATTGACTCGTCTGAATATCACTTATTTCACTCTCTGCAAAATTGCCTTAATGATATAAAATTGGTTTCCAAAAGTTACTCTGAAACTAATTTTGCTAAACTTTCCGTCAAAAAAACCATAGAATCTCTACAATCGTTCGAATTATGAAATATACACTAAAATGTATTTAAATAAAATTCATTATGAGACTAAAGAAATTTGATTGAAAAACGACAAAACATCTCTCAATTGTTTCCTCTCTCCCCAAACTAATTAAAATGATATAAAAAAAAAAGAAATGCTGAAGAAATTCTCACTCTAAAGTCACGAAATTCTTCTCAAAGCAAAGATATTTTTTCAATTATAGTTCTTTTAATTGCACTTTTCTTTAAAAATATATATATGTATGTATGTGTGTATGTATGTTTGTATGTATGTATCTTTTTAATTAATCGCTTTATATAATTCATATCCATTAATAGCCAATAAAAAAAATAGGCCAACCAATAAAACGTTTATATTCATCTATACAGAAACCGGGTAAGAGAAGCAAACGCAAAAAAAAAAAGGCAAAAGAAACAGAAAACGCGTAAATATGTTCTCTTTCGACACCTACTAAATTATAGGAATTAAATGCAAATCTTATCTAATCGAAACCTAAAGCGATACTTATGATTTACGTCTTTAGCAAATAAATGTCCACCAGAGAATAACTAGCATTGGGTCGAATTTAAAAGGTTCGACTCTGTCTAAAGCTTAGGCTACAACAAGTGGCAGTTTTGTATTATACTCGAAAAAGAAAGAAAAATACAAACATACCCATGCACACACACACACACACACACACACGTACACCTCCAAACCGGCAATTTAGATATAATTTCGCTGTTGTTATTACAAAAAATAGACAAAAAAGTGCAAACAACTGCGTATATACATATAAACTTATATATTTATACACATAGATAATATATATTTATAGATTTCTGAGTGCGTGTATGTGTGTGTGTGTGTGTGTGTGTGTGCAATAAAGTTAAAAAATAAAAAGAAAAATAATAATAATAAACTCGTTCACAAAACTGTATCATTATCCAGCGGTTCTTTTTCAGGCAATAAGTGATAGTTATAGAGCGAAAAGTAGGGGGTATAAGCAGGAATGTGCAACGAGTTGCGCACACAGCTGTAAATTCGTTCATCAAGCTTCTTTGGCTTCTGCTGCTTATTATCAGCACGCAACTAAATTTAAGTGTTATGGATTTGTTGCTGTTATATTTCTTTGAAACAAATTTTTTTGCCTTTCTTTTTGCTTTTTTTTTTTTGCATTTTTTGTTAGTCTTTTTCTTTGTCAAGTTTAATGCTTCACTTTACGTTTTGACTAAAGTTTTTTTTTTTTTTTTTTTTTTTTTTTTTTTTTTTTTTTTTCTTAAAACTGTATATATAGATTTTGGGATCCTTATGACTCGTGCCTTGCAATTCATGTGTATGTGTGTGTGTGAGCGCGCCTTTGTAAGGCGCGTTGTGCATTAAGTCTTTTTTTTTTATACGTTTTAACTTTTTCGTTGATATGATTGTGTGTAAACTGTTGTTGTTGTTGGTTCGCAGTGCTGTTGGAGTGTTAAATGCCAAAAGAATTTATCGCAGAAATTATGGCAGTTACGATATAAAAAACAACCGAGTCCCACCACACAGCCCATAAAGACAACAGCAATAATAAATAACTGTAGTGCTGTATATAACCAACAACAAACACAAGTATATATCTACACGTACATAATGCATAAAGGCATACACTTATGTGTATACATACATACATATATACAAACCTGTACGCGTTGCATTGCTTTTCCTTTACTTTTGAAATAAAGAATTATTTTGCTGTTTGAACAGCATTTAAACTTTTATGTGAGAGATTAGATTGGTGTGGTTAAAGAAAAAAACAAAAAAAAAAAAAAAACGAAACCAAAAAAAGAAAAAATTCGGTCCAATAAAATATTCGCGATCGTTATTTTTTTTTTATTTTTCTTTTGCTTTCATACTTTTATTATTAGTTTTCTTAACAAACGAACGGCGCTATATGAAATCAATGACGGCTACCGCACATTTTTTGTGTGCTTTGTTTTTAGTATTGGTTTTCAGTAAAAATACACACAATGTGCCCAAGTATGCCAGTCATAAAACGTCTTCGTACGTTTTTTGTTACGTCTTTAATCTCTGACAATCATTAGGAGTAATTTGATATGTGTATTGTATGCGTACCTCAATACATAGCGGAGCACAGACATTAACCATATAACATATATATATATATATATATGTATATATATATATATACTCTTGCATATATCTCGGGTACAATACAATGTATTATTATACAGTAGGCCAATAATCTGCTCATAAGTAGTAGATTAAGAAGAAGGAAAAACCATTTTTATACAATATTTCTATATAGCGATGTACAACTACGTATTACGAGATTCACAGTGCGTTGAAATGGCAATAAAAATTTACATATTCTACCTTATGCTGCACCATATGCAACATTCGTAGCTGCGCTTTGCAATAATCAACATGATCATGAAGCTTTTGCCACAATTTATGCCAAGTGTAAGTAAAGTTGTGCAAAGCAAATCAAAAGACATAATTCACTTCAATGCATACTTTAAAGTTTTAAGAAAACAATGTCTATACTGGATCACCACAAGATTATCAAATAGGGCATGTTAAGTTTATCATACCGTTTATTACAGTTCTTACTTAAGAAATCCCATAAATTATGTATATAACTTTTGTGTCTACATACAACTCTAAATCCTAAGGACTTTAAAATGTGTCAGAAGCTTATTCGTCTAATCGTTTGCTTGTTCTAAAATTTAATCATCTTAGCACACAATAATATTCTTTACTAAAATCAGACTTGAATATACGCTTAATTAGCGCACAAAACTATTCACTTCAACTAATAAGTAAAAGAAGAAGTTGTATGTTATAGATGGTTTTTGTGAAAACAGAAATATATTAAACCTTTTTTTATTAGAGTAAAGTTTATTCAGTAAGAGAGTAAAGTCCATGAATCAAAGCAGATTTGATTGAAGTTCGCTTAAAGTTTTACGTTTGCGTTTAAAACTGAAGAGAAACTATGGAAAATCATCCTCTTACATCCAATGGTAAAAAATTACCTTATAAAAAGGAGGAAGGGGGGGATAGGGACTTTGCTCAGGCCTGGAATGGAATTTATTCTGTTCATGAACAATGATACTTTGTCAAATGTTTACCCAAAATATGGTTCAATCGTTTTCATCTCAAAAATTTCTCAACTGATCACAAAAAAGGGTAGATTGATATTTCAGTAAAAAATTCACTAAAGAATCTACTTATCCTTCATCAAAAAATTTTTATATCTATCACTGAACGATAGGAGAGATATATTCATTTTGTTATTTTGTTTGCAACATCCAGGTCGAAAGCTTTAGAGAGATCACAAAGTAAATACATTATTGATCATCATCGACTTTCGAATTAGTTCAAGCATATCCATCTGTCCGTCTGTTCGTCTGTTCGTCTGTCCGTCTGTATAATATCTGTGGTAAACAGTTCCCTGGCTGCAAGAATGAAGATATCAGCTTCACATTTGGTAGAAACATTGGCATTTCTTTCACAGCCACGCCTACACACTACAATCGGCACAGCGGAATATAATTTTTTTCCTTGTTTTGCATCCAAAAGCAGAGTTTCTCTTAGTTTACGACGTACTGTGGGCGTGTCCTTTCACTTATTTGGCCCATTTTCAATACCAATCTGCGTGTAAGAACTCCCAAACTTTCTGCCAAATTAGAAACTGATATTGTCATTTTGTCGGCAAGGTGAATGTTTACCACAGACATTTCACAGACGGACAGACGGATAGACGGATATGTTTAAATCAATTCTAAATTTAACGCTGATCAAGAATATATATACTTTGTGGGATATCCGAAGTTTCCTTTTGGTAGTTAGAAACCAAACGACAAAATGAAATACACCCTTCAACTTCGGTGGTGGATATAAAAACAAGAAAGAATGAAACAAACATTAGCTAACACATAGTATTGTAATAGGTGCAAGAAACAAGTTTAAAAAGTTTGACCCAAAAGACGCGATTTGGTACGTGTTGAAAAACGCGTAACTTTGGTATACTTCCCTAGAAGGCATACTATAACATGGGTGATAGATGAAAGTCTATAGATAGTTCACAAAAAAATATTGCAACATTTGTTAGTTTTTGGAGAAATTCTTGTTGTTTATGATGAAGACAATTTATCAGAATTAACAGCAAACAGAGTCCGTTTTGAAAATTTCAATGTCAAAAATGCGTTATGCTCAATCAACGATGCTATGTTTTTAAATACATTCGAAGGGAACAGTGCATCATCATAAGATGTTCTAACCCGGCCTGAACGAATGGCTTTGATTAATTACAATTAAGGTCAAATACTCAGAATTGATCGATAGAAGAAATGACTTCTACCGTCACGATATTTGTAATGATTTGGCTAAATTTGAAAAAAAAAAATTTGTTTGAATTTTAGTTAAAAACGTCACGAACTTTTTTCCTCTGCACAGAGTATATGTAACTAAAATTTAAAGCAAACGTTACTTATATTATCTCTATTTTACGCTGATTACTACACTACTGCTACTAAGCTTGTTATGCAAGTATTTAATCATTTTCAAAGGAATGTCTTTTCTGAATGTAAAAAAAATTATTTTTTTTCGCGAAAAACTATTTTTTCTTACAATTCTTTAATTTTTTTTTTCTTTTTCGTTTAAATACATATTATTTTGCTGAAAATATTATTTATCAAGATTTAAACGATGGGATTTAATATTTTTTTTGTTTTTGTTATATTTTACACAAATTTTAAAATAAAGAAAGACATGGACACACAAGCATTAAGTACAATAAACCGGCACGTGCTTAAGGCTCTGTGAGTCTATTCAATGAAGGTTCCAATTAAGGAGAAGTAAATGAAACCGATATAATCGGTCAAACAATATCGAGGGGTTGTTTCACCAATCTTTATATAATAGAATA
This sequence comes from Glossina brevipalpis, assembly GCA_000671755.1. Classification (NCBI taxonomy): domain Eukaryota; kingdom Metazoa; phylum Arthropoda; class Insecta; order Diptera; family Glossinidae; genus Glossina; species Glossina brevipalpis. The sequence goes on from KK351012.1 coordinate 3,453,846, forward strand.
TATAACAGAATATATAACACAAATGTCTTCGTCTTTTCCATATTATAGTTCTTAAATGTGATGCATACTCGAGGTTTACTTAAACGAGTTTATCTCTCAAAATATTTTCTTTCTTTTGTTGATTTAATGATACTTTTTTTATAGTAGAAAAATCTATGGTGGATGGTTAAGGACCTTTTGAAATATTATTTACGTAGTTGACCAAGCTTAACGGTATATGAATTCAGTCTCATTTCACCTATAATATGCCATTTGCCTAATAAGCTAAACGTTCTATTTTCTAAGGAAGCTTTTTTATATTAATAACGTGTGGTTATTAGATTTATGGCTTCTTGTCGCTTATGCAATTCAAAACTCAATTCTAATTTACCGCTTAGCGATTGTCAATAAAAGTAAAGTTGCGATAAGATTGATTTGTTTTCGAGTTGATATTTTTCTAGTCTACAATTATCAAATTAAAAAAGAATTTCATTATTTTTATAGTTTTCATTTCGTTCAAGTTATTGCTACAAAAGAAAAAAAAGAAAAAAACGAAAGAAAACAAAACAAAAAATCCAAATGAATGCGTTTACCGTAAACACCTAACTAACCTTATTTCTTTCTTTACTTAACCGACTTTTAATGTTTGACGGTATCGTAGTTACTTTTTGATTTTCTGATTTTCATTTTCATTTTTTTGTTGTTGTTGCCTGTTTCAAGAAAAAATAACCTTCCGACTAAAAATCTTAAAAATAAGAAAAAACATCAGATACCATAAACAGAAACTTTCCGCACACCATTCACTCACTCGCAGTAACCCCGTCATCTAGGCAGGCAAGCAGGCAGGCAAGCAGTCAGCCAACCAGTCAGCCAAGCAAGCGCACAGAGTCCGGAGTCATTCAGTCAATACAGTTTCATTTTGAAGCGGTATCTGAAATCAGTACGAGTGATAAATTGAAAATTAATGAAGTGAAAATAGATGGAACGGATCGCAAATTGCGCCAAGCCAATAAAATATTTTGACATTTGGAGTTATCGTCTTAATCTGCTTCGATGACTTTTAAATGCAGCAACAAAAACAAAACAAAAGCAAGAAAGAAACAAAAAAATCAAAAAAAAAAAAAAAAAAACTAAACGTAACTTAAACCAAAGGAACGCAATTCTTACTATTCATCAGAGAAGGGTACGGGTTGTTATTTGTTGTTGTTATTGCTTTTGTCTTTAGGTAAAAAGAGGAATACAACAACAACACCGATATATCGATAGAGCAGCATAAACAGAAACCTTAACTCAAATGAAACGAAAAGGCTACGCATGAGCTATACTTTGTTTTCATTCAGGTATAAATAAACGGCCGCATACACATAGTTACGTATATGCATTTATATACGTATATATATACGTCGACTTGACCAACTTATTTCGTATATGTTTGAAGCATACCGCCACTATGTTTATTAATGGTGTTGTTGTCATTGCTATTGTTGTTGTTGTTGTTGTTGTTATTGTTCTTGTTGTTGTTTGATTCTTTGTCTTATTTTGCATGTGTTTTCTTACGTTACTGTTTACTTTCAGTTACTTGGCGGTGGTATGGCTCAATCTGCTATGGCACCGTTGACTAACAGTGCTCCCTCGCCGCTGTCCGGCTCAAATGAGAATTCGTTAAGTCCATCAGGTGGTTCGGCCGCATCGACTTCCACCACCAATGGTCCCTTAAGTCCAGGTGCAATTTCGCAGACATCAACCAACAATGCGGGCAGTGTGCCGCCGAACCCTTCAGCTTCTTTAACTGCAACAGCAGCAACCATATCCGATGGTACGTCAGCAACAACAACAACAACAGCAGCAGCGGCGGCAGCAGCAGCAGCAGCAGCAGCAGCTGATGTGATGAATTCAACAAATGCAGGTTCTTCGCCATCTTGCTGTGAAAACGGACGTCCGATTATGACAGATCCCGTCTCTGGCCAAACCGTATGCTCTTGTCAATACGATTCAGCCCGTTTGGCATTATCCAGTTATTCACGCATGCCTGCGGCTAGTGTTGGTGTCTATGGGCCGGCATATCCCTCCACTGAACAGAATCCCTATCCCAGCATCAGTGTAGATAGTTCAGCTTTCTATACACCACTGGTAAGTCATTATTCATTTGAATGCGATTACTAGTCAATTATCATCTGTCTGACTGTAACATATAAAGATAGAAAGAGATAGAATGAACAAGAGATTGTGTGATGCAGGGAGATGTAGTGTGAGATGATAATATAGGCGAAGAAGAAGAAGAAAAACACGAAGAAGAAGAAGAAGAAGACGAAAAAGAAGAAGAAAAACAGGGAGAGGTGGAAAGGGAGAGTGTGATAGTGTGAAAGGGAGAGAGAGAGAGAGAGAGAGAGAGAGAGCCCATATAGTTGCTGCCTTCTCTTCTCTAATTACCTTGTAGATGTCAAACATTTAATTGGATTAGTTTAGTTGTGTGTATGCAGATGAATGGTCGGTTGCTTGGTGGATGGGACGATGCATATGCATCCGCATAAGCATGACTGCGGTTATCATTATTTGTGTTATTCCCATTGCATAAACATGTACGCACTCACCAGCAAGCATACGTACCAATGCATTTCTGTATCGTATCGTCTGGTATCGTATGGAAAATAGTGAAAATCCTTTTTAAATGCAAATTGACAGCATGTTTAGATAGACCGACAACCAACTGGCCAGCAACGGTCCAGTTTGTTGCATCTTTTAACTGCGTCATAATATTGCATGTATGCATGCATGCATGCATGCAAGCAGGCGTATGCATTTAGTCTGCTTAGCCAGGTAATGCTATAATTTTCAATTTTAAGTTTGTATGCCTGTCCGTTATGGCAGAGACAAATGGCTTTTATTTCTATTTATTTTTATTATTATTGTTATTATTTGAATTTTTGTTGTTTTTCTTTTATTTTTCAATTCGATAAAATTTACATTTATTTATTCACTTAATAAAATTGTTCTGGTTTAGTTTCGTATGCGTATGTGTTTGTGTTTTGCCGTATACGATATTAGAACCATTTGACATAATTATGATATTAAATAAAATAAATTTATAGAAATCTGGTCAATTACTAATAATGAATCAATGAATGAGAACAAATGAAAATAAAAAGAAATAGAAGAAAAGCTGATTAAAGTAATTTCGTTGTTCCGTGCTTGATAACGAAGAAAGGCTCTTCTGGATATATGCATAATGAATACATATGCTTGATTAATATGAATCTTCTAACTATTGTTTGTTGTTAACCGAAATAAAATAAGTTTAGTCTCACAGTTCATTAACAGTTTCGAGCATTTAAGTAAAGAACTGATATCGGCAACGAATTATCATCAGTAATTTTTCTTAAACATGACTTGCCTAAGTTAACTAACTCATATTGTGTATTCATTTTCTTGTTACATGAGCTCGTAACATGCATAAAACTTAACAAGAGTTAAGAGACGAACGAAATTTTTCGAATAATTCCTTTTAAGACCACGTGGTTATAATGGTGTCATATATGCAAGACAGTTTATGTAAATAAAGATTGGCAGTCTTTTTCACTTTTTATATCTCTATTACTAAATGATTCGACTTCAAAATTCGATTCATATAATTTCCATCAAATTGCATAGGTAGGTCACGTTTACAGATAAGACAGAGCAGCTGAAATATCTAGAAAAATTGAATTATTTAGAGATTAAGACGAATTTCGAATACCTAATGTTTACGTATTAATTATCGATTTGACAATCGGTCGATCTCTGAAATAGGTTTCTCGCGTATCATTAACGGGTACTATACTTGAATGGTCTTGAAACTTGCCAATATATAGGCCGATTATTATAACAACTAAGAAAATTAAATTCTGCTGTGCTGAATCTTTTATGCCCATCACCTTCATCCTTAACAAAAAAAAAAAGGAAAAAAACCTAACCTTTAATAGGTGGACGTGGCAGATTTTTTCTATTTTTATAGAACACCGTGGAAATTTTTATTTTGCAGTCTATGAGCACTGAGCAAAACAGCCAGTAAATAACATGTTTTTACCTTATTTTATAATGTCTGGTGTAGTGTATAGAATTTGCAATGTTTCTGCCAAATTTGAAATCGATACCTTGTGTTTTGCAGTCAGAAAAATTTTTACTACAGACAGGTGGATTCCGAAGAATAATCAAGAATATATACATCTTATGTTGTTTGCGAAGCATCTTTTTTAATGTTACAAACATTTCCACAAAAAAAAAAAAAAATTAAAATTCAATATTCGATTATATCAAGTAAAGGCGGTCGATCGTTTCTATTTTTGCACAGAGACTATGGGATAACTAGTGCAATACTTTTGAAAATTTTTATAATTCTATCTGCTATGGTTTATAAGTAATGAAAAAAATACAATTTATGTCATTCTCAATACCAACCCGAGGGTAAGAATGCCCAATGTTTCTGCTAAAGCCCATATCTTCATTTTTGCAACCAAAAGAATGTTTACCACAGACACTACATAGACGGACATGCTTAAATCGATTCCAAACTTGACGTTGATCAAGAATATATTTGTTTTGTGAGGTCTCCGAAGTTTCCTTCTGAGTGTTACAAACCAAATGACAAAATGAAATATACCCCTTACTTTCGGTGGTAGATATAAAAAAGGAAAAATTTTACGTTCACTTTAAGGGCGGAAGTCGTGAATGGTCTTATTGCCAAATGAATGTATAAAAATTCAAAATTATTTTGTTATCTACGAATTGTTTTATTATTGAATCTATAGATGACACTGAAGAGCAATTTTAACATCTGTCTTGTTAGAGAATCTGCACTTTTTTCAATTCCAACTTTTATGATCGTCAATATTCTAAAACACGAAGGCAACCATATGTGATTAAATCTATGCAAAGATATATGAGCGATTGGACCTATAAACGCTGATCAAGAGTGTATGTTATATATGTTAGGGGGTTTCTAATCTGTACTCCTGGATTTGGTAAGAAAAACAATCAAACTTCTACTCATTCATCTTAGGTAATGAATGAAATAATAACCTCAGTTACAGGCTGTTATAGATATCGATCAAAAAAAATTTTAAAATGATTATCATGTTCTTTTTTTTTTGTAGTGACGATTATTACATATCGTTTACTAATTTCGAAAGTTTTTTTGTTATATTTTGATTTACAGAGTAATCCCTACAGTTTAAAAGAAAACTCTAGTGGCAGTGATATGACTGCCTGGACTTCAGCCGGACTACAGCCAACTCCCAGCTATTATTCTTATGATCCTACATTCGCTTATGGGTGAGTTGTTCGATAATTAAGTTAAAAATTTAATAAAAATGTGTTAAAGTTAAATTTATATATATATAAATAAAATGCATATCGAATTAAAATCAATAACTTGAAAAAGAAATAAAAGGAAAAATTGCAAAAAAACAAAAAAAATAAAATAAAATAAAATAAATAAATCTTTATGACCAACTTAGGATTTGTTGCTTAATCTAAAACTCGTCGTGGTTTTGTTTGAATTGTAATGTTACCCTTGGGCGGACCATTTTTTTTTCCTTTGGATGTGCAATGGAATCTCTTCTCTTCTCCTCCCTCTCTTGTTCTCGCGCACTTTTTCTTTCTCTGTCTGCCCTTCTTTCTTTCTTTTTTACTTAGATAGCCTCAAGTAAGTAAAATGCTGTTTTGCAATGCAGCTTAAAACAGAAAAATCTTTTCATTTGGTTTAATGGTTTACTCCGGGGATTTGTCTTCATTGTTTTTGTTGTTACTGTTGTTGTTGTTGTGTTTTCTTCACACTTTTTACACTCAACAAGTGCTTAAGATAAGCAGACTATAAAGTATAAAAGAATTCTTGCATATATCAAGAGGAAATAAAAAAAAAACAAAAAATTTGTTAGTTAAATTTCAATTTTAAACAAAAAAGAAAAAGAAAAAAAAAAAGAGAAAAGAAAAGAAAAATAAACTAAAATATATAATATAAAATAAGATTTAATACAAAAAAAAAAAAAAAAAAAAATGAAAATGAATGCAAAGAGTTTTATTATTTATTAAGATTCAATATATAATTCTTTGCCATTAATTTCAAATTAGAGTCATCATGATTTGCACTAGTAATTTTCTCTTAATAAATATTAATTAATATCGAAGAATGGTCTCACCTTACATTCCTATACATAAAAGGGGTTCTTAACCATCTTCCTCGAAGGTCTTGACTGCTTTTATCGTAGTCTACTAATATTAGTAAATTTACCAAGAATCCGGTTAATTTTATAAATTTCATCGTTCCTTTCAATTCTAGATTTAAGCTTCTAGTTATACCCACGAATAGTGGTTTCGTTATCAAGACAGACCGATTTTTCTCTTTAAGTAAACCATGCTGACGAATGATTTATCGCTTTAATTCAACTCAAGGTTTAACTTAAAAATCTGGATATTACAGCCACCGCTCAACTGCGCATACATACGGCATCTTGTTGAAAAACTGAAAAATTTGGCAAATGTGTGTGTGTGCGTCAAAAGCTTTATAAAGTTAATGTATCCTTCGGCATGTGAATGTCTGAAATTACTTAAACAACTCTTTTTTCTTAATTTATCTTCTAGTCTCGAAAATTTATTACGGACTTATTTAGTAAATTGAATCGACAAATAGACATGATCCGGCCAAAAACGAAAGGCGATCACGAGTTTTTTTTAGTGAAATCGGAAGTTTCAGTATAATTAGCGAAATACAACAAAAATCGAATCAAAATGTAGCACCAATTAGCCGATCCAGAGTTATTCAAGATTCGATATATTTCGAATGCAATTCCAACGTCTTGTAATAGCACTTAGCAACAAAGAGTACTGAACCCTTCTACTTATAAAGCCTACAAGTATACGTCAGAGACCTTACAAAGTATATCTAATCAGTCTATAATTTTGAATCGTCTTATAAGTGTTCGTTGGTCTCAGACGTTTTGTTGGAGAAAAGAACGTACAATTCAAATTAAAAAACAAATTAAGACTCGCCCACAAACAGGCTTCTAGGAAGTTAAAAATGACAACTTAACATTTTTTTGGATCTTACAAAAATCAATATAAAATGACGAGATTTGTATATATGACAACAAACGCGAAAAAGTAGTAAATATAGCCGTATAACAGATATTAATCAAAAAATTGACAAAAGTGCTTTCCAGCGCTCTGTAAAGTTTCAGCTTAGAAGTGATCTTGATGTCTGGCCTCAAACCAACAAAGAAATTAAGAAAAGAATGATAGATGTGATCGTATTGTCAATAGCTAGAATAAGTCACACGATTTAGGAAGATGTTTTGAAATCTATAAATATTTTCAAATGAAATAAATATTGCGATATTGAGGTTGAAAATAAATTATAGCAAGTTTTTTTTCTTTTTTTTTTTTTTGACTTTCTATGATCTTACAATTGCAGTTATGGTCCTTCGTATGATTTGGCGGCTCGCCGCAAAAATGCGACTCGGGAATCTACGGCTACTTTAAAGGCTTGGCTAAATGAACACAAAAAGAATCCATATCCTACCAAAGGTGAAAAAATCATGTTGGCTATTATCACTAAAATGACCTTGACTCAGGTGTCCACTTGGTTCGCAAATGCCCGACGGCGTTTGAAGAAAGAAAACAAAATGACTTGGGAACCGAAAAATAAAACAGACGACGACGATGATGCTATGCTATCGGATGATGATAAGGATTGCGCCAGTGCAGATATGGATAAAGTAGGTGGCACCATGTACGGCCAGATACACAAAGGTACGTATGAGAGTGCACTAAATAACAACGTGCATATCAACTTGTGTTTGTGCTTATGTGGGTGTGTGTGTGTGAGTGTGTGTGAAATATAGATGTAATAGGACGACAGAAGAACTATAAAAGAAAACAAGTATGAAGTTCAAGAACCAAATATTTCGTTATATCGTCAATTTGTCTTATAACATTCAATTGGATTTCGGTTGTTTGAAGATAGTTAAACATTTCCTCGCATAACATTAAATAAAATTAAATTAAAAATCCTTGGAATTCAAAATATTGTTCCAAATTCAATTAAATATTCTAAACACATCATATCATGTTTTGACTGCAGGCTTTTCTGGTTTAAAATCTAAGGCTTCAATTTTTAATTTTTGTTTCTTTTTATCCTTCGCTAAGCGAAGGACGGAAGCTGATAATGAACTGCACTTGCAAGGGCACGGTAAAAGCATATTAATAAGAAGACAAAAACAGAAAATATGAGGGATGCGTAGCACTTAGTAGACCACTAATCATAAAAAAAAAGATTTTTGAATTTTTTTTTCTTTTATTTTTTTTTTTTTTTATTTCTTATTTGAATATAATTATAGGCAAAACGCTTTTAACGAAATCTTGAAATTAGTTTTTTGAATCTAAGGGTCTTCAGTAAAATCTTACATTGTTCTTGCTTTCGTTCTGTTTTTCATTTGCTGTAGATAATGATTTAATGAAAAATGACCAACAAAAGAATCAACAAAAAGATAACAACAACGATTTAAATGATGACGATAACAAACCAGAAAATTTAAGTGCTAACACAGCTGCTTATAATATGACGCATGGCAATATCTATAATCCCTACCAGACGGCTCAACATATACAACATTCCTATGCTTATCAAACAGGTCTGCAAAGTTACTCGATGGTTTATAATACAGCAAACGCTGCAAGAGATGATTGTGGCATACCGTTGCCAGCTAGTAAGCCGAAAATCTGGAGTTTAGCTGATACGGTGGCCTGTAAAACTCCACCTCCTCATGCTATGTATGGTATGTCGGGTTCTGCTCATCAACAATCAACAACAGCACAAGCGCAAACTAACGGACAAACACATTCGTACTATGTTAATAATGGACAAATGAATCATACGGGAATGTCTAGCAACTCTACAGCCTTGACTATGATGAGCAATTATGTGAATAATACAACATATGCCAGTCGTTTACCTAATAGCAGTAATGGTGTTGGTGGCAATTATGCTGGGGCAGGTGCTCAACCGCATGGCTATCATGGTAATATGAATGCTATGGCCAACATTATGCAAACCCAACAACAACACCTTCAACATCAACAGCAGCAGCAGCAGCAGCAGCAGCAATATCAATGTAATACAACAAATCAAAGTCAACAGCAACCGCAACAGCAGCAACAACAACAACACCAGCAGCAACATCAACGTTTGGGGTTTCCCGAAATACAACCGGATACACCACCTCAGACACCACCCAATATGAAACCCGGTCAGAGTCTAAATTCTCTAATGCTTACAACACCTCACCATACAATCAACTATTTAAATAACAATCCAACAGCGGCAGCGGCAGCAGCAGCAATAGCAGCAGTAACACATAACGTTAATGTTTCCTATACTAGTGATATGTCCACGACAGCAACCCAAAGTAGTAACGGAGCTGGTGGAGGAGAAGGTTCTGTTAATAGAGCTCATAATATGGAAATGCAATAATTATGTAAATGAAATAATAATAAAAATAAAAATAATAATTATAATAATAATAAATATAAAAACAATAATAAATATAAAAATAATAATAAATATAAAAATAGTTATATGTACATATTAATATATATAATGAAGGGAATTGTGCAAGAGAACCAAATAATCCGAAATAAAGCTAAAAATTAGAAAGAAATTAACAAAAAAAATTATTAACTAAAATAAGATGAAAACGATTGTTTTCGTCTTTGGGCGAATCTTAGTTACCCACCATCACCAGGAAGAATAACTTAAATGTAAATAAAAATGTGAATAAATAAATATCGTATGGTTTTTTTTCTCTCTCTATTAATTCCGAAAGTTTTATTGAGATCATCACTTCCAGGTATGATTCCGATAAGTATATGATATATCTGATACAATATATAAATCCGTATTTCATCAATCGTTAGTTATAGATAGATGTAAAATCTTAGGAGTTTTTCTATATCAAATATTTGTTTTTTTAAAACAAGATTTGAGTGTAAATCCTTGAAATCAATCCATAAATGTTTTGTTTTTAGCTTTGCTAATTTTACTGCTGAGAACTTCGGAATTAAAAACGCAGATATACTTAGCTGGGCAGCTGTAAAACCAAAATAACTTTTCATCTTATATTTATTACAAATGCTGGATAAAATCTCCAATCTCTCTCCTAGAGGTAACTTTTATAAAATAGAATAACAGAATATATAATATAACCTTTCATTCTATGATGTTATGGTTCTATTATTATATGTAATACGCATAGACACATTGTAAATCATTTAAGTAAATTAATATGCATTACACTCTGTATAGGTTTGTATATAAACTAACTAATAAAACAAACTTACGTTTAATAATTTAGGTTTGTGCAGATAATATCATACATATCATCTGAAATTTATATAGCTTTATATATAAACACACATATGCATACACACACACACACACACACACACACACACACACACACACACTTATGCGCACACACACATAGACGCTAATTTATACGTATGCGTAAACATGTATATTACATTTTGTTTGTAATTAATAAACACTTAACTCATAGACTCGCCACAATTGCCGGAACAGCTGCGTCTATAAATATTAATAAAATAAAAAAAAAGCACATAACTTATAATTTTTTAATGACTTATTTTATAGCAAAAAATAAGTCCGACATATTAATAATTCATTTAAAAAAAAGTAAAAGAAAAATAACTTTTAAAAGCTCATTGAAAGTAACAAAAAAAAAAAACAACTTTTTTTTTCATTAACTTTAACTGTTTAAGTGATCATCCGTCAATTCGTTCTGGCTCTGTATATCAGTCGTTTATTGGGAGAAAATATATGAAATATATATGAGAAAAAAACAAAAAAAAAATACATTGAAATAACAAGCAACTTGCCACATTTACAAGTAAATATACGTATATATGTGCCAGAGTAAAAAAGATTTACCGATACGTTAGATCGAAAGTGTAGATTTTTATGATTTTCGAATGTGTCCTGTCGGCAGTGAGATGCATAATTTTAAATTCTTCTGAGAAAATGCAAATTTGAAAAAGTCAAGTTTTCATCAAAGACAATCATCATTACTACAATGGAGGTAACGGATAAAAGGATGGACCGACGGACCGACGGACGAACGAACGAATAGATTAACAAACGGTAACGTCTAACTCGACATAAAATTCTCATTCGAGAATTTATATCATATGTTATGGTTTCTTTCCATTTTTGAACTTTTTCCAACCTATGGGAAATCTAGCAACGAAAAACCATTGCACGAACGGCTATACGACTAAGAATCTTAAGCTGATAACGATGTGTTTAACGCTAAAAATATACGCTATTAATACACTAATACATACTATCCTCACGGTGGATATGTACGCTTGTAAGCAAGCATACGTATGAATTCGGGTGTAAGTGTGTGTGTGTGTGTGTGTGTGCGTGTACGTATAACTGTTAAAAAAAACTGAATTTGTAGGTACATCTCTTGTATAATTTATTGTAGTAAAAACGCTCTTTTGATATTCACACATTTTCCCCCATTCGTTCCTTTTTCCATAAAACTTTACCTTATTATCTTGTTAAGCAGTGACTTGTTTGCGTATAACACTTAAAAAAAAAATAAAAATATAAATAAATAAAAAAAAAAACTATAAAATTACTTTTTTATGTCTCCATATATAAATTTATTTTGCTTTTTTTTTCAACTTTATGACTTAATAATCATTTGGCGTGTAAGCAACATAAAAATTTGTAATTAAGCACTTAACTCTATATACGTGTAAAAAAAAAAATAAAAAAAATAATTTTATCAAACAAAAAAAATTGTGTAAAAATATTTCTTTTTATTATTAATTAGTCAGTAAATGCAATTTAAATTCTTTTTTTCATTCGTACTTATATGTTCTCTTTCTCTATCTCTCTCTTTCTTTCTTTTTGTATATGTATCCTTGCCGCAACCATACAATGTTGTTTTATTATCTTAGCTTCTACAGAAAAAAAAAAAGAAAAACAAAAATATAATAAACAAAAGAAAAATAAAAAAAAATAATGAAAAACACAATAAAAAAAAAATGTAAGTGTAAAAATAAACAACAAATTATAATCTGTGATAATATTTAGAAAAAGTGTATAAAGCAATAATCTAATAAACGCTATTATTAACATTTAACGAATTACTGTACGTAATTTAGACATCCAAACAGAAAATGTAAATATATTCAAGCATTAAAGTAAAATTTAATTAAAAATGTATAATTCTATAAAAATAGGTAATAATTAATTAATTAATATATACATATTAATAAATATATAATAAAAATGCAATACGAAAACACGTGATTTAAATTTTGCATTGAGATTAACTTTATTTATTTGCTATTAAATCCACTAACGAAGAATGATAGTATTTCTATAAAATAGATATGTTCATCGGAAACCCAGAAACCTTAAAAATTAGCTAATTAACTGAAAACTATAGTGTATTTTCCACTAAGAGAGTCAAAGTTAAAGGAAAATTTCTGATTTTTTGTATTTTTTTATGACAACAATATGTGGCTACAGTTTCCTGACTAATACAACAAATATTTGCTGGTAGTTACATATCCTAATTAACTCAATTGAAATCATGAATCGATAACTTCTTACATTCTGGGAAATATATATTATATATATAGGAAAGGAAATTCCATTGTATCAAAGGACTGATTGATCGACAATATATTCAAGTCATGAATTTCTAATGGATTGTAATCTTGAAATGTTGCATTAAATACCCTGAAAATGTCTGAAAATGTTATGACTTAATATTACAAAAATGAATCGTCATAATATATAAAAATATCTTCGGATAAAATATCAAGAGATCCTATAATTCTTTAGTAGTAAAGAAAAATATCTGATACTAAAACAATTAAAGGTAATTTTTAATCAATTCTAAGCGACTTAATAGTTAGTATTGGAATCGTAAAAACTCCAAAAGTTAAAGAAAATACTCTAGCGAATGTTTTCAAAAATGTTCTGTCTTTTTTATTCTCATCAATCAAAACTTTCAACTTTCAGTGAAAGCCTTGAAGCGAATACCATACCTGAAGTCGTATACACGGATCTTGATGAAATTAGAAACAATAGTTTTCGCCTTGAATAACAACAAAGCCTTTGAGTTAGAGTTGAGTTATCATTTTATAAAATAACTTATATTTGCTTGTAAAAAGTTTTATGGCGGACAGATATCGCAGCCGTCAACTTAGTATTCGCCTAAATGTATGGACATGGACTGTTGGTTTATACATAGAGACATATCCGCTTGCAAATGTCTTGCGAAGCAAAGGTGCTCTGTTTTAAGCGAGAATTAAATAATAATCGGAACTTTATAAAGGAATCGGGAAAACTAGCTACCTCGATTTATTATTTCATTTTTTGATCATCAAGTTCTGACCATTATGAAAAGTAAGAATTAAGAAAATAAATGTGAATGGTAAAGTAACACGTGCGTCACTAAAAACAAGTTCAACAAGGGATTGGCATCGTAATTCATCGTAAAGTCAAATAAAATTAATACCGTTTACCTTAAATCAGTAGGTAAGAGTTACAAAATATATTTGTGTTATTTGTAAGGATATCAGTCGTTCAAGAGCTATTTTAGGTTATGATTGTAGACCAAAACACTTCCTATAACATATAACTTAATATATAATCTTATCTGTTTATATTACAAAAATTCTTGTGCCCGTTGATGATTTCCAGCTTTACTTTGAAGTTTTTAGTAAATATATTTTTTATTACGTATATGTATGTATATAATGTACGTAGATTTTTGACCCGTTGCCGTCATGATTCGAAAAGGAATGTGGGGAGAAAAAGAATTAGATTTTTCGCCCACAATAAGTGGGGTTCACTACATTTTTATTCCAGTTTTTTTCAGTCCTAAACGTTTTAACAATAGGCGACAGATAAAGAGAAAGACACGTAAATGAATATAAGTAAATTAATTTAGATTCTTTGCATCTCTTGATTTATATTTCATTGCAAATGAGAAAGCAAATCTAGTATGTTCGGATTTTTTGAACAAATTTTCATGTTAGCATTGAACAAAACGGCAATTGGTCATAGAAGCGAAGCCTTCAAGTAGAAGTAGCGCTTAACAATCTAACACTCCAACATTTTTTTTTTTTTTACTTCTTTAATTTCTGATCTGTATTGCCATGAGAAGATTGTGAAGTGTTCATGCTGATCGAAATTATTTCACAGATCATTCAATTCTTTGCTTATCGCAACGATTAAAACACAAATATATAAATTTACGCTTACACTTGAGTTTTTTTTTTTTTTTTTTTTTTTTTTTTTTTTTTAAATAAAGTCTGTGTAATTAAGAAAAGTTGTTAAATTTTGTATTGTTTCATGATTGAGTGGAAACAGAGATTAAAAGATTAAAATGTCAAAACAAATCGCAAAAAATTTCATAGTATCATATTGGAAGTAGAAACTAAACAACCACCAACCCCCGTCACCCTTCCCAACACCACACCTCCGCCCGCTATCTATATAGGCCTATACCATGGTAAGTCGTTATATCTGTTCCTGGGTTTAGTAAACATTCTCTCGGTTGTCAAAATGAAGATATCGGCTGTGAATAAAATATTTGAATTTTTGCCTCCAGATGAATACTGAAAATGAATCAAACTGATCAAAGAATACACTTAGAATGCAATATAAACAGAGAACATTTCTGATATTTGGGTTTTTCCTCATTACTCTCATCTCAACTACAACAGAAAAACGAAAGATCTTCTTATATATACTGCATGGGTTTAACCTACAGTACCTGAACAAAATGGAAAAATTCGATTATCCCACCCAAGATTATAAGGTATCAAAATTTCATTCTTTTCGTTTTGTTTTTCTTTTTCTTTTGGCCGAATATACTTTTTTTTTAAATTATTTTCTTCTTTTGTGATCTGAGAGATTTTTTGTTTCCAAGAATACCAAAAACATAAGTTAAATTTGAGTCGATATATAATAAAATTTATTTAAAATATACGAAAAATGTATTCAAATTTTAGTGAAAAAAAGTTTGTAAACTTTCTACGTGATGCTTCTTCACAGATCATCGTATCGCAAACGGAACTATAAAACAACTATATCTCCATTTTGTAGCGATGTCTTTCGTTTCTTCGTGGGACACTATTTATTTATTAAGCGTAATTATGGAAAACCAGCAATTTGTTAATAAAAATTGTTTTACTGTTTTTTTAAAATATTCACGTTTATGATCCACACGCTTTTGCTTACGTTCAAATCATTAGCTAGAGCATTTTCCCATTCTATGGCAGACGCTTGCAATAGAGGGTCTTTGAATGCACTAACGCCTTCTTTTGCCGACGAACACCGTTGCCTACTCAATTTCTTCTTGACATTCAGGAAAAAAAAAGAAATTATTATATAACCCAATTAAGGATTGTACGACGAATAATCCCTTAATTCGATTTTCTGTTTTGTGCAAATATTTGATTATTACAAGAGATCCATGATATAGCTCGCATTGTCTTGATGAAGAATGAGCCGAGAGCGTTCGTTTGTTTTCCTCTTTTCCCCAAAGATTTCTGGCAAACAAATGGTTATGTTGCATTCAAAATTGATCGTTTGATATTGCTATAAAAGCACGGGTGTTATATGGCCAGTTATTGCGAAAACACAGAGCGTTTTCATTCATCTTGAACCATTTACATAACTCACTGCTTACAATCACAGTTCCATGATTCGTCACTTTTTACAATCTTATATACGTCTTTCAGAACATCGCCATTGTATTGCTTAAGCATTTGTTTACATCAATCGAGACGAGCTTCCTTTTTCAGATTTTTTTTAAAATTATTTGAAATCCAAACAAAAACATACATTTTTCACGGCTAAACGATTATGCGATATTGTGAATATGATGGTTAAAGTCATACCTGAGATTATCTCAAGCTCGCAGTATGTTACATGTCGATCTTGCGCAATCAGTTATTGCGTAGCATCAGTGTTTTCTGTCATAGGAACTGATTTTGGACGACGTGTGGCGACCGTGATTAAATTCGTTATACCAACGTATCCCAGGGGTAATGGATCCAGCTTTATCATCAAAAGTGCAATTACGTTGGTCGATTCACTTAAACTTTCAACATCAGATGACACCTGACAGCACTTAATTTTCCCAAGATTTAAAATATAAATAGTCCTCTGTCTGATATGCAAACTATAGTAAACTGTTTTGACTATATAGTACGGCTGTATCTTGTAATAATTTCACATGGAAATAGTAGTTCATTAAATCAATTCTTAAGCGTAGAAATAAAAAAGACAAAAAATTTTTTTAACATATAAAATTTTTATCAATAAATTGCAACTTCTGGCAAATAATCATTCGAACAATGGATTGTGTGTCAACTTAAAAAGACAGAAAAACGTGATATGCTTTCATTCAATTGATCATCTTGCACTTTGATCAAAAAAGAGCTGCGTTTGAGGTCCAAAATTATGTAAACATTGTAATTATGTAAACATTTAAAAGAGATTCAATCGGAAATACATATAACCATAAGGCCCGGACATTTATTTCATTTCTTTAACGCTTGAGTTATGATGTATAGCAAAATAAACCTACAGCTGTAAAAGAGCCGTTAATGGATTCAAAATGTTTAAATTAGTTCACTATCGTTGTGTATGTATGTATGTATAGAGAGCAGAGTATGAAAAGTAGGTGTGGTTGTTCTGCCCGTACATTTATACATTGGTTCAAATAATTATGATTCTTAAGAAAAACCAGTAGTCAACGCATATGACAGTTAAAAATGACAACTTATAATTTTCTGACCTTTTTTGGAAACACAAACCAAAGTACAGACAGAGTAACAACAAAAATGAAGAGTAGTAGAAGGAAAAAAAAAAAAAAATAAAAAATAAAAATAAATAAAAGAAAAAAAAAAATGTCCAACTGAAACCCTCGTATTAAACGTGAGAGAAGCAATAAAAATCATTGAAAAACCTTTAAGACAGAAAACAGACAAGTTGGATACTTATCGCATAGTCGGAATCTTTCTTTTTACATTAATCGTATAGAAACACGAATATATGTACACACTCATACAAACCTGTATGTATGTACGTATGGACGTATACTTACATGTGTAGATGTGTATATGTATATATGTTTGTAAAAGTTTTAAAGGTATGAGTTTGATTATCAAAGTCTGGTCACATCACGTATGATCTAAAATGTTTAACGATTTAAATCACTACCTTTCGAAAAAGATCTTCTCAGTGAAGGAAATTTCAGTTAAGAAAAAACCAAAAAAAAAGAAGAAATATTGCATACACACATAAACAAACCATACATAAATTCATTCATCAGTCGCAATAGTGGATTTGGCAACAAAAAAATTAAGGGACAAGAGAAATATAAATAAATAAAGGTAGAAATTACAGTCATTAACATAAGGCATCAGGCGAAAGGAAACTAAAGAGAAAGAAATAAATGATTCTTTCAATTTCTAAATAAATTAATGATACACAATTAATTATGCCGGAGAAAAAGGGAAAATGAAAAAAAAAAAAAACAAATGTGCTGTAAAAAATGTCATTTAATGAGTATTCAAAAATATTGTAGAAATTCTTTCAAAGTTCACAATTTCGGAATCTTTTTATTCGTTCTCATTTTTCTCATTTCCTATACACTTTACTAGGTCAACTAGGTTAATTTTATAAGATGAAAATCTTTGTTTAATTTGTCAATTTTCTTCCAAGAATCCATTAGAACTGAAAAAAAATTTACTTTTTCTTCTTAAGGAATACTTTTCTCTTGTTCCTTTCTATCATTCCCTCACTTCCTCTCTCTGATGCTCTCTGCTGATTACTATACCTTGTCACGACTAGTCACGAGCTCTTTCCACGTTCTTAAACTTTATTGAAATTCTACTCTTTATTGCTAAAAATCTTCTATAAATTCATATTGGCTCTCTGGCTTTATAAAGTTCCGATTATTTTGTTTTCTTTATTTAATTACATAAATCATCATATTTTCATTTCCTTTCGCTATAAAGGGGCAGTTATTCACTCTCCAGATTTGTAATTTCACGTTTTGGTGACGTAAATTGACAGATCGCGTGATTTCTCATCGCTGGAGTTTTTTGTGGAGCAAAGCAAAGGATCGAGTTTATGCAAACAATCGTCGAACTCTCGACGCTTTGAAAACGAGCATCTGTTAACTTATGGCCGAGCTATTATCCGCTATGTTCAGACAAGTCATCCTGTAAGGAGTCTTGTGGAAAACATTTATATAATGAAAAGACTTAAACAATATATTTTTTAAAAAATTTTCATCCAGATATTGCTCAGAAGTGCGTTTTATTTAAGTTTACTTTCGATATCACCATTTAGATTATGTTGTATATGTTATTGAGATCAGATGTACAAAGTATT
This sequence comes from Glossina brevipalpis, assembly GCA_000671755.1. Taxonomy (NCBI): domain Eukaryota; kingdom Metazoa; phylum Arthropoda; class Insecta; order Diptera; family Glossinidae; genus Glossina; species Glossina brevipalpis. Next base: position 3,472,315 of record KK351012.1, read on the forward strand.
TGGTCCAAAATAAATATTTTTTGTTTATTTTTGTTTATTGTTTATTTCATGGCTATCATGCGTTAATTAACTGCAGTCGATGTAGTTTATTGAAATCGAGGAACTTCGCGACAACGCAAACTCTGAACGGTAGAAAACCGTTGATAGTACAGCAAGTCGTCAGCTTGCAACTTCTTTGCCCTGTAGTCAGCTACTGTGGAGGTCCGAGATTTGCATCATTTATGCAGGTCTGCGTATGTGCGCTATTGAGACCAGAGAAGTAGTATTAGAAATTCATATTGAAAATTGAGGGGATTTATGAGGGGGATGGGAGGTTATGAAGGGGGTAGGTGGAGGGGGTATGGGTGGTTATGAGGGGGAGGTTATGAGGGGGAGGTTATGGGCGGAGGTTATGAGGGGGAGGAGGTTGTGAGGGGGAAGGTTACGAGGAGGTATGGGGGGTTATGAGGGGGAGGTTATGAGGGGGTTATGATCGGGGAGCTTATGGGCGGAGGTTATGGGGAGGAGGAGGTTGTGAGGAGAGAGGTTACGAAGAGGTATGGCGGTTATGAGGTGGTGATGAGGGGAGTGATGAGGGGGAGTGATGAGGAGGGGTGATGAGGGAGGTGATGAGGAGGGGTGATGAGGGGTGTGATGAGGGGGGTGGTGAGGAGGGTTGATGAGGGGGGTGATGAGGGGGGGAGGGCTGATGGGGTGGTGAGGGGGGTGAGGAGGAGGCAATAAACTGTCGGATTTCATCGAATTAAGCATAGTATGCAGTCCCTTGTGTTTGATGAATGCCTTCGAATGTGAAACGTGGTAATTCTGACTAAAGTAAGTAAGTAAATAAGTAAGTACAAATGCGGATCTTGTAAAAATATCCTTAATCAAAAAGGAAAAGCAACTGAAAATTGTCTGTATGCAGCGCAGTAACGCCTGTGAAACTCCCACTTTTATAAAGTTTGAATATGAAACAGTTAAATAACGATAACCTTCATTAAATGGACCGGAAGTAAATTCATGCACAACTCTATATCCAACGATAGCCATTGTCGATTTTTTGTTTTTGCATGTTAGCGATGATAACCAAAAGTTTTCATTTTTATTTGTCTCTCTTCCTTTATTTATTATTTTTTCTTCAGTTTTTTTGCTTTTTTGCTGTTACAAATTTTGTTTTATTGTTTATTTTGTGTGTTCCGTATGGAATCGTGTTAACAAACTTTAAAACATTTTGTCAACATTTTTGGCAATTAAATACAACATGTGTACATTTATTTGTTCACATACTCTCGTACATGGCTGACAACCATTTATTTCATTTTTCAGTCTGTTAGCCTCTTTATTGTTGTTGTTATTATTGTCGTGTATGTAGTTCATTCATTTAGTCACTTAGTCAGTCATATCATTCATTCATTCGTTTATTCATACATTCGTTCATTCATTCATTCATTCATTCACTCACTCATTCATTCATTCATTCAGTCATTCATATCTGCTATGCTATCTGCATGTGGTGGTTATTATTATTTGTTGTTATTATGTTATGTATGTTGTCATTGTTGTTTCTGCACTTTCTCGTTCTGTTGATGATGTTAGTTTATGTACTCATTTGCGATACTCTTATATGACATAGCTATGTATTTATGTAAAATAGTCAGCTTTTTTCTTCTTTCTGAAAATCAAATGTAACTTTGTTTACTTCCATACGTACGTATATGTATGATGAGGACGACTCTCTACCAGTTATTATAATTTTATGCATGTTTGCATACATATATGAATGTATGTATGTTAGCTGACTGTGTTTTTTTTTTTAAACATTACGGCGAAAATGAAGAATTGGTAAGAACGCATAAACAGACAAACATCGCGTACAGATGAGCGGAGAAACCATTTTGCTGAATGGTTGTCATAATTGCAACAGCAGCAGCAGTGATTCGAGGAATCACACAAAACGTATGTACGCTACATTGAATTTATGTGTGTTATGACGGAAAGAGACGAGAGAAATATATATATATATATATATATATATATATGTGCATGTATATATGTATATACGTATAGATGCGAACGCATGCATCCATGCATAACGGATATATAAGCGTTCATACTTAATATATACGTATATGAAATGCGTGTCTGTGTATGTGTAGTCCCAAAAAAAGGAACCGCTCATTGCGCTTTAAGTGACTCCATAAAAATGTTGTTTTATTCTTGTTGTTTATAAAGCGCCAACTACTGCTCTGTTTATCTGTTCGCATCATTTAAATAAAAGTGCGTACGTGGCCGCGAGTATATTACCAACGGATACTTATTATGTATATGTTCACAAAGTGCACTTAAAAGCATATATATATATACGACACACACACACACACACATGTACGCAGGAGAATACAAACTTAAATACATCTGTCCCTGTATACGTTTTATTATTGCATTGTCTACACTTATGTGAACACTTGTCAGTTGAATGTCAAAAATTTATAATCAGATATTTAAGCATAATAATAAGTAGTAAGTACATGTGTGTGTACGCATGTGCATGTGTGTACATATTATTCACTTACGTGAGTTTACAGACACAAAATTCTGTCTGCTTTTGTTTGTTTACATCAGTCTGTTCGCTTATGGTTTAACGCGATGAAAATAATTCATTTAGTTCTAAATGAAAATGTTCAGCTATTAACTTATTGTTGTCTGTTTATGAACTTTTTGACACTTGTGTTGGTTGCTTGTGCATTTTGTATTGTATTTCGGGAATATAAATATAAACAAAAAAAAAAAAAAAAAAAAAAAAAAAAATGTAAAAAAAAAAAACGGAGGGTTAACAACGCAACAACAGTAACAACAATAACGGTAGCAACATCAACAACAACAGCAACTACAGCGTCAACAACAATTAGTGTTGTCAGTTCGGTTTGTTCAAGTTTTAGCCATGAACTACCGTACAAAAGCAACGCAAACGGATAGATGGACGGACAGAGGGGACGGCGGGGCGGACGGAAAACACTAATAAACATTTGTAAATGTGTCTATGCACTACGATTAAGTTCATACAGTAGCAAATTGTTGTAGAAATTGTTATGATATTATTATTATTATTATTATCATTATTATTTTTTTTCCTTATTTTTTTTTCGGTAAAATTTGTTTTTGTTGTTGTTGTTATGATTGCTGTTTATAAGTTGTTAATTATACGGTGTTTGTTTTATTCTCATTCATTCCCGTGACATAAAAGAGATTCTTAGTAATATTTCCTTATTACATATATATTATCTACAGTGCACCGGTTAACAATTCCCAAGAGTAAGTAGGAAAAAATATAAAACAATCTTCTTCACGAGCGATACAATCAATCTAACGATTCTCTAATATGTCTCGATGTCGGTTTTATAAAACGATTTATCAAGACCTTTCGAATATGTTTCTCAGTTTCCGCTTTGATCTCATCATTTGTGTGATCCAAATATTTTTCTTTGAAGCATTTTTTTGAGGTTTGCAAACGGATTGTAATCGCCGATAATCAGATCTGCAGAATACAGTAGGTGAAGCCGTTGTTCCAAATTCTATTGTACATAAAAGTGGTAAACATTTGCAAAACAAGTTTCTCATACACAAATTTTCATGGATTCTTGCAACTTTACTCTTTGATTATCGAGAATAATTTTCAAAATTTTTTATTATTGTTTTTTAATCTAGCTACCACTTCTCGGTGTCTTTTCTGTTCAGCATTATACGTAAGAACTCATTTAAAATCGATAAACCATTAACAAATTATTGCCTTCGGCAGAGGAAAGCAGCCAAAACGTCTTTTAAGCCAAAGCTGACTTTAAAACGGTATCATTTTCCAACGAGAATTGTCGTTAAGCATTTTGCATTATTTTGAAATCAATAAAATTATCATCAATAAAATCACTCTGACTCGTGAATAAATGATCAGAATGTTACGACATTTTAATAGACGTTACTTGATGGTCAGCATTTTCGAAAAATAAGATATTAGAGATGACAAATATTTTTCAGTCCTAAGATTTATTGACAGATTCGTATATACATTTATATATATTTATGGTTTTGAATGTTTCGTAAAAAAAAATTAAAATTTAGATTTTCTTTTCTGTTTTTCCCTCAGAGAATCCAAAGTGGTTGGAACATTATGCTTCCTTTTCTCTCCCTCTTTCTCCCTCTTTCCCTCTGTCTCGATCCCTCTGTCTCGCTCCCTGTGTCTCGCTCCCTCTCTCTCCCCCTCTCTCCCTCTCTCCTTCCCCCTCTCCCGCTACCTCTCTCTGTACCTGTCTCTCTACCTCTCTCTCTACCTCTCCCTCTACCTCTCTCTCTACCTCTCTCTCTACCTCTCTCTCCCTCTCTCTCTCACTCCCTCTCTCTCTCTCTTCCTCTATCCCTCTCTCTCTCCTTCTCCCTCTCTCTCGATCACTCTCTTTCCCTTTCTTTCAAGACAGATTATGGAAAATCTGCTCCGTCAGATAGATTAGTTGAACATTGGATGGCTGAATTTAAACTTCTTGCCAATGCAAGTAATAAATTTTTAAATTATTACTAATTATGAAAGCTTTTGATTATTGAAGTGTTTCAGAGCATGAAACGATTTGGTTTTACTGAGTTTTATTTTACATTTTGTCTTTTATTAATTTTTTTTCTGCTCGTGTCGTCTCTGTCGCAAATTGTTTCCGGACGACTTTTCCGCAAAAATTCATTAAATTGACATGAATCGCTCATGTCATAAAATTACTACAACACTTTTATAATTTACGCAATCGAACATACTCTCAAACATTGATAGTTACTGCGAGATCACGGCAATAAGAACAGGATTCTGATATGAATACAAATACGAAAATTACCTCTGCCTTCAGTTGTATTATAATCTTAAGTACTTTTCATCTTAATACATATACAAAACTCTCTCTTTAATTGTAAGGGTTGTAAGGATTGAAAATATTTCTTTATATCTTTAACTTTCATACGGCTCAGAAAATACTAGGTGCGGTAATCTAGATATATGTATTTTTGTGTGGATCAGGGGTATTAAGTTTCATTTGCTCCCTCTATTTTTGGAATCGTTCAAGTACAAAAAAAGTGACACATCTGAGATTTTAAAGAGACAAGAAATAATTTGTATTCGCCTTGATGGATCTTCTACCACTCATAATAAGCTTGTCCCCTATATATCATTCATTTCATTCCTATTCGATATGTTGATCGCATGTAATTTCGTACATATGTATGCATATATTTCAACTATTATGGAGACATCCATCTAGTAAAATCGTAGTTCATCTAAAACGTTTGCTTATCTAAGGGTATAAGGTAACTATTTACAATGTAATTCCCTATTAAGTAAGCAAGCAACTTAAGCCAAACCCAGCGATCGCGAAACGCCTGCTCGCAACGTAACGGAAAAGGAGACAAAAAAATAAAATCACCGAATAAGAAAACGTTACTCACGCCACCCAGATAACAGATCTCACCATTGAAATACTTTACTACCACGCATTTCCAGAATAAGGACATTTGTATGGCATGTACTTCCCTCTAATAATGCGATGCCTATTTAATTATCGGCGACAACAAGATTAATAAAACTCACTTAAAATGTATATGCCGAGTACGAATGGCAATTAATGAATAACTGCCACTGACATTAGCTTTTAATTTTTATTCGTAATATATTATGTGATGACGTACTTAAAATCCTATATAACAAATATCTAATATTGCATATATATAATATAATATATCGTAATATATATATATACATATATATATATATATATACTTTTCGATATAATGTATCTGATTTCATTGTGATGTTATATTAGCGAAAAAGCATTAAAAAAAGATAGTGATCATAAATAACATAATGGAAGCTCCTCATTTTCGTGCTTAACAGGATTTCATATAGTAATCAAAATTAATTTTCGGAAAAGAAGTTGCCCGTATATCAAAGTGATGGTAGAATACTTTTTAATTAATTATATTATAATGCAAAATGGAGAAAAATGGTTACGGAATGTATCCTTGAGATACTTTTTTAAAACTTTGTTTTGCAATTTTAACAAAACGGCCATAAAGAGAGAAATTTTGCATTCTTACGATATCAACGATCTTGTTGGGTGGGGGGATAGTTAAATTTGAGTTAAGTATACGTAATATATAATGTTTTAAACATAACATAATACTGAGGCACTTACCTATAAATTTGAAAATATGATCCCGCGGCAACGTCATCATTCTTTATCGAAAATGAAAATTAATTGCATTAAATTTCTTAGTTTGTATCCTAAAATTTTATTCTTATTTTTAATATAATGACGTCAATAGTATAATACATAAAAGCTATAGTTTGATAATAATATTATTATTATACCGTTTGTTTTACCATAAGTTTCTTAAAAAATTTTTTATTTATCGTGTTTACTTAACATAAATCTATTTGAATTTCTGATGGTCTTGTAAGCATATACGTGTGTATGATGTTTTTCTCATTTGCAAGTTGCAAAATATGACAAAATAATGTGTTAAACAAACGTCAACACCTTTTTGTGTGTATGTATAAATCGTATGCGTATATTATGATTATTATTATGCGAAAAAGTTCTCGATGCCAATAACAATATAAAATGCAACTGAGTTTAGAAACTTAATGTTTTTTGTTTTTTTTGTTTTTTTGTTTTTAAGGTCTGTCCGTCTTTTTCATTCATTGTATCAGTGTTTATTTTAAATAAACGCCAACATGAATCGATATAACAGTGAGTCTGTTGGCTGACTGAAGACTGAAGTAAGCAGGAACTACAAAAACCTTTGGCTTTTTTGTGTTGTGAACATACAAAACAGATCTGATCGAACATCGAAATAAATCAACTCGAAATTAACCTGACTTGAGCTTAGTCATATTCTTAGCGGGATATCGATAGGTTGCAGGCGTTTTACTTCAAGAAAAAAATTTAAAAAAAATAAAAAAAAAAAAATAATAAAAATAAAAAAAAAAATTTAAAAAAAGAGATGCGTGGCTCAGGTCGATATTGGCCTTGCCTTGTTGTTGCTGTTATCGTTAAGAGTTGAGTTGCTGCTGTTGTTGTTGTTGCTGTTGTTGTTTGCTCTTTACTTAGTAAGATATGACTGTTAGAAAGTTTAGCACAGAGCTTGCGAATATATGCTCATGCTTACCAAGACGACGACGACGATGATGATGATGATGATGACGACGACGACGCGACATTGGATACTTGTTTGGCTCATCAAGTGCATGCAAATCACAAGCTGAGATCGCGATTAAGCTAAAAAGAGTAGAGAGACCTTCCTTCAACTACACCCGTGCGCAGATGAATTTATTTCGGTTGCTTTGGCAAAACAGAAGGGGGTCATGCCAATGCATAGCCAGTGTCAGACAAACTCTGTCGCTTCAGCACACCAACAGCACAGCGCGCAACTCGTCTACTATTCCAATGCTACTAGCGCTAAGATTCGCTGTTATTGTTGCTATTGTTGCTGTTTATGGTGGTTGATGCTGCCACAAAAACGACAACTTCAATTGATTAAAAATTTTAATTATGGCTTATGTGCGCCTTACGGATAACATTGAAACAAAATACTGTGTTTCTTAGAGAGGTAGATATCTGCTTACATATATATATATATTATATATATAAATATATACATACGTACAGTTGTATGCTCTGTGTATATTACGCCCACCCGAAATCATGTACTAGAAAATTAAGACAGTTTACATGATTTATGAGTTTAAGGCACAATAAACCTCCACTTCAATCTGCCAGTTGTTTAAAACCTTTACAAATAATTTCAAATGGAAATTGAAAAATTATACAAAATTGACAAGATCTCACTACTCGCTTAAAAGAACCAGATTTATGATAAATTTCAATTTTATATTATTATCAATTAGTTAAAGTTAAAATTAAATATACATTTTCAATTTTAAACAAATACTTACTCACTATTATCGTGACTTGAAGAAACCAACTGTTACTTATACTCAAGATTGTTCAAAATCCATCAAAGTCTGACAGTTATACGTCAAAGCATTCTACGGTTAAATTGTTTTTGTTTTTTGCTTCTTTTTTTTTCTTTTTTTTTTGTTTGTTTGTTTTAATGTCAACTGCTCTTCAGATATTTTTATACACAATGTGCTAAAGATCAATAAGTCTCGTTTAATTCGCTGCTAGTCTTAGAGCAGATGTTTAGAAAAAGTATTAAACACAAAAAAATTAAAGAAGAAAAAATATTTCAAAGAGATTGCTTAGGAAAATAGGGAAAAACATAACATAAATGTACGATATTTATTATAGAATCAAGCAAGTCGCATAGAGCATAAAACGAATTTTCATTTTTATTTATGAACTCTTAATTCGGTATATAATGTCGGTATGTCTGTCACGAGTGTAGCCAAATGTCAAAATCATAAATCCTCTTCGGAACCATGTATATGTAAGTCAAAAGAGTGATATATGATCGGTTAATTTAGAAACTGATCTAAGTCTGTTTGTTTTGAAATTGAATATTAATTTAAATTTATATTAATTTTTGAATCATTATTACAATCATTACAAATTCCGTCAAAGTGAAGTGCAAAAATTGGGAAATCATCGATAAGTCGTTTCCTTTGGCAGTTTCAGAGTTCAATCCATTAAAACCCTTCTATGCTCTTTTACACTACTTTATGGTACGACCGATTTAAATCTTGGATGGGAGCTTTTGACTGCGTAATGCGAAAAACTCAAGTGGTAATAGACGATATAAATGTACCCAAAAGTCTCGATACCCTTAAACATCGACGTAATGTGGACTGTGTTGTGCTTATGTATAGGTATATAAAGGGCGAGTTCTCCACAATCATAAAGTAATTTAACAGGACTAGTTGGCTTTCTTACCGTTCTCACCCATTCGTTTTCGAGATGCCTGCATACCGGACGGCACACTACCGCGGCTTATCTTTCTTCAATCATATTTACTAGCTTTGGCTAATCTACCAAGAGTGGTCCTACTCACTGTCCCGAGTAGTTCAACTTTTAAGTCGAACATATACAAACATTGCCCTTTCTCTTCCTTTCTCTTCGCCCACCTATAAACCTTTTTGACTACTACCATATAGGGGTCACGCTCTCAGTACCTGGTCAAAGAATAAGGAAAATAAAAATCATTTCACTTAATATAGAGAGTCTAATAAAGAAAGTCTAATTTTAAAAGCAACATTTTGATAGTTTCCTTCCACTAAACACTTAAGCAACCTGTCTGGTTTTGAAATGTTTTGTACTGAGGGTATTCGTCTTAGAGTTCGTAAAATGCTTTGGATTTCGTTCAACATAAATCTAAACTGAAACTTTTTAGTCTTTTAAATCTGTAGTAGTGTGATATGAGGTCTTCTAAATCACTTTGTATATCATCTAGAATCTTTAAACCTTTCAACCACTTGGTATAATTTAATTATTCCTCTAATCATATCAGGAGAATGTGAGATATGGTTCTCAAGTCTTCGAGCAAATTTAACTTCATGATTTGAACTGATTCTAAGCATTTTCGTTTAAGTAATAAACTTAAGTACGAATGCAAGAAAGACTTAGGAAAATATTACATATCATACTGACTAAGGTTTTGACTAAAAGCTTTTGTAGAACGATGAATAAAATTAAATTATTTCGGGAAATCTGAAATATCAATGAGAACAAAAGTTTGTTTGAAAGGGATCCAAAAAATCTATTATCCTCCTAAGTCAACTGTTTGAGACTCATAAGATAATGTTTAGGTATCAGTTTCACAGCTGTTGAAGAGGGAGTTGGAATTCCCAGCTCAAGAAGTTTGACATTGAAAATCAAATTGTGGACGCATCATCATTGAATGAGGAACGAGTAAAAGCCTGACAGCTGGACGAAGTCGATTATTAACTACTCTACGTTAATTTGTTCAATACAATTCTGTATTTACCTTCGCTATAATATAGTTAAGATTAGAATTCTTTTCCATATCAAGGTATACTTTTTATGGGAACATTTGCTTCTGTTTATCTGTTTTAAATTAACATAGACAGTGACTTCCTTCAGTAATGTATATTCCTAAATTACATTAATATTTGCGAATATATGCATAAATTTATAAAAAAAAAAAAAACTGGTTCTCAAGCCGAATAAACTTTTAGTATTGTGCTCCTCTTCTTTTAAACATAACATTTAGCAATAAAAAGTCGAAAGGGCTTATACTTGTAGTGATCTTCCAAGTTGGTTCAGTTCGAGGAAAATTTTTGACCTTGACAAAAAAAAAAATTGAGAGTTTTAATGAATCTCTTTCAGAAAACGTATTACCAGACGAAAGTGACGTCCGATTATTGTCAGTGTCTCTATTAAAGTAGTTAACATAAATATATTTTTTTGTTAATAATACAGAGTCGTTTATACAGGCTCTTCATGGTTTGAAAATTAAAAATTTCTCTCTCTTTTAATTATAGAAAAACAAAATTCATCATAACGGCCAAGGGTAAGTGCTGGCTTACAGGTATGTTATCTGCGTTATGTAGGTAAGTTATTTATTTTCACAAATATTTGATAAAGAAATCCATCAAAATGAAAAATGAGTCCGAATTCCAAATGATTTAAAATTTTAAAAATTCCTACATTTCTCTAAAACGTGCCATAACTAATTTCAAATGACGTTTTTGTTTTTAATTGTTGCGTGTAAATATAAGCGGGTGCGCGCACGCGTTCACGCTCACACTTACTGCGCTTGTTGCGTTACGGTTCCATAAATGTTATACAAACCAAAAAGAAAAAAAAAAAAAAAGAAAAAAACCAACAACAAAAACAAGCTTTACTATACACTATGCTTATGGCTATGAACGGCGAACCAACACCGTAGCACTGAAATCACGCTGACATGTCATGAGTTATCCGAATCAAAGCATTTATACAAACAGTGTGAAGATTTATGTGAAATTTTTAGAATGTGACACATGAGTTTTTCTTTTTTTTTTTTTTTTTAATTCTGTAGTTTTCTCAATTTGATTGAATGTTTTTTGGGTAATGGGAACACATACATCAGATTTTAAAGGAATTTAAAAACGTGAGAGTTCGAAGAAACATTGGTTTATTAATAAAATAGAAAGCTACATAGAAGCTTGTAATATTCATGACAGACTTATTAAAATCGATGATATATCTATAAAGAGAATATTTTATTTTATTAAACCTATTAAACGGGTGTTTTAGATTTACCGAATGCTTATAGCTGATCAAAATATGCATCAGAGTCATCGTCCCTATGAATGTCGGCATCGTTTTAACCATGATAGTGAGTGAGTGACTCTGTCTGTTTTTTGATTGTTTATTAAAATCAGGATTATGATCTCAAAACTCTTTACGTAGAGAAGCAAATTTAATTAATAAACTTAAATTCAAAAAAAAAACTGATAAATTTCAGTGTCCTCCCAAATTATATTTCTAAAATTGTAAAGTTTTTTTTTTTTTTGTTGAAGCTTTAAGTTGCGATTAAAAGTTTTGCTTTTCCTATGATCAATTATCAGTTCAATTGACCTAAAATATATACACTTTTAAGTTATTCAATAAAAACTAAAATTTGCTTTAGTTTCTCAGATCTTGAGAATATATCTACATGTAGGCCTTTTTTAAATGTGTTTTATAATAATTCACTAGGAACGCGTTAGCATTGGTAAAGTTTCTATATAGACTGATGGACAAAAAATAAAAATAATCTTCATCCGCTGACAATAGAGATTGACTTAGCCGAAGCAATATTTGCGACAAACAACAAGAATAACTGCTCGTCGTAGATGAACAAAATAATAGTAATTCAAATTTGATCTCATATTAAGATGGGAAATATATTCTTTCATGTAATCGTTTATTCATTCATTTTCTTTAAAATGCAAAGTGTTTGATTAACTGACCTCATATGTTGTTCTTTTCATCTAGAACACTGTAACATTAACTAACCACTCTATCGGGAATCTAATAAGAACACACACATATACACATATAAATCTAAAGCATTCACTTTAACAAATACACACACACATTTATATATATATACATATGATGTATATATACATATATACATATAAATATATATACGTATATATATATATATATATATATATGTGTGTGTATACATATATACATTTTATTACCATCATCATCACTTTCTTATTATCTATCACTTTGTTCTTCTTATTATCACAAAGCAACAAAGTTTACATATCGTACATGTGTTGCTTGTACAACGAATCACTGAACGAATGAATGAATTGGCTTTGTTCAAGCATGTTCTGTGGAAGGAAAATCAAATTGCAAGGATTGCAATTTTCGACAATATCACATAAATTATACTCAAGTGCACTTCCTACTGCTGGATACTCATTGTAAACTTAATGTCTTTATCTTCTCTAACGTCTTGTTCCTTTTCTTCGTCTTGTTAACTTGATTGGTGGTTTTCTATACTTGCGTTGGTTTGCTTGATTGGTAGCCGGGTTGCTTGGTTAAGCTTTTAGTAACAATTGTCTTGGTTTTTGTAAATCATTCTGTGCTTTCAAAATTGTAATAATGTTAGATTATATGCAAAAATATATGGGAAACACGACGGGATAAGATTTAAATGTAATTTCAATTATTGTAATATGTTTTCTTGTTTAAAAAGTGACAACATCTTTAGCTTTTGTTTAACAAAAATATACATTAAATATTTCTTAAATAAATTTTCAATTACATTTATTATTATTAATGCATTCAGTTGGTTACATGCCAATCAAAATATTTCTATTAAAATACATTTTAATGCAATAATTAATAAAAATCAAATTTTTTTTTAAATTTTTAATGTTTCTCTCTTCTTTTTGTTAAGTAGTCTAGCGTGTAATTTAAATTAAAACAAAAACAATACAACGACCTAATAGCTATTAATACATTTTATATGCTTTCATATGAGTCCTAAAATTTATTTTACACGAAAGATATTTTAAAAAATTATCGTGTGAATCACCAAATATGACAAATGAACGCAACAGTAACACAAGTGTTTGCCGAACGATTTGAATCGCATATCATTTCATTTAACAAGCCTCATACAGTCAATGATTAATGATTAAAACATATTTTATGGCAACAAATATACGAAAAAATACCTCATAATCACTTTGAGACGAACCTAAGGCGATTTTATATCTTAGACTCTAATAGTTATCCAAGTAGATGTAATTAAAAGCAATTTTATACCGAAAATTAGTAAAATATTTTGATAAACATTTTTATTAAAATCGATATTTGCTAAATTGGTATTTTATAAATTTTTCCAGATTCCTTCAAATTTTGTCAATTATAATTCAAATTAAATTTTTTCAATTAATTGATTTTCTTTCTACTTCATTGATTGTAATCGTAAGGGTGCGAAGAAAAACAGCAGACAATAGAAAAGCCGATAAACGGACAGACGGAAAAACTTATACTGGATGAAAATATGAACATCTTATGGTCTCCCTAATTTCTGGGTTTTAACAAACGGGGAAGTCAATACAGCACATAACCATTGTTCGGTAACGAATATATTAGAAATACGTGACCCAAATCATTCGATACGATTTTTCACATCGAAAGATATGGAAATTTCACTATCTCATCTCTCCACTTATTCCAAACGGAATGATATTTTTATTATGTATCCACTTTCCATTAGAGAGCGTCAAAGGATGTAAGAGCAAAACGTGTCAAGCATTCGCTATAAAGAATGAATATTTGATTGTCACTTCATTAAAACTATCATGACACATTAAGCAATCTCTCGATCAGGACAAATATTTGTACAAAATTGTCGATCAGTCTCTGCTTTAGCTTTTGAAAACACGTTGAAATTTTCTTATTTTTTTCAATTACTTCTCTTTTTCTCCCATGAGGAATTTAAGCCGATTCATTACTTCATTACTACTCTATATAGCACCAGCGCTTTTCTGTTTATCTATAAAAAAGAAAGGAAAATGTTGCTTGAATATATATAGAATTTCTTGCTGTTATGATTTTTCAAGGCTTAAAAATAAAGATAGAAAATTAAAATTCTTGCATTGTTGAGTGCATTTCACAGATCAAAATTGAAAATGAACTGAGCTGACAAACGAATTCACAGTAAACAAATTTTTGAACAAAACTTTTGAATTGGAGACTCAGAAAATCCTCATGCTAGCCATGAGAAACGCATTAACAACGTGCAACTGTCTAGTACGGGTTTCGGTCAGACGGCATGCACTGGGACATACCTTTTTGAAAATAATACCTGGATTGCAGTGCATGGTATTCGTTACAGGAACATTATAAGAACAACAATATATAGCGACCTCAACGGGACGGCATGAATCTGGACGACATGTGATTTCAGCAGGTTGGCTCCACTTGCCACACCCCGCTTGAAACAATCAATTTATTCTAGTAACGATTTCCAAGTAAAATTATCCCATGAAATGCTTATGTCAACTGGACCGTAAGATCATGCAATTTAAGACCGTATGATTCTTTTTTTGGACTTCTCTGAAAAATCGGGCTTATGCGAATAAAGCACAAACAATTTCTGACCTCATTGTAGATACAGTCACGGTGAGATACAATCATATCTTCGTCCAAAAGTCATCGAAAATTTCAGGAAAAAATTAATGGACTCCCATCAGAGCGGCGTGGGACCATTTGCCGAAAGTTTTATTCTATACTTAATTGGAACATGTTTACATTACAATGCAATAAAAATATCACAACTCATTAAAAAAACATGATTTTTCATTTTTAAATGAAATCGTGCATTCTCATTGAGACACCCTTTACATCTTAGATCATTATAACTTTTCCCATTCGAAAAAACTATGACAACAAAGTTTTTTTAAAAAAATAAAGTTCGCTAACAAGATTATTTGAACAAAAAAAAAAAAACGCTATTATTATTAGCCCAGAACGGCATATTTCTTGAAATTTATATCAACTGTTCACGACAAGGATACCAAGCTACCAAGAAAATTTACATGTCAATACCAAAGCGCGTACATTTAAAAAAAAAATACAGTCTTATTACTTTTTGTCCATACATTTCAAATCGTTATTTGATACGATTACTTTTTATACGATTCACCTAACGGATTTAAAGCCGTAAAGTAATCGTGCTTTCAATCCATGTGTCGAATTGAATTCCATACTAATATATATCCAAACCATTTTTGTATGCTTTGCAAACTTTCGACTAATCGTAGATATTCTCCTCAGGTGAGTTAAAAAGGAAAATGAAAATTTTCAAATATTGTTTTGATTAATAAAAGTGTTATTTATGTGTTGATTCAACTCTTCATATTCAAGTTTCTGTTGCTATTAATATTACATCTTGTGTGTGTTTTATGAAAATTTTCTGACGATAGACATGTGAACAATTTCCGTTCTATCGTGGTAGGAGGCCGTAACAGATATATATATATATATATATAGATATATATATTTATATATATAAGTTTGCTGGTGTTAAGCTATTTTATGACTAATTTTTTTCATTGCTTAACCATCTGATGCTCTGCTTTTCGAATTAAATCATTTAAATAAAATATAACATTTTTTTTTTTCATATTCCCTCAGCATCCCCTTTTACTTTCTAATACTTGAAGATTGATTGATTCTCAGTAATTGATTTGTTTATATCGATTTTTCACATTAAGCGTTAGTCTGACATATTTTCAAAGATTTGAAGTAGAACAACATGTGTTAAAGAAATAAAAACTAAATTAGTTTGCTCTTATAGTTCCATAGATATATACATATACGTACATGGAAACATACATACACGCGTATATATATATATATATATATATATATATATATATATATATACAAGATATTGTCAATGGATTGTAACCAAAGTATTGAAAATGACACATTTATGCTTCAGATGCTAACGCATTAACATTTACAAGTGTCAATGATTGATATGTGATCGGTGATCTAACAAAAAAGGAAATGTGTTCGACTTGTAAAGTAGTGTAAATAATCCGAAATGATCTCGATCGTGTACACATACACATTGTGTAAATGCATCTGAAAAAAAAAAAAAAATTCCCAAAACATTGCTATTTAGAGTCAAGAGCTACTATAGCAATCTAACATTTTTCAATTTATTCGGATGCTGTTTAGAAATTAAAATACCAACACCCAGCAACAGCCCACACCGTTTGACATTCAAAGTCCTCCCCATGGTTATAGTGGCCGCAAAGAAATTGCATTTTAAGGCCAGACAAGTTTCCTGTTTCAATATTCATGCTGTTGTAAATACATCGTACCGTATAGATGTATAGATGTACGTATCCATGTGTACGTGTATGGATATGTGTATGTATGGCTGTTTGTGCGTATATATATATCTATATATATATATGTATATATATATCTATATATATATATATATATATATATGTGTGTGTGTGTGCGCGTATGTATGTACGTATGTATGGATGTATATATTCACTTGTGCAAATATGTTCATGTCAATGTGTATGTTTGTATGTGTACGCGCGCGCGTAAGTGTGTTTGTATATATATATATATATATATATATATATATATGTATATATGTATGTATGTATGTTTTGCCCATGTTGGATAAATGTCGAAAGCATGTTCAGCCCATTTTTAATGCATGTTAGCCGTTTGTGTTAAATGATGATTTAACATATGTTTTACAGCGCGATCCTGTTGGCCTGCCGTGAATATTTGCTCTACACAGTTGTAACTATTGTTGTTGCCGTTTGCTGTGTTTGTTGTATATACATTACAAACACATATTCGCTCTGTCCATTAGACAAGTTGTAGAAAAGTGCAAAAAGAAAATAAGAAAAAGTACAACCCAAGCAACATAAACTTGTTTTGCATTTGTGAAAATTATTTTGCACATTAAATGGGTTGTTTTTATACAGAATGCACACACACTAACATACACATAAAATGTGTCTAAGGTAAAGTTTATACAACTTGTTTTCAAGTATAAAAATTTATTTCACTCTTCAAACACTCGGTGTCCATTTTCTTTGAAAGCGAATAATAAAAAAAAGGAAAAAAAAAATAATCAAAAAAAAAAAAGGAAAGGAAAAGAAGGACATTATTACTCTCTGAGTGCTACTCTAGAGTTTTATTATAACATAGACACTAACGCTACTATTACTACTATTACTGTAACTCTACTACTAATACTACTACTACTACTACTACTACTACTACTACTACTATTACTACTACTACGAGTACGACTACGTCTACTAATAAAACTACTGCTGCTACAACACTATTAAACATTATTACAATTTAAGCTTGTATGCATACATGCTTGTAAACCTGTGTGTGACAAACTATTACTTGAAACATAAACACAGACACACTATCGAACTAAGTACATATTGTGTATGTTTACGAGTTGGGTCTCTTGTTATAAATTCACCCCGTCTTAGTTTTTGTACTTTGTACGGTAAAGCATCTAAATATATGTGTATGCGTATGTATATGTATATATACATATATGCATATAATTATGTATGTGTCTGTGCGTATATACGCTTTACATTCTCCTGTTCATGCTTAGTTATCGTGTATGCGTTGCTTAAAATTTCTTTTGTATAAAGTTTTTTGTATATAAAACTATTTTATTTATTTATTTTCATTCTCCCTTTTTGTTTTTTGTTTTTTTTTTTTTGTTTACTGCCGTTGTTTTTCTTCCTTTGTGCACTTGAAAAAGATTTGTTTAATAAATTATAAGTTGTAGATTTTATAATACTTAATACTTATTTCACATGTAATATGTACGTACATATATACGTACATACATACATACATACATATATGCAATAATGTAAAATATGCACACTAGCAAAACGTTACATAATAGTCAAGTGTTTTAACACAAATTCACACTTATTTACAAGATTCTCTATTATAAACTATTTATTTATTATGCATTTTATTTCACACCCAAGAGACACAGGAAGAAGAAAATAAAATCAAAGAGATAGAGATAGAGATAGAGACAAAAGAATAAAATAATATCAATTACAACACATTTGTCTTTAACCCTAATAATTGTTGCATTTACTGCATGGTTGATATTCCAGCCGAATGAGCAAAAAATTTAAATTAATTTTGAAAATTAAAATATTTTATCTTGAGGTTTTGGTAACATTTTTAATATATGCAATTATTATCTTTATATTAAAAAAAACAAAAACAAAGCCAAAGAACACGACTTTTTCTTTGTCTAACTATTACATTAAATATCGTACAATTTGGTTTAAATAAGTAGGTCAGTGAAACAGTTGAACCGAGTTTTATACCGAATACTTGCCATCCATTAATGATAGGTTGAAATATTTGTAGAGGCCTTAACTTGCTATCCGCCAAGATCCATGTTAATTGTATTTTAAAAACGAACGGAACAATTTGATATTTTTATGCGTTTTGCTTTGTTGTTAATAAAGGCAAGAATGTGTCTCAATATTGTAAACAAACATATTTAATGTTGAGAAGGTTGTCATAAGTGATAGCATATATTGGAAATAATTTACGAAATTTTGTAGCGAAAATTTCAATTTTTAAGTTGTTTTTCGTTTCGACCACTCAGCCCATATTGATCTCGATCAAATCTCCAGAAATATTTCAGCTCTAACGGCTTTGCATTATAAAAAAATAAATAAATAGAAAAATAAGATTTACCGAAATACTAAAGACAGCAGCTACGTGATAAGGAAAGGTGATGGTCACTCAGATATATTTAGCGTATCTTATTGAAGGACTTTTTATCATTTCTCTGTTTTCGGAAGTTGCGTTAGCTCTTCTAATTCGAGAGGAATTCATCAACTGCAATAAATAAGTCCCCTGCTCATCTGACTAGTTACTCTTTTAGCATAATTTCTTAGTTAAAATTACAATTTCTAGGAGACCGTTTTGAATCAATTAGAAGCGTAAAAAAATATCTTTAAAAAGAGTGAAGATTAATTCAAATTAATGGCAGATATATGCGGAATAATAAATAAAACACCAAAAGTTTGGAACGCAGTCTCATTTTAGCTACATAATCAATGGGTCAATGGGTAATGCACACTTTTAGTCGGCAGTTATCCATTCCCATTTTTCGGATTTTCTTCACCACCTCACTTGGTCGACCGTTAGGATGTTCGTCTTGGCAGCTCTTACAACTTGACTTAAATTTTTCCAACAAACACCCCCACGAAATATAATTTGGCACAAGTTTTTACTCTAGGTGAGCCCAAGATATTTTTTAAATAAAAATACTTTGCTTCATAATGATGGCAAATTTCTTTTATCAAACAAATATTAAACAACTTGGTGTCTTTAAACTGCAAACTCTTAAGCTTTATAACACCTTGTTCAATAATAATAATTGTAGGAACTAAGTAGGAAATTTCGTCTTTGTTACAATCAATCCAGCGCTTCTCTAACATTTCTATATCTTTTTTACAGAAGGAGTTCTCAACACATCAAAATACGCTTGACTTCATCATTTGTTTCAAACATTTTCTCCGCGAGCATCCTTTTTAGATTCGCAAACAAATAATAGCCGCTGAGACCATTCATTGAAAATTCATTATTCGATTATCGTGAAAAATGTTGGCGACTTTTGAAAAATTTTTGAAAAATTGTGTGAATATATGGTAAATAAAAATTATTAAATGATTGATTAAATGACTCTCACTCTTATGAGTGTTTCATAATGACAGCTGGTTCTGATGGTTTCGGAGAGATAACGTTCAGTAATATTGAGTATACATCGCTTTGAGTATGATACGAAACCTACTTTTTTACTGTGTTGAATATTTTAAGTTTTGTATCAAATAAGCAGAATTTGGGAGAATTTTGGGTTTTGTGCTTTAATTGAAAAAAAAAATGCAGTTGAGGGCATTGGAAGTTTATGTCCATAGTCCTCCAACAGATAATGGTTTCGACGTTTCAAGCATAGTGATTTCAGCGCTGAAAACTAGCGTCGCTCTAGAAAGCGAAAAAAAAAAAAAATTCAAAGACAAAGAATTGGAGGCATTATTTTACAAAGGTTCGAGTCAAGCGTAAGAAGAATTTGCAGAATCATTGAGATTGACTTAACAAGCAGTTTCCCTGTAAGTTTCAAAAGTAAAGAACTTGAGTGCCTTACGAATTGAAACCGAGTTAAACCGCGAAAGCCTATTTTCTAAAGACAACAAAGAAAAAGTATTTTACATTGAAAAAGAGAAAAATACTACGCTTTGGCCGAGAAATCGTTGCCGTCGACCCAATGTCAACACCAAAGCCGAATATTCATAGTTCGAAGATCATGCTCTTTTTCTGTTTGAACCAAAAGAATAATATGTAACATAAGCTGCTAAAACTTAGTAATTCCATTATGGGCGATCGAGACATCTGTAGAAAAAACTTATATTCGCTTACAACCGTTTTCACACAAAACCACAATAGATTAGTTTCATTGATGCGACGACTGGATAGATATGAAGCTGAGAACGTTTTGAAAGTCTTCAATGCTTGTGGCAAGAAATTAAAAGTTTCAAATGATGTTTTGGGACTTGATTATGAATTCAGCTATTGAAATATACACTTTCTTGCATTTTTCTTTGTCGTTCCGATTAACGTAAAATGTAGCAAAACATACGCTTCTCTTTTGGACAAATGCAACAGAAGAGTCACTTGCGAGCATATAATCGTCGAGAAAATAAAATTAGAGAGAAGATTTGTACATGTAAGAACATTTTTATGGTCCTGGGATTGCAGACTAAAAGAGAAAATAAATAAAAAATTAAATTTAAAAAAAAAATAAAATCTAAACTAAATTTTATTAATAAAAAAGCATCATTTTTTTCGTTGAAAATGGGATTTTTTCATTCAAATAAATGCCAGACACACAAAAATATAATGAAAAAATATGAATGTTTCTTTTTTTGTTTTGTTTTAATGTCAAATTTTTACAGGTAGACCTTGAGTTAAACATCTCTTCAGAATTTGGTTGCGGCGTTGCCATTGTTTAATATTTTTCAAAAAGAAAAAATTTTTTAAATTCTAAAATATGAGCCCTCAATAATCTCCTCAAACATTATGAGTCTATTACGTTCCCTTTCATACCAAAACAATTTTGAATTTTTCGTTTTAGTGTTTTAATGAATACCCAATAATGTGAATTCTGAAATATATACGTAAAGAGTTCTCTGGACTTAGGGTTCTTTTTTTTTTTTAAAGGAGGGAATTTTTTCTCTTTTTGTTTGAAGTAAAAGACACTTCTAGAATATGAGGGACAAAATTCATTACCTGAAATAAATTGCGTCAATTTTTACACTTTTCCCTAAACTCTCCGAAAAGACTGCCTTTATCAAATGAATCCCTGCTTGGAAATTGCAACTCGATGTCTCGCTTGTTCGTTTTCAATATCTCTAATATCCCATCAGATGTTTTTAGAAAGAGCTTATGTTTACTTGGAAGCATTTCCAAATAAAAATACAATAGAGTACCTTCATCGTGAGAACCCTTGAATAGGCATGAGATTAAAGTCAATTATGAAGGAGTCAGTGATTGTGTTAAGAAAATAAAAATTTAATCATGATTATGAATTCAACTTTGAAAATTTTACATTTTTTTTTTTTACCGGTTTCCGCGTCATTTCGCTTAGGTGTAACACATGCGATTCTATCTTTGATAGATACAGCAAAAAAGGCACTTTCGAGCATGTAGTCTTTCAGTAAAGAGCTTGAGAAGGAATATTTCAAAATCGAGCTGTATTTTTATGATTCCGAAATTGGAAGTTAATAGAAAAAAAAATATATATATTTATTGTAATTAAAAAACATGCTTACAACATACATTCAAGTCTTTAAACGCGTTTTTCTCGAAACACGATTTTTCAAAACAACAAACAATATAGTTACAAAAATTTTTAATTTTTTCCTCTCTAGTATTTTACAATATCTTTGAAATAACATTTGCTGGCGTATAATTTAAAGGACTTTCGATAATTTAATTTAAACGTTTTTTTTTTATTAATAAGTGATTACCAATATTTGGTCAAATATTCGTTTAAACACTTGATTGATATAATCACACAAAATTTTTTAAAGTTGTTGGCATACTCCACTATCTGTAAGTATTAAAATTAAACGTTTTTTTTTAAGATTCAAATTTACACTAAAAAACGCATCGGTTTCAAGGCCCTTTAAATTGGAGGTATTTCGCAAGAATGGCTCCCGTCAATTTTTTAACATTTTTCTGAAAATAATTTATTTTAATATTTAAATATATGCTTAATAATCGTCTCGAATGTTCTTATTCTGTTGCCATTATTTTCATTCCCAAAAAAACAAAAAAAAATGTCCAAGAAATGTTTTGTTTTAAGCTGTTACAGTGGCTTTCCCTTTTAAGTAACAAAGTACACAGGTAATGTTCCCTATAAGTGCAGGCACGATGATGGTCAATAAGGATTATAGGTATAGAAAAATAGAATTTAAAGGTAAGAACCATTATAAAAATAGTTGAAAAGATCTTGTTACAAAACTCGTTTAAAGAACTCGCGCTGTCATTCTATTGCCTCCGTGCGATGTAAAGGACAAATGAACTAAAACACTAAGACAGTTGCGCAGGCCTACTAAACAATTTGATTGATAAATATGTTAGATATTTTTTATCTTTCCAGAACACGTACTATGGAAATATTTATACATAAGCAAGGAACAGTCCATGATCCAAATAGTTATCGTGATCAAGACCTTTCGATACTGTCGCATTAATTTCGCAAGTAAAGTTTGAAATTTAGCGAAACCCCAAAAGGACGAAATAATCTGGAGGACAATTCAAAATTTTAATAACGTGCTTAATAGCTCGTGCATGTCGACTTGTATGTAGGAGACAAATAAACAAACTTGTTTTTTTTTTTTTTTTGCAATTAACCGTCGCTTCATTTTGCCTCGTAATGTGAATGAATGAACATTTCCACTAAAGTTTTCCCGCTAACCGTGGCTAAATAAATATTATAATAAATTGTGGCAATAAAATTTAATTGCTTAGTGATAAAAAAAATACAGAAAAAAAAAAAATTAAATAGAAAATAAATAAATTAAAAGCGAAAAGGGCCAATTGAGAGTGAACAGCCGCCGTCGTATTGAACGGTGCATTGCCAATTTCTAGTGGAATTGCAATTGTATTGAATATGTTTTGGAGGTTGAATTGGCAATATTTGGCACATAAAACAAACCGCATGAATTGCCTATAAATGTGGTGGGGTGTTGCTGTTGTTAAACATACGCATACAAATGTTGTCCAAAAAAAAAAAAAAAAAAAAAAACAAGAAAGAAAAACAAAAACAAAAAAGCTTCAATTTTTAATGTATTTTTCCATAGCTGGTAGTATGCGGTGGCAGTTATGGTTGTTGCTGCTACCGTACCGTTGGTGGTGCAATGCAGCAAAATTTGCAATTGCCTGCAATTGCAGTTGTTGTAAAAAGGTATAAACATTGAATGCATTCACGTTACCACTGCACCCTGCAAAAAATGTGATTCGTTTGTATGTGTATATATAGTTAAGTTAAGGCGAATGGTTGGTTGGATTGCTGTTGCTATTGCTATTGCTATTGCTGTTGCTATTGCTGTGTTGCTGTTACCGTTTTACATATATTGCTGCCTCCCTCAACCCTTGAAACAAAAAAAAGAGAAGAAACAAAAAACGTATCGAACACAAATGCAAACGAAAAAAAAAAAAAAAAAAAAAAAAACGGAAAAAACAAATGAGAGTATAGTGGATGCGTAACATGACAACAAAATGGCCAAAACAACAAACCTCTATAATTTACCATATTTTATGACCGCGCTGTGGCAATAAAATCGCCAACAACAGCCATAATTCATTTGGCACTGTTCAAGCGAGCAGCACTAACATTTTAAAACGCTTTACATACCAACAATCGCATGAATGGATGTACAATACACACTCGTATATAACTGTTCCGGGATGTATTGCTGCAGAGCAATTGCTCTTGATGGTGCATATAACTCAGTGTACATACGTACATACTATACTATACATTAGTATTTCTATATATATATATATATATCTATGTATTTGTATTTGTGTGTGTGTGTGTATGTGTGCTTGGATATTTCTAAGGAAATAGTAAAAATGTAAAATGCGTTAAATACGCATACACTTCATGATTTAGCGGGAGTAATTTGTAATTGAACGTTAGTCTCTCTAAAATACGCATATTCATGACGCTGCGGTTGTACAATGCTTTCCCGGTACCGTTTATTCAATCATTCATTATTGGTCTTAAAACATGTTACTGGTGTGTTGCTGTGGCTGCTAAAGTGTTTCATTTTGGTAAATATTATAGTATATCGTCTAAAAAATATTTAGCCGATTAGTGTACGAGAGATAGTAAAAACAAACAAAAAACAAAAACAAAGGAGGGAAGAGATGTATGTTGATCTTCTGATGAGTTAACTTATTTTGCACATTCTGTTATATATATATATATATATATCTTCAAGGCATTCGATTAAAAAAGTTTTCTGAAATGGTCTCTTAACTTGTTTCAATTTATCTTTGTACTACGAAGTGGATTTAAAGTATTTTAGATCCGATAGCAAATTTTTTTTTTTTTTAACGGTTTTTATTTGATTTTCTTTTAGGTAATAATTTTTATTGGATTTCTCGCGCTGGCTGAATATTCTTGTTCTTGTTGGCAAACACAGTGCGTACATTGGTTCTCTCTACTCTAGTGCATGTAAAAATTCATTATTGCATAATTTTTGCTGGCCGTCTCTTCGGAGTTGTCATGGCATGGCATTTGGATACGTTTCGAGTGGTATGAAATGCGCGTATAAAACTAATTAATTTATTTATTCAAATGTAACCACAAAGTGTCTGCTCATGTATGATGACTCGAACGTGGAAAGAGATGAATGCCACAAAAAATGAAAATTATTGCATTGCAGGACATTTATGTTTATGTGGCTAACGAAAAAGAAAAAAAAAAAAGAAAAATTAAATCGATTTGTGGTGATGGCGATGGTGGTTAATGTGGTGTTGATGATGGCGATGACGTACTTTTAAACTCGTCCGGCTCAAGTTAAATGAACAGAGATAGGCGCCATTTTTATTTTTATTTTTATTTATTTATATTCTGTTGTTTGTGTTATTCATTAAAGTTTTTTAAACAGACCATCCTTTGCGTACTGCTATACCCAAGGGAATAGTGGGTGGCGATGGCCAGAATATGCGTGCATAGCTATAGCAAGATAAACTGCGTGTTTCATTAACCGCAAAACTGTCTAGACAAAAAAAAAAAAAAAAAAAAAAAAAAAAAGAAAACACAACCGACTCGCTCTCTTCGCGTCATGTAGGCAAGCATTTGGCGCTTGTGTAAAGTGATGATGACTCCTGTTTGGTGGTTTATCATCAATGTTTTCTGGCTCTTTTGCATTCCTAGGTCACAGACAACTGTCCTCACGCAAATAAGGAACTCGGCCTCAAAATCAAGCCACAAAATTCTCTTTTTTTTTTTTTTTTGGTTTTTCAGTGCATCACATCATGACCGCAACAGTAGGAACACATATACATATGCAAACACACACACATGTAATTTGCAACATTCAAAATACTGCATATGAATTAAATCGAGTTAAAATTCTGTTGTTTTGCTGTTATTGCTGTACGCGCTGTGCTTGTGGCAAATGTTTTGCGCGTGTGCACAATTTATGCTAAAACAGCAACAATGTTAACAATAACAACAACAATAAAAAATGAGCTCAATTAAGCTCAAGTTTTTCCTTTCGGTTGTTCTTACTCATGATGTTGTTATTGTTTCTGTTGATGCTGTTGTTGTTATTCTTGTTGTTATTGCTGTTGTTGTTGTTATTGTTGTAGCTTTTTTGCATTAATACTTGACTCCCTCCATGCTTATCTGTAGTTTCTGATCGAGCATCGTTGTTGTCAACTTGTGAAAATGTTGTTTGTCTGAAATAAAATGGAGAAAAAAACAGCAACAACAACAACAACTAACTAAAATAAACTCCGAGATGATGTCTGACCGCACTTGCTATTTAAAATTCAACTTTTAAAGAGATTTATCTGCATCCGGAATAAAATAGCTTCTGTAATAGCCAACGGCCATATGTATATTTATCTTCGTACACTGAGAGAGTTACAAACTGGAAAACACACCTTTAAGTAATTTGATACGATTGCGTATTCTGAAAAGAAACTAAAGATCATTTCAACAACCAAAAATCGAAACAAGTCGATTGAAACAATAAAACACGAAAAAAAACAAATAATTCCTATCGTCTTAAGCTTTAGTTTAAATCTTCGTATGTCTCGGTCTCAAAACAAGAAGGTTTTAATGACCTGAATAATATAGCTAAAGTTAAGGCGAAGACTTCAACATCTTCAAAAGTCTGTAAGATTTTATAAAAGTTTCTGTCGCTATACAATTTCTATATATTATTAGGTCAAATATGTATTATACAGCGAAAGGAATGAAAAATTGTTTCTGCAAAATATTTTTATTCATAAAGCATGCCTTTAATTCTTACAGAATCTTCCCATGGCATCTTATAGATTCAAATTTATTTTCAAAAAAAAAATAATAATAATTTAAAAGATGTTTATAAATGTAAAAACTGGCTTGAGATGCAATAACTGTGCTGTTGATGAAAATAAGTTACTAAGAAACGAATGCTTTAAACCAAAATCAAAATTCAATAGACTCTAACAATATAACTCATAAAACAGTTTCCTAACTAATTGCAAATACTTGACTTTTAATTAATTAAAAGAAATTTTTACTCACAGATGTTACTATGTAATCGATTTCGGAAATTACAATTTCAGGTATTCAAACAGAAACCCATTCCTTCAGGCCATTACATAACTAACCCTCAGGGCATTAAAGCCACTACGTAACCAGTAGTAATCGATCGATAGCTAGGGAAGTGTCTATTGGAAATCTTCGACGAACACTAAGATGAGTAACATTATATTATAAATACTAATCAAATAACACTATTTGTGTCTCAGTGCCTTTAAAAAAATACAGTCAACGCCGTTCTATGTATATAATCGCTAAACGGAATTATAACATTCGTTCAAGGACTTTTAGGCTGCTGTGTTGCTACTATGAGGCAAGTGAACACTTATCAATCTACGTCCAATGCTGCCGTTAATATATTTAAAAACACGAATTTCTTTATTACCATAAGCAAATTTTCATTGCATAATATTATCGGACGGATGCCTTAGGAAAAAGAACAAATATTCATCGGGCGATAAAATCCAACATCGTACGAAGATGGATAATACAAATTTGGTTACGAATCTGTTTCTATTTATTTAGAGCAAAAAAAAGAAATATCGATAGAAAATAAAATCAATAATAGATTCATTAATTGAAGTGAAAGCACCTGAGATCAATTTTTTTGCAAAAATTTCTTATTGGACAAGTGTGAGAAGTAATTGCAAAATTTTCTTTTGAAGGCATCAATATTCAAGAATAAATAATTAATTTTTCAATTATAGTTTTTGTTTAGTATTACATTGTTCAACATTGAATTGAATATTTTTCAACCCCTTTCAACTCACTCTACCCAAGAAATCCTATTCACTTTCCTAAGAAATTTTTATGAATTGTAAAATTTCATGAATTCTTCATGTTTGACGACAGACTTTTAGTATCGAATTACTTATTATGACCAATGTAATCTAAAGTGTCTTCACTTGTTTTTTTAACCGAAATTTATATTCAATCTTTCTAAACATTTAAAAATAAATATCGTAATCTTATATTATTAACAATTAGAATGTCAATTGGTCAGTCCTAAGAGTTTATGCATAAATATTTTTACTGACTGAAAGATTCTTATTTATTAGACGTTGTATGGAAAATTTTTCAAAAATAAAAATTTTAAATTTTAAAATTTTTAACAGAGCCTTCTAGTAATTGTATATATATATATATATATAAGTACATTTATTGAAGATATCAAATGTATTGTCGAATTTTTGATTGATTTACAATTTTTACCTTAGATTTATATATAAAGTTTTGCAACCAAAGGAGGAGTTATTATGACCTCAAAGTATAAAGAGATAAATGGACGAGCACTTAAATAAATTAACTGATCATCCGTGGTGTAATAAAAATGTAAGTATTTAGTGGTATTTCTGAATTTTCCAAACCGTATTCTAATATATGGATGCTCTCACTTGGCGATGCCTTTAAGATTGTCGAGAAGAAATTGCTATGAAAAATGAGTATAAATCAATTTTTGAATCGTCTCTTGAAAATCCCTTTTTTTTTTTTTCTTAGAAGTACAACGAACCAGAACTAAATTTTTTTTTTATTTTTTTGGTTCATTAAATATTTAATAGAATCTAAATGCTGATCTCTTTTCTAACTTATATTGTTGGTTAAATCAATACAACGACTGATTGTCGTTTCTTTTCTTTGAACGGCTATTAGTTTCCAACATTTAATTAAAAATCCCACAGTTGCATATAGAAATTAACCGATACCCCATTTAAGCTCATTAATTATTTAATAAAAGCCACATATGCTCAACCGAAATTTTTTCTTTTAATTCCGTATTATAGTGGTTTATGATAGCGGAGCCACTCTGCTTGCTTTTTGAGTGTCTGCCAAAGTCTATTATAGCCTAACGGTGTACATTTAATCATCATACAATTTTTCGCTTTCAGAGAGTCCTACACCTGTAGAAATTTCATATAAAAGATAAAACAGTACCTTCTCTTAATTTACGTTAACTTTTAATCGAAATGTAGAAATTAATTTAAATATAGTTAGGTCGATAACAAGTCATTAATCACCAACTTTTACTCTAGTAGTCCTGATTTCTAATCCGAGAATTGATTTCTTGAAATCTGATTTCTTAAAACTATAGATGGTTGAATAAAAGAAGTTCAAATCACGTGTGCTTAGCAGATAACCAAAACCCAAGATGCAATAAGCTGAAGCTGTCATGTTGAGATCAACATTTTATAGAAACCGAAATTTTTTTCTTGTGTATCTCACTATGTTGCCCCATAAAAATATTCCTTTTCGGACTCAGAAAAGAAATATTTTTCACCTTTTTTTTCTACAAGCGTATGCTTATTAACCCCGTGAGCGTTTACATATATATATATATATATATTGATATATATATATGTATATATATATATTATTATTGCAGTATGTAATATCAAGCAGCAATACTTTGTGAATGATGCTCATTTCATGCAATTCAGGCTAAATTTGTGCGCAAATGAGTTTTTTTTTCCTTTTTGATTGTTACTCGATCTTTTTTAATTTTTATTTTTATTTTTTTTTTTTTTGATTTTACGAACTTCCTTTTAGTGTGGTTAAGCAACAACAGAAAAGTGTTGCTGGTGGCGCACAAACCATTTCTTGGATCGCATAAAATGTAATGAATTAAACAAACTGACGCCATTATGGAAATAATGTTATACATGATGATGATCATGCGCATGTTAATGTAGATGACTGTCAACGAAAAAAAGTGCGTGAATGGAAACGTGACTCAACAAACCAAAAAAGAAAAAAAAAACAAAAAGCAAAACAGAAAAAGAAAAAAATTCAAGAACAAGATTAAGTATTCGAGGTTAACAAAAAATTCTTGTTAGTGTAAAAGATTTTTTGGTGGTCTTTCAAGAAAAATACTAGTAAATAAACAAATAAAATAAAAACAATAAAATAAATTTAAATATAAATTTGAGAACAAAAAAAATAAAAAATAAATTTCATTTTACGTTTGACTGATTGTTAAAGGATCGCAAGTTGACAGTTTATGGTGAAAAAAGCGTAATGGTTTAAATCGTCATCTAACACTAGGTGTGCCTTTCAATTTTTATTTAAAATGTTGTTGCTGTTGCTGTTGTTGTTCACATTCTTACGCTTAGACGCTTAGACATATGTTTATACAAACATTAACCACAAATCAATTTATTTTGTTGTCAAAGCCATAATTTTTCTGTTTTCTGCTTTGTTTGTATCTTGTCGGTCTTGTTTATAACTGCAGGCTACAATTACTAGCTTGAAAATACCCGCATACATAAATTAGTACGTTTACATGGATATATATGAATATGCTTATGGCTACATACACATATATATATCAATATATATACATATATATATATATATATATCTACATATATATATATATATCTACATATATATATATACATATATATGTAGAGATCTAGTTATACTGAAACAGTTAACACGCAGTCAATTTTCAAATCTTAGCTTAACCAGAAAATTATTCTTTGACAAATCTTGCTGTCACTGGTTGCATACGGATTTGTTATTGTATCCGCAGATAAGCAGTAACTTAACAAAAATGTGTTTAAAAATGATTTTATTTTTATGATTAAACAAATTTTGTTTTAAGAAATTGTGTGATTATATATATCAATAAGTCACGGGACTAAATTTGAAAGAATTGTTTTTTTTTTTTTTTTTTTGAAAATTCAAAGATTTATATATCACCATAATTTTCTTCTACAATCTAAAACTCCTCTAACATTTTGATGCTTTATTTATAAAACGATTTCCAAGACGTTCAAAATATACATTTATTTCTATTTGGACCTCATCAATTGATCAAATATTTTTCTCTAAGATATTCTTTTGTGATTTGTAAACAGATAATAACCGCTAGTAGCTGATGGTTAGAGAATATACGAAATACGACGATTGGGACCGCAATTCGATCTTCAATTCATACAATTTTATCATTGATTGCACCCTTTAACTTGCTCGTTCATGTTGTTGTTGCACTAAGAGTAAATGCGATACGCATTTAGTAAGTAAGCTTCTCCTATCTAAATTTTTAGGCAAAGCAACATCTTTTGGATATCAACCATCTATTGAAGGCTTTGTTGTTTTTGACGAAGAAAAATTGCCATAACACTTCCTAAGCTTATGCTGAATTTGAGCAGTATTTTTGGCCGGAGTATAATTAAAATAAACGAAATTTATATTTCTCCGTTGTTTTAAAATCAACGGTAGTGACGTCACTTAAACCACTATCATTTGTAAACTAATAGTCGGAATGCTATGACATTATCTCATATTCTGCTTGAAGATTGATATTATCGAAAAATTATAGTGACGGCATTTATATATCATCCTATCAGTTGATTGAGAAACATATATAGTGAAAAATAATATGGATTCTTTTCTGTTTGATTAAAGACGGCATCTTTTTATTATTCCCGGGAATTATTGATCGATGTGTTCGTATATGCACACAAATATGTTATATGTAAAAGGCTAATGTTGGAAAGTTTAATTTTCAAATTGTTGTTCATGAGCACCGAAAGGGAATTAAAGTTTTGGATAAGACTAATAGAAAAATTTAAGGGTTTTGTTGATATATTACAAGAAAACTTACACACCGATTACCGACGACATTTGTTTCAAGACAAATATTTTTTTTTTATGGTTTGCTATCGTGCACCGCTTATGGTAAGAATATGTTAATAAATTTGTACATATGTGTGTGTGTGTGTGTGTGTGTAACTTCCCGAAAGATTTGAAATAAACTCCGCATTTTGTTATACCAATCGATCCACAATCATTTTCTAAACTGATTTAAGCATATTTGTTCGTATATCGATATAATTTTATTGTCAGTTTACAAGATGAAATTTTTGTTAAATGTTATTCTGAAACTGCAATCGAAGAATTTTTATGAAAAATGTTTCTGACTTTTAATATTTCTCAAGAAAAATTGGTGAAAATTGTTCATTTTACCTACGAAAAAAACGTTGAAAATTCCCATAAAAAAGATCTCGTGAACGACTGGCTGTAGGGTATAATTTTTGATATTTTACAACAAAAATATATGAAGAATATGATTAGATGTAGAGAATTTAATTGTTCGGTTTTGCTCTTATTTCTGTTTTGTTTTTAAATATTTGAAAAACAATATTTAATTCAAAAGTTGACAAGAAACGGAAATATCGGCTTTTCTGCCTTTCTTTGTATCATTCAAAAGTCTTCCATGGGACATTTTACACGACTGGATCCTTTTGAGATAATTTTCGATCTGCACATAGTGGGCCATAGGTCAGCCATAACTTGACGGATGTCCTTTTTAAAGCGTCATAAGTTTAGTCCTTCGCGCAACTTTACAAAAAAAGTTCAGCGTTAAGAAATCGCTCGATCTTTCACATCATCGAAACGTGAAATTACACGTCTGGGCAATTTATCCCGCAACAATGCCACATTAGAGCGTGTTATGTGTATTGTGACACTATGCTGAAAATTAGTAATCATGTATCTATAACAATCAGAATGCTATGCGCTAACTGCTTGACTAACAGCAACAATATTTTTGGTCGAACATGCATTTCGATGATGATTGATACTTAAAAAATCTATTGTAAATTTAGTTTCTACAAACTTTTTCACCGTTTTGTCTATAATAGCTTAGATGGACGACTATGCCGCCCATAATCTGCCCGTAATACACGAAACGTATCTGCTACAGAACCAGCAATTTTGTAGTAAGATTTTACTACTTTACTACGCTTAACCGTTGTTAGCGATCCATATTGTTAAATGGCAAACGTTACACTAAACACATAATCCCCAAATTGACAGTTCTGTTTTACATATGTCACGGAAACAAGTTTATTAAATCAGAAACACGAAATGGATGACTCTATATAATAGAGTTATAAGAGAGAAAGAGGAGGACAGTACAATGAAACTTGCCAGCATTTTTCTCTTGATCATCGACCATGTACTATTATAATAGTTTCAGTTATATATATTTTCGTCTTTTCACGGTTTTTCACCGAAATTTGGACACATAGTAATCCGTTATATATGAGTACTCTACCAAAATACTCTTCACTGTCCATACGTTTCGATCATTTAATGAGTTGAGAGAACGTTATAAAATACATGTTACTATAGAGTTTTTCTAAAAAACTGAGACATTTTCGCTTATCGTAAAGTTGCCCTTCTATTAAACTTTATATTCTAAAAATGTTGTTGAAGAGTTCACTTTTTCATAATTAAATTTCATATTCTGTGTGACAAATTAAAACAGAAAAAAAGCTAAAATAAATCTATTACAGCATAACGTTGTAGTTCTGTAACCACGTCATTTAACAGCAAACAAATTATAATTTGAGGCTTCCACGAAAAAAAAATAATTAAAAATATAATATTATATCCAGGTCACCGAAGAGTATAATTTTAACAGTGCGCAATATATTAGAATAATTTAGAGTG
The DNA here is from genome assembly GCA_000671755.1 of Glossina brevipalpis. Classification (NCBI taxonomy): domain Eukaryota; kingdom Metazoa; phylum Arthropoda; class Insecta; order Diptera; family Glossinidae; genus Glossina; species Glossina brevipalpis. The sequence continues at coordinate 3,505,648 of KK351012.1, forward strand.
AGAAAAACATAATCGAAATTTACTTATTATTTATTTATTGTTAATTTATTTTTTTTTTTTTGTAGAAAATGGCACGAAAGTATAACTAAAATGCACATAACTCTTAAGTAATTTCCAGCTTCAGCTAGCATTACAAAATAAAAATCGAAGTTTTCTTATCATCTTGAATAATCCGTCTAAACTCCAAATTTTCACGTGAAATCATTACTTCAAGCTATAAGCTTTTTAAACTTTGATAACGTTTTTCTCGAAATTACTTTTTCGTACGGGTCATCTCATCAACTCTCAAAAAATTAATCTCATTTCTTCAAAATATAAAAAAAAAAAAATTTGTTTTTTCTACTAATCCTTCGCGTTCCACTAGGAAATGTTATGTTGAAGTCACAATTGAAGACTAAGGTCTTTCGATTTAGAAGTGAGTTATGCTAATGGCACCATCAAGAAGACACTATAAGGTTCAACGATTTCATTCATTTTAAATTTTAAGGGAAATTGCGACAATTACTTAAACATGTAAATCGAATTCGGAAAGTCGGATATGAAACAAGTTATTTTAACGGAGACATTGAGGCAATGGTTGCAATGGTTTAGAAGTATTTCTAGATTTTTCCCGATTCTTTGTTTCGGCAATTTGGCAAAAAATCACAACATATATTATGATACGAGGAAGAAAAAAAAAACTTAAAACGAGTTCTTTCTTTTCTCAATTATGCACATGACATTTGTAATAATTTTTATAATTTTCTGTTAGAAATGTTTTTTTTTTCTTTTTGAAAATTTTTTTAATATTATCTACATTAATATTTTTTTTTTAACTCAATTAGTTTGCATTGAATTAATTAAAATTTCATGTTAACATGATTTGCTTAGCTTTCGAAAAAGTTATAATATCCTGTGATAATTAACATTTGCTCCCTTTTTGTATTTACTCAGAATATAATTTTTCTTTATACGACAACACAAAAAAAAAAAACAAAAATCATAAAAACACATACTATTATGTTTACGTACATATGCATCTATGTATACATATATGCGAGCGAACACATAATTTTAAGCATTTGCATGGTTTTTATGATCAGAAAGGGTTTACGTAGGTATTTTTGCCTCATAAGAGATTTCAATGAATGCCATTAAAAGAATCAAAAAGGAAACCAACAACACTAGCAGCAACATAAATTTAATTTATGTTGATCCACAGGTACCCGTCTTTGATGATGTTAGATTAGATGATGTTATCCTATGCCATGTAAAAGCTGCTAAAGAATTAGTAAATTAATCAATCTGGACTGATTTCATTCTAAAATAATTTGTTAAAATTAATTTTTGGAATTTTTAAAAATCGATATTTGTTATAATTTTTCTATTGATGAAGACAATATTTTCATTTTTTCTTCTTTTTCTCTCCTACTCTTCTTGATCATAAGACCGATTTTAAAAGTATCGTTTAAAAAGTTCATCTTTTAACGTCGAAGTAATATGAAGAAATGAATCAAATCATATATATATATATATATATATATATAATAATGTATATATATATATATACATATATAATATATTTTTTCTTAAACTGAACACATTTTCTCCAGCTCTATTCTAATAATTTCTAAAGTGATTTTCAGAAAGCTTTTCACTGCATCCACTTACAGCTGCGATAATTTATTCAATGTGATCAAAATCATAGGAGAAGTAATTAGAAATGTTCTTATAGACTAGGAGTATATGAAAATCAAAACTCTTTCCATGCAGTCGTTGCCAGAAAACTCACCAGATTTTTTTTGTTTTTTTTCGGTCCATTAAGATGTTTTTTCTAAATTTTCTTTCTAGTTCGAGTTTAATGTATTTTTTCTATAACTTTTCGATAAATAATTTATTGCTTAAAATCGAATTTATTCATTAGAAAGGAAATGTTTGTAGCCGCAGTTAAGTTAGTCACCTTTCGTTTCATTTTTAATCAGCATCTTTGCAAAGTCCAATTATGGTCGTAATCGCGATTATTTTTCAAAAATTTTGTCGAATTTACATGTCCTCAGGATGGATCGCAAATAATTCATATTTAAAGGGAAAGCATGGCTTTCCTATTTTTCTCTACAACCCGGTGCAGTTTTCTAATACCATTAAAAAAAAAAATCAAAGATTTTTCTCTCGTTGAACGGATATTTTCAAGAATACGCTTTTTTTTGCATAAACTCTTCGAACTAAACTTTTTGGCGAATTAATTTGATCTAGAGTTTGTGATAACGTATGCTAGAAGATATATAGTTTCATTATTGGAAATGTCATATATATCACATTACGAACCTTAGTAGACCTAGTTAGACCTAGTAAAATCTTAAGTTAAGATCATAACTATAATCATAAAGTTTCAATTTTCTATTACCGAATTTTCATGCATATTTTTGGATGTTACAAATGGTATAAAAAAAATTGCATATTTTCATTCTCCAGTGAGAAGTAATTAAAAAAAAAGTAAAACACTTGTTCCATTATTTTGTTTTTACTTCTCCGTGCTTGCCAGCGGTTATTAAAAGAAATAATAAAAAAAAAGAAAACAAATCATAGTTAAAAAAGTCAGTTGCTTAACACCCTCAATTCTTGTTCGGATACATGTGCATGTATGTGCGTGCTTGTGCCTTTTTTGGCATACATATATATTTAATGTCGTTCATAAACGCATATTTTAATGGTAGTTAAAATTTTTTAATGGCAGAAGATTGCTAATTACTTCTCTTACCCTTTACGTAAATGAGTGAATTTTTCCTCATCTACGTACATATATTATACACATACTTTTATGAAGTATGCATATGTGCATATGTTGTATGTTTTATATATATATATGTTAAACATATTTTTATCTCTCTAATGTTCATGATTACGGAGATTCACTAAAAACGAAAGAAAAAAACATGAAAAAAATGTATATAAAATATGAAAATGAGTAAAGAACTTATTAAAATATTTTACATATTCTTTAATGGAGCTTCATATGCTCTGTTCTTATATATACATATATATATATATATATCATCGTTAAAAAAAAAAGGGAAAAATTTTTCATATCCCTTTTACGTTTTAATGAGCCTACTCTTGTTTTACATCTAATTAAGCATTTTTCAGCTAATATATGTGTTCATAAATCACTTAATCGCAGTTGGTATAAATTTTTTTGTAAAATATTAAGATAAAACAATTTCTAGTATTATAATATTAAGAAAAATAGAGAACAACTTTCATAATAAATATCACAAGGGAAATAATTAAGGTTTTGTGTCATTCACACAAAATATATTATGCACTTAGTAAATTAAATCTAAAAAGCTTGCTCTTTTGTCAGCCTAACACGAAGCATATGTTAGATTTGAAAAGTGTTTTTAAAATAGATAGAGATGTGCATCAAAGAATCTGTATAATGCGTAGATATAATTTTTATTGTATACAAAAATTTTAATTGAAAGAAAATAGTTATTATCTAAAAATGATCTGAAATTATCGCCAATATATATAAAGTCATCCATTTTGTGGTCCAGATTTGGCTTATCTCATTTCAAAAACATATACAAAACAAAACTATTATCTAGGGTATTATGTATCTAATCTAATATTTGCCATTTCACAATATCGATCGTTTAAGAGTAATTTTTATTATTATAATTATTTTTATTTATTTATTTAAACCAAACAAATAAATTCTTAGATTAAAAATAGAATGAGCACTAACAGTCAAGACGATTTGCTCTCCTTTTTTTAAAAATTTGGAAACCAAGTATCATGCAATAGTTATCTAAAAATTGAATATTTTTTCTGCATTATTCATTTAACATTTCATTTAGAATTCCCAATTATTTATTATGGCTTTTGTATTTTTTATATCTCTCGTTCGATATAGAATTCTAAGTTTCCTTTTTATCTTGATTTTTTAACATATATTTTGGCAAACCTTTACTTGAAAGAAATTTTATAAATTTGTAATATGGATTTTTCGTTTTAGTCGACATCTTAAATAGATCTCGTTTGCTTTTACGAACAATGAATGCATGACTGTGCATGCAATAAAACCAATAGTTTTCTTGGCTTCATATTATTTACTTTATATTTACTTAAGTAATTAGCACACATTTTCTCTTACTATAAAAGGTATAAATTTATATACAAAATTTTCCCTTCAGAATGGACGCTTAACTAATGTCATGTCAAAGAAAATTCATTAAGAAAATATTTTTAAATTTATTATTATCATATTTTCTAGACTAATGAAATCAATTCTTAGACTAGAAAAATTAATTAAGCACTAGCACCATAGGTTATCGGGCCATTTTTTTTTTTACATTTACTGTTTTGAAATTGTTTGAAATATTTTATTAACGACTAAGAGAGTTAAATCGATATAAAGCTTTTATTTTTGGAATAAATAAAATAAAAACCTACTTTTTTTTTTTTTTTGATATAATGCACATATGTAATCGCTGTCACATGCAATAAATGAATTGTTAATTACACAAATTAATGCAATTTTTATAAATGGACACGTACGTATGTCTATACGCCTACAAACACATGTATAATGTATGTAGTTATCACATATGCTTATATACACATATTTACATACATTTCTGCACATGTGTCTGAATATTTATGGAGAAATTGTTGGTTTCTTTTTTTTTTTTTTGCTTCGTGCGTTCTTGTTGTTGTTATTGAAATAGCAATTGTTCATACAGAAGCTTGTTTATGTCTTCAGTCATATACTGTATGACATTAATTTTAAACAGTATGCAATTTTTTATGATATAAGCATATATATACATACATATACATACATATTTAATTATATGATAATCTGCTTTTTAATAATAATTTTAATTTACTTTTTTATACCCTTTACCACCTTACACTAGATATAAAAGTTTTTTTTTTTTGTTTTTGCATTAACTTAAGCGTTAAAATGTCAGAAAGTAATTAAGTAATTAAGAATGAATTTTATTAGAATTCTTCCTCTTTCTTTCAATTGACAAAATATTTAAGGGTTTTATTGTTAAGAGCGTTTTTATTAAATTTCGTTTTCAAGAAATGGATTTCTGTGTCGGCCGAGGGACACGTTGCATGGCCTCATTAAAAAAACTTCTTTCAATTCACCTAAAGTGAAAGTCCCTGGCAAAGTAGGATACTGAATATTGATGCATTTTATGCGTTTTATATAAAGTTTTGAATTTTTTGGTTCGACCGAATTTATTAGGTTTCTTTATTTGTCACTTAATAGTTTCCTTATTCAGGTAAAAACTGAACCTTATGTTTGCATTAAAGTTACGGGAACCGTATGCTTAAGTCTTTGGCATAAAATGCAATGTTCTGCTCCTCTCTTTTTTTATTTATATACAATATTTCTCTGCCATACTGAGGCATACACATGCCAGGCCATTATGGGACATATACAGGAAGTTGAATTTTCTTAACAGACTTTCTACATTGTTTGCCTAGGTGAATGAATAGATGTAAAAAGCACATATACTTGTTTTTACCGTAAGTGAATTGATGATAAAATAAAATAGAACAGTTTGTTTTAGAATACAAGATCTCAATTGACGATATTTTTTAATATAATCCCTTCAAAAACGATTCGAAAAGTGAATATTCGAAAGTAATAATCATCGATCATATGTCTTTGCTTAACAAAATTATTTATATTTTTCTTCTTTTTTTTTTTTTTTTGTATTTCTCTCAAGATATTCGCTAAGTAGTTTCGACATTATTTTTTAACTTGTTATATCTTTAAAACTAAATATCTGGCATTTACAAATATCATCGATAAGCAACAAGGATAGACATGTAAAGAAATCGAACGTAAGAATGGCAAGCTATTATCGAAAGTCACATCCCACTCAAGCATACGCTTACGTATCTATTCAAGCATTTAATTCAAGCGTCAATAGTTTTCCTATTGCGTATGAAAGACACCTGACTGTTTGAAACGCACAACTATATTTTTCGCAACTATCCTTAAGTCCTTAAGATAATAAGAAATCTCATAAAGTAGAAAAAAATAAAAAAAAAAACAAAAAAACGAAAGAAAAAAAGAAGACGAGAAATAAAAACTCGACGGGATGCATACAAACCCAAAGTCAACATTTGCTCTTGTTTTCAAGCTAAACAAGTGAAGCCGCCAATAAAAAAAAAAAAAAAAAAAAAAAAAAACAAAATAAAAAAAAAAAAAGGAAAAACAGTTTTGTTTAGATTAAAGTCAATGATGTCTGTTGCTTGGATTGTGTGTCCATAGCATACCTATGTAAGTGTATTATGGTCTTTGCACAATGTTTGTTAAGGTTTTTATTCTTCTTTTCTTTACTTTTTAACTATTTATTTTGTCGACCGCACGCACGTGTGACGACGCCTTCTATTTTATCCTTTCTTATACGTGTGTTGATGTGTCTTTCCTAAATTGATTCTACGGCTATTGGTTTATTCTCATCATTGTCATCATTATCTTCATAATAGTTTATTGTGATAGTGGTGCCTGATTGTTTACTTTTAACTTTATAGACGTTGTTATCATTAGTTTTAATTACGGTTTATATACCTGTGCTGAACCTAAACCGTTACAATTGGATTTTCATTTGTTTATCTTTATGTGAAAAGAAAGATGAGATCGTTTTTATTTTTTATTATTATTTTATTCTTTTCTGTTTTTTTTTTTTTTTTTTGTTTTAATCTTAAATGTCTTAAATATATAATAATAGTTTGTAATACAATCTGTTGATCAATAAAATGGATGAGAAATTGCTTAAGAACTTCTTTACGTTTACCATCTGGAAATATAGGTAACGTTAAGTTAATAGCATCAAAAAATATCAAAGCGTAACTAAATGTTTGATCATCGTAACGTTCTGGGTAAGATTTTTATTTGATTGTCCTGTACGTTTACTTTTTTGTATGAGGCAGATATTAAAAAGCATTAAATAACTCAACCTTAAGACTTACGAGGAAAAACCACTGTAACAGCATTAGAAAAGCGTTTCGTTAACATCTTTTTTTTCCTTTTTTTTGAAAGGAAGATTATTAAGCAAATTTTTAAGTAAAGAAAAAAAAATTGTTTTTAAAAAATAGTAAAAAAAATGACGACGCGAATGCCATTTTCGCAATACATCTTTTATTTAAGACACTCTATGGCAAATAATGTGCTTATCCAAACTTGTATCTTTACCAAAAAAAAAAAACACTTAATTTAATAGGTTGTTTGGAAAGTTATTTCGTTTTTTGTAGCGGCAAGAAGAAGACAATTTTCTTATAAATAATGATAATGATAAAATAATTTTATCATTCGAAAAATGTAATATTTAAAATCTTCTTTAGCAGGCTTCATCAATTAATAACTTTATTTCGTCGTCACTGGCTTCAACTAGCCTCCCAGAATGTGACGCATGTTCAACATCAAAATTGCAGCATTGAAACGTTAATTGAAACTTTTATCAAAGGATTGTTAGACGAACTCAATATCAATCGAAAAGAGACTGTAATTTGTAAGATAAATTGCAGTAGTAGCTAGAATCGTCTTTCTTGGGTACTGTTTCGACGTTGGCTATCTTCCAGGTAGCTGGAAAAATGCTAGTATGATACCATTTTTTGAAGAGACTGTGCAATGACCTGGCACGTGTGGCAGTATATTTCTTAAGAACAATAATCGATGTAAGGTATTTAATAGTCGACCTAGAATGACTATAAAGTCTAACTTGTTTTTTTTTTTTTTTTGGAACAATTATTTTATTACATTATCTTAAGCGCCAATCAGAGCGAGCCACATTTTGTAGTAATTCATAGCACATCCTTACATTAGGCTTTTAAAACTTTTTCAAAGATTACGAAAATTAAACTCCATTGCCCAGATAGAAGTAATCTTTCATTGTTGTTTACCTGTAATAAATCATAGAAACTAGAGTATATCTAAATATATATTATTTATTATAAATTAAAGGACGAATAAACGATCTTAGAAAAAAGGAACGTGTTAGCTTTCGGTTCAATCAATCGGTTTCAAAAGGATCATATTGACCCTATTGTTTTCGCTATCCTAAGAGTTTTTAATTATCTAAAGTTTTAATGTTTAGTAATGATTTCAATTTTTGTTTAGATTCACTTTCACATATATAGGGTTATCCATTTTGGATTTCCGAAAGTAAATGTAAATAAAGTACACTTCTCCTCGAGGTTTTAATCAAATTATGCTCTTAATAAATTGCTTAAACATTTCCATTATTTATGGAATACAACATTATACAAATATATTCTCCACAAAACATCTAACAAGACTGGATCCTTTTGAGGTAATTTTCGATTACTTGTGTCCAAGTAACGAGCAATAGCTCAGCCATAAGTGGATGGATATTCGTTTTCAAAGTGTCAAGAGTTTGAGGATTGTTCACATAAATTCGATTCGTTGCGTAACCCTACAAAAAAAGCATTGCGGTGAGAAACCGCGCGATCTTGAAGACCAATTCACATCATTGAAACGTGAAATTACACGTCCGGGAATATTATTCATACTAAACCGTGTTGTGTGAAACCATTATTTTCAAAATTCTTCACTGTTTTGCCTATATTGAGCTAAGATGGACGATTCTGTCAACCATAATCTGCTCGTAATCCTCGAAGCGTTCCTACTACTGAATTAGCATTTTGATAGTAAATTTTTACTATTTTAACACGTTCAGCGGTTTGCTAAACGATTCACAGATTGTAAAGTGATAAACATTACATTAAATGTATGATTTAGTATGGTTATCAAGTTGTAGACACTATATCGATTTTATTGCATTCGTTTAATGTTAACTCTTACTTTTGGCTTTGTTTGGCTTAGGTTAAGATCGTTTGTTGCCTTTAGTTTCTTACGAAAATAACTTGAAGTTTATTGATTGACCATATATTTAGAAGAGGCATGATATATTAGGCGTGTTATTTATGATCAAATTAATTCACGGTAACATCTTTATCCTCGACGTTATTAGAACATGTGTCTTATGATATTCCTTTTAGGATACATAGAGATTACATGCCTTTGACACACTATCTCACTGTCGCATCAATTACTAACTGCATAATCGTTTTCGAGTTTTATGCGTGATGTTAAATTGAAAATTATCATACGTTCGATTCGTTTATTCATTCTATAAATGCGATATAAAAAAAAAAAAAAAGAGTTGTACTGAGTCGGTAGTGCCAGGCTGATTGGTATCGTTTCTAAATGTTCGTGTATGTTCGTGTGTACATATGAACTATATAATTCACTATGTGCGCGTACATAATTTCATTTCATCTCATGATAACTGGCAAAATAAGTTGCAACTTTCTAAGAACTCCAACAACTCACCGACACTGTTAGTCGTGTAGATCAGCGAGCGGCCAAGGACCTGAAGCAGACATGAAAAGTTTAATGAATCCCCATTATCCTTCGGTGATGGATGTGAAAATTTCCAAATATATTCATTCCATAATCACATTTTCTTTGTTTCTTCTATCTTTCCTCGAACATGCATGCACTTTTTTGGTAACAACAATGAGATGGAAGGTGCTTTAGGCATAAATTTACATCAATTTCAAAAAATCCTAAACCTATAGACAAGATATCGTAAAGTACATCCATACATAGGCTGTAGACAATATTATATTGAAAACGAGCGGACAATGCATGTACCGGACTACGAAGAGGACTTGGGAAAATGTCAACATATATGTTGTTGTAGTTTTAGTGTTTTTCACCAATTCATTGAAACGTTGTCGTTGGTTATTCTGTCTATTGAGTCATTTCTTTTTTTTTTTTTTTTTTTTTTTGTCTTTTTTTGGAACAAGTACATCAAGTAGTACATGGTGTATACACAACATTAGTGTAGTATAGTGAATGAATGTGTATATGTATGCGTGTACGTACGTTCATTTAAAGCCTGTGTGACAACAACACAACTCCAACAATAATAGCAAAAGCGAAAACAATAACATCAGTGCTGATGTGAAGAGCAGTAATAGAGGTAGTAGAGTAGTGGTAGTAGAGTAGAGGTAGTAGTAGTAGTAGTAGTAGTAGTAGTAATAGTAGTGGTAGTAGTAGAAGCTTTGATGCAAACATAACAACAACAACAACAAGTTCATTTTACTGAACGAGCAAACATCTTGTTGAACTAGCTAACAAATGGCTTTTGGTTTTAACTTTCATCTGCTCGATATTTTGGTGTAAAAGTTATTTTTTCTTTTCTCATTTTCCATTTTTTTTTTTCGGCATTCATTTCTATCACTTATGTGTCCTTTCTTCTTCGATGAGTGTCTCTCTTACTGTATATGTGTGTGTGCGTGTGTTTGTTTTTGCCTACGTGCACAGTGTGTAGTTTGTTTGTCTAACGTGAAAAAAAGGAGGACATTGTGTGTGCAAAAGATCGAAGTGAAGATAGGATTTTAATTTGTACATCTCTCCATCCGTTACGTTTAGTAGTTGTACAAATCCCTACAGATTCCATACAGAATCCTTATGGTAGGCAATCTCTAACATATTCACTTACACTCGCACACTCATATATCAAAGCATATTTTAGCCTTTCAGATACAGTTTGTCGTAGATAAATAAGGCTTAGGTTAGCATTTTTGTGAAACAGATTGCTCAACGTATGTAAGTATGTATGTATGTATTAATATTTGAGCGTGTATGTGTGTACTTCTGTGTTAAAAGTAAGAGAGCTAGGAAAGTTGATTAAAAATTAGAAAATCCTATAAAGACGTAACATTACGTTGATATTGTTGCATTAAGCTGGTTAAGATGTAATATACTTACAAAGATAGAGAGAGATAGAAAGCAAGATTGGAAAGTGGTCGGTAGAAGGAAGAGAGTTAGTGATAAAAGAAAACACCGGATACTATGAGATGAACTAAGTAAATGTTTTCAAATTGTTGCAGATTTTTAATTAATTTTTTCTTCTCAATTCGTATTAGCAATATTTGAAATAATTTGCTTTTCTTAGGAAGTAAGAATTAATTATGTCGAATACATGCAGCCTTTTTTTGTTGATACTTTACGACTATGGATAAACTGTGACAACAGGTAAGGATTTTTATTGAATATTTCTTCGAGGGAGAATGAATGAGTAAAAAGCTTTTTAGCTTTAAAGTAAAAGTAAGCGTTGCATTCATGTCAAAAAGAATTGAAAAATGCAACGTTTATATGTCTTCAGGATAACGTTCGATATTTTTCTAAGATCGATTAAAAGTGATATAAATAGAAATAAATATCACCACGGTAACGGAATTGAGAGGCAATAGTGAGGAGGTATATACGATGATTAATAATATGAATAAACTATAAAAATTATAATTTAAATAATTAATTTAAATAAAAGTAATTGCAGGCATCTGATGTCACGAAAGAGTTTTGATTAATTTTTTTTGCCTAAACGTCGCTCATCTCAAGGTGATCTCAAAAGACTGCGCAACGATAATCGTTATATGTTTTGCATAAATAGTCTTGTGAAAGTGAAATAATGGGTTTTGTTTTTTTAAATCGTTTAAAGATTATTTTTCTAGGCTCTGACGGGGCTTCATTGGATTCGCATGCTTTTATTTTGTACAGTAATGGCATAGAGGTTTGTTTGTTATATTTGGGTAGAAATGCAATTTTTCTCTTCACTATACAAAAACCGTAGCTGCCACATAGTGTGTACTGTATTTCTACTAAACTCGCGTAACACTGTTTTATACTGTAATGTGTTTATATTGCGCCATATATTACACCTACACTGTACCGTACTACAACTGTATTTTATCATCCTTCTATATGCGTCATGCGCTACATGTGTATAATATTTTGTGCTCAATGTCTATTGCGCTGTACCTGCATTGCATTCTCTTAATATTTTACTATATCAATACTGCACTCTACTGCACTCTACTGCTTGGCATGGTATTTATTACGTATTATGCATTTATTGTACTATGTTTATGGAATGCCCCATATCTGCCGTGTATTGTGGCCGCGATACACTGTGTACGCGTGGTGCGTATACATTAAGCCTCTAAGAATCATTCTTATGTTTAATTTATGTAGGTATACTTCTCCTGGGACAGAATTTTATGATGTTGTCTTCTCTAACTTTCTTAACATTTACAAAGCGATACCTATCAAGGTGCAGTATTATTTCTCTAAGAGAGAAAGACGAGATAAAAAAAAGTAGTTGTAATGGTAGTGTAGACTAGCTTTGCTTGGGCTTGAAGTTTTTTGAAAGATGATTGCAAAAAAGACTACATCGGATCCGAATTGTATAACTGAAAAATTAAAAGCTTCTATATCATTTAGGTTCCAGGTACGGTATCAACTCAATATTGAAAGACAACTAATCTTTCATTCGAAATATGAACGGATCGTTTTTTTTTTTTTTTGGCAGTAGAGAATAGCAAACAATATATAAACATAACAATAAAAAAAGCACTTCGTCCAAATGACATTTTTATTATATAATTCTTTGTATACAAAATTAAACAAAATTATGTTGTGTGTACGGCGGCGATATCACATATCCTCTCGCGTAAAACCCAAAAATAGTGCTTTATCTTATGCAATGCAATATCGATTGTAGATATCGATTGTAGATATCGATTATAGAATCACCCGAAAATCTCCACCAATTAATGTGCAATTTTAATATTTGAAGTAAGTCTTAAATCGATGGCCGCAATATGATGTCAGATAAGATTGATCATTTGTAGTAAGACGGACTAAATTCATTTCTGAACTTGTGATCGTACACCGTTAACACAAACTTTTGTTGAAATGTTTGCCATTGTGCGATCTTCAACAAATTGTATCGGTCCGCCGAACGGACTGGCATTTTGGCCAAGAATTTTATACGAGTTTCACATCCATATATATTTCATATCTCCTGCTATATCTAACCTTTATTCATGTTTATGGACGCTGCCAGAATAGCATTTCATTGTGAAGATAAGATTTTATTTTCTACAGGATTGTCTAGTATTTCGTACTTTATTCTTCCGTTTCCGGTTCGATATATCTAAAGCGGACTTTGGTTTATTTAACGGCAGAAAACAGCAGTCAAAAAGGGTTATTAAAAATTAATTGTATGTCCCAATAGAATATTTAAGTTTAAGAGTAACATCTTCTTAATTTCTCGTGTTTATAGTAAGGATAATACTAAGAAGAACAAGAACAAGAACAACAACAACAATAACAACATCAACGATAATAATATTAAGCAAGAATGGAAACGAAGGAACGAACGAACGGCTACCACAGCTAATATGAATGCATTCTTCCGGCACACTTTGTAAAGTTATCATTAGTCATGTGGTTGGTTGGTCGTAGATAATTTATCGGAAATTAAGTGAAGAATTTCTTGTTTCAAAAATTGATTGTTTGAGAATTTAATGATAATATATTAAAGATTTCACATTTATCTTTGGTGTAAGCGTTGTTGTTGTTCTTTAGTTTATTTATTTATTTATTTATTTTTCTTTTTTTTTTTCGTTTCTCTTGTTTTGCTTTTTATCGGTACGTTCTTAGAGGAGTTGAGGCTTTTGTTATTCACTCTTAGCAACACTTACGGCCTTATCGCGGTACTTTTTCTTTAAGTGGAAATGTGTTTGTACCGCGTTTGCGGGACCTTTTAATTACAAACTTTTTTCTTTAGAGTTCCTTTCTTCTTCTTCCCTCTCCAATACAAAGAGTTTTCGTCTTTCAGTTTTTAAATTATTTGTTTTTAGTAATTTTTTTTTTGTTTTTTTTTGTTTTATTCTCCGATTGCTCTTCTTGGGAATGTATGAGTATTTATTATTGTATGGTTTTGTTTAAGAATAAAAGGGTTTTCTCTTCACGAAAAAGAAAAAAAAAATTTGTAAAATTGATGGGGTCTCTCCTTTTTATTGACACATTTGTGTAGGCTGTGGACTTCACTTACGGAATGCATGTGCATGTGCCTATCTGTGTATATTTTGACGATCCCGAAAAGTTGTTTGAATATCGTCTACATTGAAATTCTTTGCCTTGTTTAAAAATCCTTTCTCTGACGACGTTATATTTTCAATATCTTTGCTGTTGCTTTACTTGTAGTTTCGGTTCTGTTGGTTTTCGAAATCAAAGTACCGCGCGACATGCATATCAGTTTACTCAGAAAAGTAACAAAAAGTAAACAAATAAAAATAAAAAAAAAAAAGTACCATCAGGTCCCACTTGCCGCCAAGCTGGCTGCTTTGACAAATGAAATTTGGTGACAAAAACTGAAGCTAAATGAGAAAACATTAGGTGTTCTTAACAACGAAATGAATGATAGAAGATTTTCTATATCAAGATTTTACGATATAAATATAAGAATTTTTAATTTTCATTAATTAAATATAAATTATAATGATTTTATTGATAAAAGCAAAGAATTTTGTAACCTAAAAGAATATAATTATTTTTACTTAAGCACCTGTTCGCAACGCGAATATTCAAATAATTTAGCATATTACCGACTATTGCTATGATTTTTAATAATTATATAATCATTGAAAACTTAATGATTTCATTATCAGGCATTTGGTTTAATATATTTTCTATATTTTCTCGTATTCATTTTAAATAATATTCAAATGTTGTAATATGCAGCTTTGGCCGAAATCACTAGAGGGCTCCAGCTCTCGTAGAAGAAATTTTCAAAAAATTACTAAGTCTTATGCCAATTGAAATCATCCATGAATTACCGTCCAATTCCTGTAATATAACCTGTGATCGTAACAGAGAATTTACTGAATGCTGCAGTAAGGGAAAAGCAGACATTAATCAAGAAAGAAAAGTAGAGAGAGATTCAGTCACGGAATGTTTTCTTGTGTTGGATGTAAAAACAAATATGTTTCGAATTTTTTATAGATGTTTCCTTTTCTTGTTTTCAAAAATTTAGAATGTTTCGTTCTTTCGTTTGAGTGAAGCCAACCGAAACATGTTTAAAGACCCGCTGATTAATTAAGTGGAAATGACTATAATTTATTCAGTTCTTTTCTGTAATCATAAACACATAATTAACTGAAGTTTTTTTTTGAAGTAGAGATTACATTGTTGTCACTTGGATTGTAGCAAATAAGGTTATATTAGCTTTCCTAAGGCATAAAAAGAAAATAATTTGTAAAACAATCTGACTACAATTAAACAGCGAAATATCCAATTTCATAAATATCATTGTAATATGTGTGTATTGAAAATTAAAGTTCAATCAAATTGAAATTTTCATATCATTGATGTAAGCATCCAATTTAGCCCGTCACATTAGTCAGCAATGTGAGCAAGTTTTTTTCCCACAATTGCTTACATAAGCTCTGTTGAGGTTAAGAACACCACTTCAACGTTTGCTAAGGGATCTGCGTTTAATTGCACCATTTCTTTCTTCTATTAGGAGCCTCCACATAATCTATTAAAAGCCGCTCCTATCTCAGGGCTGACTAAAAATTCTACATTATTTTCATTGATCTGCCATCCGATCGTCGTTCAA
Organism: Glossina brevipalpis; assembly: GCA_000671755.1. Classification (NCBI taxonomy): domain Eukaryota; kingdom Metazoa; phylum Arthropoda; class Insecta; order Diptera; family Glossinidae; genus Glossina; species Glossina brevipalpis. The sequence continues at coordinate 3,521,151 of KK351012.1, forward strand.
ATACTACATCAGAAATATCTAAAAAACGTTCTGAACGGTTACAATGTACAGTCGCCTGCTTTAGCGGAACAAATTCAGTGAAGAGTGTTTTAATATCGGAGTCAGATAGTCTGTAGTCCAAGGATTGATTGATTTCGCTGATTTCAGTATGTCTTGATTAGGATCTTTGCACAAGTTATGATGCCAAGCGAGACTTTGGACAACATACTGGACAACTCCATTATGACCCTTTATTATACCAACCCCATTTGATTTACGTGAACATTCCTAGTTTTTTATGACCTTGTCTACGTTGAGTACTTATAACATTACGTCCATTACTAGAAACTCACGGTAATCTCTTTTTCGATTTTGATTACTGAATCTAAAAATTTCGTCTAAACTCATTTCAATTTTATGCACTATTTTCCTGTGCCTCTTTGTATGTTAAGTTCTTATTTTATACAATTTTTATTAAATTATTACATGTTTATAAATCAATTTCTTAAGTTAAGGCCGACTATTACATATTGTATATGACTTTGCTTAACACAATTCTTCATTTACTTTCCCGACAAAATATTAAAAATTATAATTTGGTTCTATGTAAACGGATAGTTTTCATGCGTGCATTTATGGGTACGTCTTGACATCTTAATTATATTTTCCTTGTGGCTTTCCGAAAATTTGGTATTCGTGAAAAAGAGATCGCATGAAAACTCTTCAAGTTTACGACTGAAAATAAAAATTTGTAAATTTTCTTACTATTTTCATTAATGGAGTGCCAAGTGTCTTGTCTCTTCATACAAAAATTGAATCCATTGTAGTGCATTTTGTTGGAATTCCCGGAAGTATTAGGCCATGGTTTGCAAGCAATAATCAGAATCACCTAATCACCTATTTTGCACTGTCCCTTATAAGTCTGCATACGTAGAAGTTTATATGAGAAACACGCGAACAAATGAAGTAATCCAAATTCGGAAATAATGGTAGACTTTAAGAAACTTTGTATTTATAAACAAAAATAAAAGTTTATGATAACAAATCTTCTGAATATAGAGTAAGATATGAAATGTGTTGCGTTCTTTTTCCATATATTGTAACATTCATGTGGCAAAAAAGTGTTCTGAATTTCTCTCGCTTGAGACACGATAAGAAAATGTGTTAACGAAATTCACTTATATTACAAATTCCATTTCAATCAACTTAGGTCGTGTTTCGGTACTTTGAAACAATTTCAATAAATGTAAGATGACGGTTCTTATTTTTCTTTTAAATCCGATCATTTGATATTTTATTTTATTGAAAACATCTAACAAAAAATTATTACAAAATTTCTTAGGTTTTGTAGTAGGTACGTTGCGTGTTTGTGCAAGTGATGGTCGACATAATCATCTATGTGAGCGCACTATTAGCAAAACTGTGAAGAAATTTGAAGAAGCTGTATCTTTAGTAGATTTATGAAACTTACACATCATCGAAACGCACGTCCGACCGAAAATTTTGGTGCTGTTAGTGAAAGTTTCGAAGAGAATCCAAATATATCGATACGCGGCGTGCACAGCATTCTGATCGCTAAAAAGAACATAATTACCAATTTTTTTGGCATGTGATTTCACCAGGATAGCAAGATCTTCGATTTAATTGTTTAGAATATTGTGATCAAGACGTTCGTTCAACAGCGAAACTTCTTTTTTACAATAGCAATTTTACAATAAACAATTTCACAAGTGAAACATTCATGGTCTGTTTGTCTTGTAGCGGCCATAATGTATGCAGGCAGAGTAGAATTAAGGGCAGGGATAGAGATATAGCAATTATCTTGGAAAACTCTTTAAGACTTACCGAAGGGGAAGATAGTACATGATGCAAACCCACAAAGATAGCTTAATTTTTTGAAGGTTTCTGTGTTTGCTAAAAATCACAATTGTGCGTCTTTGCTAAATTATGATTTATCGCGAAGTAAAGAAAAACCTGCAAAATAATTAATTATAGAAAATGAATGTACAAAAGTACAAAACTAATACTACACATATAAAAAGAAAAAAAAGTCTTGTAATCATAAAATCAAAAAACTAAGTTACTGTTATTAATACTAATACAAAGTTTTTTATAATTCGCTTGGTGGTTTATGTATATGAATGATTGTAGATACGATGTTTTTAGTGACGGTAGTATCTGAACGTTACAATGAAATGAGATTTTTCTGATAGTACTCAACTTCGGTCAAGTTATATCGAAAATCAGAAGAGTATTTAGTTGTCTAAATTTTTTTATAATTAATTTACTGTCGTCTGTCTGTCTATAGTAGATATATTAGGTTCTGGAGACAATGCAGCCACGATACCGCGTTTTCTAATAGCTTTTGAAATTGCCTATGAAACTTTTTTTAAAATATACTTTGTATAATTTTTTCTAAATATATGCATACTTCACAAGAGAGAGAGAGACAGAGAGAGAGAGAGAGATAATAATGATAAATATTTTCGAGTTTTTTCTCTGTTTTAAATTATTCAGCAAATAACAATAGATAATTTGCTATTTTGTCGTACAACGGCTCAATGGTCTAGGGGTATGATTCTCGCTTTGGGTGCGAGAGGTCCCGGGTTCAAATCCCGGTTGAGCCCAACTTTTATTTTTCTAGTTTTGCGTACTATGTGGTGTAAATAATCATAAATAACTTTACTTTTTATACCCACCACCGAAGGTGAAGGGTATATTTCATGTTGTGATTTCGTTTGTAACTACCAAAAAAAAGAACACGGAGACCCCATAAAGTACATATATTTTTGATCAGCATCAAATTTGGAATCGATTTAAACATGTTCCTTTGTCCGTCTGTCCGTCTGTGTAATGTTTGTGGTAAACCTTCTCCTGGCCGTACAAGTGAAGATATCGGCTTCGAATTTGGTAGAAACATTACAAGTTCTGGCACCCGGGTTGGTATTGAAAATAGGCTAAATCAGTCAAAGGACACGCCCACAGTACGACATAGACTAAGACCACCTCTATTTTCGGTACCAATTTTGTACGGAACTCACTGCTGTTCACTCTTAAAGGGTATGAACGGTGATTGTACGATTTTCATGGACTTGTTTCAATCACTCCAAAGATAATCTCTTCGAAAATATTTTAATAGAAGCAAATATGAATACTAAGCATCCATATTGGATTGCTAATGATATCAAGACCAGTAACAGCATTTTATATAACTGGCTTCTTGGTTGTCCAGCTATTGACATTAAATCAATTGATATATCAAAATTACTTGAAAAACCAACTTTTTTATTAATGGCGTGTTAATTCAAAGCATAAAGTGATGAAATTGAATCTTGAAATTAATGTGCCTCGAAGGAAACTTTCAAATATATGATGTAATGCTTCTTTAATCAAATGATACCATATTATCTCCTAATGTACTTAGAGTTATATACGACAAAAAAAATAAACTCCGGAAAGTAATTTTTGTGAAACTTGATATTGACACAACGTATAAAATTAACAAAGATTTTATGTTTATAAGAATTTTTGAAAAAAAAAATCAATATTTAAATAAAATACAAAATATATGTTTTTAGTTCATATATATTTAGAATGCAGTTGCAACAAACTTTGGATGAATAAAATAATTTTCATCAGTATATACTTTAACAATATAACGTAAAATTGGTTAATGCAAAAAGTAGTAATCTCAAAAAATTAATTTGTTATCTCTACGTAAAGAGTTAATTAAGTGTAAAAAAGCGAGAGCATGCAAAAGCGTGTTCACGTGTAGCTAGAAACAAAATATTAAGCGATATGCCTTAGCTAAGAATATTGCTAAAGCGACGCAAACATGCAAAAGTTTGACAACTTTTTTTGTAATTACACTGCTTAGTATTCTGACGAATCGTAAGGCGATTTTTTTTTTAGGTATGACTAGATTACATTTTATATAGAGAAATTTGTTTATAAATATTATTTATATTTTTGCAATATTTAACTCTGATTTAAATAATTTATAATTGAATTTAATAAGAAAGTTCTTAAGGGACCAACAGAAGCATTGATTTTTCTATGATTTAACAAATCCGGTGAGTCAATGATACCATTTATCAAATTTATCATGAAAGAAATTCTTAAGATAAACCCCGTTTCTCAAGTCTAGGTAAGGATATAAATAGTAGTCTATTCTCGCACGGTCATAGTGGGAAAAGTAAATCTCAAAGTAAATTTGTTGTGTAAAAAGCAAAAATTGTTTTTATGAAAATTCAATCGAACCGAAACGGTACCGTTAAGAAAATGGCCATACCACTGAGCCATATTCCAGTATAGATTGCGCCAAACTCGCGTGCAGTCATCGAATTCTCAAGACCAACGTTTAGTAAAGCTTAGTATCGATCTAGCTTTATTTAAGAATTGTTCATTATCTAAATTGAAGTGAAATTTATGAACTAATACATAAGCCTAAAGAATTTTTCTCTTTATCTATGAAATATTCATCTTGGAATGACAGCTTCTTAAATTTTGCTTCATTTACAATCATAGAATTGTGTAAGCACTATTTAATTAAATTAAATTATTTAAATTTAACTAAAGGATATAATTAAATTAGATTGAGTTAAATCAAGATAATATTTTAACGTTATCCAAAATACATTAAGGTATGACATGATTTAATAGCTAATGGAAGATCATTAATATATAAATTTATTGAAATAGGTTCTAAATGAGTGACTAACTTAGAAGATTCTTGACGTGACGAGAATTAAATGATCTGCGGTGAAGATAAGAGATAACCTCTTGAATAAGCAGATAAGATAAACATCGGGATCAGGGATCTGTTACTATTTCCTTAAAACCCAGTTAAAAGACGAAAAAGATATATTCGCACGCATGCACGTTTGGTGTTAGAATAGAAAAAAGGGTTTCGTTAACAAGAGTAATCGAGCAATCCTTTCTTGTAGCGTTATTTAAATAAAGTTTGATAAGATCAGAGATCAGATGTCACCGAATAAGTCATTTTAAATTTTTATAGTCTTAAAGTATAGCTAGTTTTTCTTCTAGAATTAAAAATAGTCTTCATAGACATATTTTGTCAGATATTTCAGAATATGTTATCTTTAAGCCAATTGGTTTAGACGAGCTTAGAAAATTTTTCCATTCAAAAATTATAAAAGAAAAGTAATTAAGAAGAGAACGCACTTTATAATTAAGTTTAGTAGGACACGCGAGTCTAGAGTGGATAATATAGACGAAGACTTTTAATTGTGATCTTCTCTGTTTACCATGATGAAGTTGGATTTCTCTGATAGCTTTTAATGCCCTTTAAGATAAGTCAAAAAACTGCGGATATTACTTTTCTCTAAAATCATTTATAAAGCAGTTTGTACGTTGCAATATTTGTCCTAACACGAACGCACTGTTCATGATGAATAGTAACAATAACCTTTTTTGTATATTTTTTATAACATAAAATACAATTTAACTTTCCTATATTTTTGTTCACATTTTCTGCTTTTGTTAAGTTTTTGTAAACATTTTATTTACTTTTCGATGCCGTTTTATTACCAATTATCTTGTCAAAGACATTTTTAGCAAAGACACAAACCTCAAAAATGTTTTTTCTACTATTAGTTTTCTGAAGACGAGATTTGGAGTATATTCTTTTTTGTGCGCTGACTTTCAAGACCCACAGTGTTTGAAAACAAAGTTTCGGGAGAGGCTTAAATTCGGGAGACGGTAAAGTCGTTTGCAACATGTATACAGGAATTTATAGCGCACTGAAACCTTTGGTCTTCTTTTTGGCGACAATAGCTTTTGTAACATATTTGTCGGATATCAAATTACTATAGTTAAAGATTTTAGAATGAATTCGGCTTTTAACTTATAGACTCTATTATTTAAAATTGGAAGACCCGTTTCAGCAATGATGTTGTTGATGGGTGTCATCTGAAAAGCATATTCGCTAGCTCTGGCCACTTGGTGTTAAACGGGTTTGAGAATATTTATATTAGATTCGCCGTTACTGCCATATATGATCAATTTTTTTATGATCGAATTTTTTTAAAGCAAGCATTTTATTATCATTAACATAAACGAAACTCTTCCAAGCAATATAGCAATATACGAAGTTAACCTTAGTTTTAATGAAATCCTCTAACTGAAGGCAATGTTAATTTCATAGGTACTTACTGGAGAACGTGAACACTAAAATTGTACATTTTGAATGGGAAAGCCATTTAAGTGCATCAGCCGATTTTCTGCATAATATAGACGTTTTCTACAAATGTGTAACTTTTTGATTTTTCTGTGTGAATATTTTTGCTCCGAAGAAATAGCCCATTATGAAATATTACTGAACTTTCAAGGTAAATAATTTTACTTATCTGCGTAATTTCCTTAATCCGAGGAAGACATTTTAAAAGGTAACTCTAATTCATTCCAAATCTAAATCGCTTTTATGACACGAAAGACTTGAAGTAATTGAATATTTTTTGCTTAACACTCCACGATTTAAGTAGACTGATTGCGTCAAAACTTTTTAAATTGTTTTAAAAATGCATACTGACTAAGAAAAACGAATTGATTTAACGGCGTAACTAATTCAAAACATTAAAACGCATCCAAATGCTTGAAGCAATGCTCCTATTGCTTACGACAAGCTGTGTGGGGAGGGGGCAAAACCATTCCATTAAAAAAAATCGACGATCATTTTTAGTACAAAGTGTACTCAATTTTTTATTTAACCTGTACAAACTTTTTTTAGAAAAAATCATGGACATCTAATAATATGGAGGAAAGCTTAAGGACTGCTAATTTGAGGCTAGGCACGTTCCACAATTCAAGCATGTGACTCAAGATGTACGCAGAAAAAGTGTCACTGTTATGTTTTTGTTTAAAAAAAAAAACTTGTTACAGCTTCGCAAAAAAGTATTATCTGTAAAATGTTTTGAGTATTTGGGATACATAACGGATTTTTAAAAATGATCAAAAGCCATCTGTACGATCGCTTCTTTGTCATCAGAGCAAGTGAAGAATAAAGAAAACTTATGCTGCGGTTTCACAGGGTCGTTAATGAGTCCTATGCTTTATAATATTCTATTCATTTCGTTCTAATTACCTTAAAAACTGAAAGAGTAAATAAAATACTATTGACATTCCGGATTATTTGTATGCAAAGAAATAAATCTTTAAAGTATGTTTGATGATTCAATTAATTCTTATCATTTCGTTAAATGTATCTTTAATTAGCCACTGCGATGTACTTGACTACTTGGAAATAGTTTGCCATAAAAAAAAAAGAGAAAGGAAGATCTAAGCGTTAACATTAAACTTGGTGCAAATAAATAAATAATTAGTCCAGTAATATGAGTCGAGTCTTCTCTGATTTGAGTTGAATTTCTTTTCAGCTTGCTTTAATACATCGTCACATAAGATTGAAAAGTTGAAAATAATCAAAAAGAAGACCGTTCGATACTGCATAATAGCCGGATCGATGATAAGAGCAATCTTCTCAATGAATTGTTCCAGGGGAAAGTAAGCAAAATGGACAGTTATGTGTTTAGATTAGTCATTAAGTTCTTATCGAAGACTTCAACATTTGATAATAAATATTCTATTATAATAAGTGACGATGAAGTCAAAAGTCTACTCAGAACCAAAACATGTTAACGATCAACTTCTCTTCTCCAGTTGAAGATATAATAGTTACAATCTAATTAACTTGATCTATAACGTGAATTAACAAACTATACTCTTAAGTTTAATCTTAAGTTACATATAATCCTAAATATATAAATTTCTGTTACAATAATATATAAAAGAAATAAATTTAAATTAAATCGATAAATAGCATACGTATTAGTTTATTAAGCTTCAAATTAAAATAGTTCCAATAAAATAAATTCTGTATTAGAAATATTTAAATCTAACAAATTAAAAATAAATTTCAAACCATTGATTCATATAAAAAGAAAATCGATTATCAATTGTAGTAGTCTTATTTTTTGCTTTTTTTTATAACAATTTTAGGAGTATTTGCAATAAAGTAATCAATATTCGCTCACTTTAGCACTTCCGCTCTTAAAAACTATATATACAATTTCATTACTATTAACATTAGATTTTCGAAATATTAATATATTTTTATTATTTAGTTTCCTTTCTTAAAATTAATATGATAGTTTTATTAATTTTAAACTAATACAAACATAAACGCACACTCAGCCAATTTCGCACATTTTCTAATAAACCACGCCTCCTTAATGAAACAACGTGGAAAACATTACCAAAATAACAAAAAATAAAAAAAAAAGTAAACAAATAAAAGAAAACAAAAAGCGATAAAGAAAAACTTGAAACCACACAACATTGGTGCAAAACAAATTTCTAGCCACACCAGGCCATTAAAGGTGATTTCAGCACCATCGAGGTATGCAAGTGTGAAAGAAAAAACTCCCAAAATAAAATATATTAACGTTTCCTTTTAAAATTTGCAACAGTAAGTAAGTTTAAAAAGAATTCAAGAAAAACAAAAAGAAGTAAAGAAAAATTTTATCGTTTCCCCTGTAAACGATAAAAGAGAAAATCATTCCAGTAGTAGCTAGAATAGTAGTTAGTGGGCAAACAAATGAAAATCTATTTATAATGGTATGAGCGAAAAAGTGACGAATATACTCAAAGTATATATGCATATGTGCATGTATATGTACACGTATATGTTTGAGGTTTGTAGGCATAGCCTTTCATATAACATTTCAACGAGTAACGAATGGTTAATGCAAGGATTTCACGTTATTAACTTGTGGCGGCGCTGTTGTACATTTGCAGTACCTAACTCAAAGGCGTTGCTTTTATTAGCTATTCTTAGTTAAAACTCATCAACTAACTGTACAGAGAATACATCTTAACAACGAGTTATTGTTCTCATTAGAGTTATACAGTTATCCCTTTTTAGCTTACACTAACTAAACTAAAAAATATGAGCATTTTATATTGATTAACTTTAGCTGTTGCTGTTGTGCTTAATACGCAAGTGCGAGTCAATATTTAAGAAAAGAAAAAAACATATGCTTGCACTCGTCTCACCCTACGCCATTCGAGCAATTTTAAGTGCAGACCGAAGTAGCGTAGTTTCTTTTAGTATCGAGTGTTACTCTTCTATTGCATGCTTTAGATAGTAGCAGTATAGTGTTCCTCGTAACAGTCGTGTAACGACAGACAGCTCACAACTAGTTTGTGCTCGAATGTTAAAGCGAAGGGTAGGCACGCAAAAAACAAGTTTGTATTTGTTGTCTATCGTCGTGCTAACCAGAATTAAAAGAAGGAAAACCTCCAATACGAATTATATACACATCAGCTTTGCTAGTTTTACGTAAAAGCATCGTCGTCATCGTTGTGTATTTTTCTCTGTATATTTAGCTCTTATAAGAATTACGAAAGTATTACAATAAAGGAAAATAATCGAAAAAAAAAAAGAATACCGGAAGTTGTACACGAACGAAGACAAAACCTGATGATCCTCAACATAACAAAATGTGCATCGGCTGTCTCTGCGTAAAGAGAGCGAGAATTGCATTTGAAAGAAATTGTATATAAAATTCAACTTAACCGTCGGTAAATGAAAAAAGCTCGGAGATATAAATAAATAAATTAATTAATAAAAAATTTATTGTTATATCACGCTTAACTAACTGGTGCTTTAAATATTCTTTTTCGTTTTTTTCTCATTTATTTATTTGTTCAATAATTATTTGCTTTTTTTTATCAGTATCCGTAACATGCACTTAGAGCGAATGACCATTTTGTTGTTACTGTCAAGTGGTGGTGTCATTCAATTCACGCAATATCAACGGTTGTGCTAAAGTTGTTTTATTTGAGCTGATGTCACGTGTGTTGACACTTTTCTTAAAATGCCAAAAACTTTAAGCAAAATAAACCCAGAAATACTTTGGTTAGAACTGATAAAAAATTTTTTTATTTGTTTCAAATTTCATATCGAAAATTAAAGTAGTTAATTAAAAAAAAAAATAAATAAATAAATAAATATATAAATAATTGATAATTGTGCAATATGCTTACTGTAGTGTTTTAATATTTACTTAAAAAAGTTAACTAAATTTATTTTAAAAAAAGTATATATACATATATATATATATACATATATATATATATACATATATATATATATATATATATA